>VZSV01000001.1:14527279-14560023 GCA_013398735.1 Nothocercus julius | reverse complement strand
CGCCCTGCGGACCTGCTGCCGGTGAGTGCGCGGCGGGCGAGGGAGGGAAGGTCTCGGGGGCCCCGGGCTGCGCTGCCGAGGGAAGGGGCGGCGTCGGTACCGGTACCGCCGCGGCGGGAAGCGGCACCGGCTTCTGTACGCGGCAAGGGAAGGTGTATAGTTATGGGCATGTCTATAATGGCAGGCGACCCTGGAGCTCTGCCTCTGGCTCTCGGAGGCTGCCTTTGGCTTCCTCCCCAGCTCCGTTGCGTAATGCCAGGGTAGCAGCAAAGTCGCCTCACCTATAGACTGCGATCGATAGCGGTAGCTGAGGAGGCTGTTCCGGGGCGGCCGCAGCCCCCTTGGCGGGCGCCTGGCTCCTCCGACCTCCTGGTTTCTGACACTCCCGCAGCAGCATCCGACAAATCTCTCTCTCTCTCTCTCTCTCTCTCTCTCTCTCTCTCTCTCTCTCTCGTTTCCCCCCTTATCTCCCTTTTTTCTTTGATTTTTTCCTTATTTTTTCCTTTTATAGAGATTATGGATGCAGATAGAGAGAGATGGAAAAAAACTCCATGCAGTGAAGATATTAGCAAAGACATTGCTGCAATATGTGAAACTTGCGTGTTTCTTGGAGGATTCATTGGTTTCTTACTTGTCCTGCTGCTGCGTTAGTGCTGGAGGTCAGGGCTTCTCTGGCCACTGAACCTCGAACAAGTTGCTCATAAACCCTCTGACTGAGCATCTTCTGGAGGGTCTGCGGCTCAAATAAAACATCCCTGGGCTTCTGAGAGTTGAGCTGACAGAGCTGGGATAAGCCTGCCTAAGGCTGAGTGGAAGATAACCTGGTAAATAGTTTGTATTTCTGCTAATTTCCTTAATACAAGTAGTGGTTCTCCTTAAAAAGCTGGTAGTGTTCTTTTAAAGCAGACCCATGCAAATACAGTAGTTCTGAGCAGGCTTGTTCCCAAGGGGATTGTGTTATTATTGCCAATGTACTGAGTCTCCGTAGCCGCAGGAATGTGGGTTTTGCTGCACGGTGGAAGGATGTGGGAGGAGGTAAACTTGTAAATTAAAAATATCTTCAAGTTGTCTCTGGAATCGTCAAGAGCTAAACTGAGCTGACACACAGAGAGGATTTGCGCTTGTCTGGTTGCGCTTCCTAGTGGCTTTTTGTGCTTGTTCCCATAAATGCTATTATGTAATGGTGCTCCTCCTGGCAGGAGCCTCTGTCACTGTAATTCCTGAGATTTCTGGAGAGGCGCGGTCTGTTCAGGAGAGTCACAGTAAGAGCAAGAGGAAGAAAAGATCTCTTAAAAAGATTTTAACCTCTTTAATCATCTTTGTACTAGGAGTAAATCTGAAGCATCTAAATCTCTTCCAGAATATCTTTATCATTATCTTCTCAGTCTTTTCTTTCTAGGCTGCACTGTAGCTATCTGACACTGACTTGTCACTTGTATCCTGTGTCACGATTGCCTCTTATTTAATAATAGTCATTTTTACACTTCTACTTTTTTTTTCCTGCTTTCTCTCTCAACAAAAGCAGAAGTGAAATAGTTATTTTTCAGAGCACTTAACTTTTGCTGAGAAATCGGAGATAATGAGGAAAGGGGACTCTCCCCAGCTTGCACCTCTAGCTAGGACTTGCCTATGTACATTAAAGGGAGGCAAAATAGCTAAGCAGAAGATAATTTGCATATTAAACACCAGTGCTCTAGGATCAGTGGGGTTTTTTTTGTCTGCATTTTATAGTCTGATAAATTGCCTTCCCTGCCCCCTCACGTGTCTGTTTTGAATCTGCTTGCATACTTGCTGCCTTTTCTTCCATTTCTTTTCATGTGCCACTGTGCTTCTCTCTGTATTTCTATACAGACTTAACTTTTTTTTTCAGTAGTCTGGCTAGTTGTGACACTGGAAGTTTTACTGATCACACATCTGTCTTTTTATAACTCATACTTTTTCTGGCAATGATTCTGCAAGCAGAAATTTAAAGAAGAAAATATTTTTTTAGCTTGGACATTCACCTGTCCTCTTTGTGTTTTAGATTGGTGTTAAAGGAGGATCAATAGAGAAGAGACCACCATTTGAGTATAGGCAGGTCTGTTTCTTTATGATAGAACTGGGGTGAAGGGAGCATGCCTGGACACCCCACAGTCTAATCTAGCTTGCTTTTAAAATTGGAGGGGATTGTCACTGCTTGATGGTATTGTACTGCACTGTAGAGCAAAGCAGCACATGACAAGGAAGCCATAACCTGCTATTAGAAAAGTCACTGCCAAACCCCGTGTTCCTGCTTTCAGAAGAAGTGTTCTTCTATGCAGATGCTTCAGTGAAGCTTTCTGGGTCTGGGCAAGTACTGAGCTGGAGGTTGAGACTTCCCGAGCATGGTGATGCTAGCCCAGACTTGGGTTCTGTCACCTTTCTCTGCCTGAGATGCAAAGTGGCCATCTTTGGCCTTTGAGGAGAGCCCCATGTCCTTGAGCTGCTGTGTGCGCTGTCTCTTTGGAAACTGCTTCAGTTTCCAGGCAGCGATCAGCAGGGTTTATATTTAGTGCAGCATGTGAAGGTGGACTGAAATGGCTGCCTCTGCTCACGTGAGTGGCTTGGAGTGCCAGCAGGCAGGAGTTGCTAAAGTCACCAAGTGTCCTGCCTTTGGTGGCTCCGGCTGGATTAGCTCTGTCTTGTGATTGGGCTTGTTTTCAGCTATTTCATTCTTGCCTGCAGAGCTGCTTCAGCCTCTGGAGCATATGTAGTGGTCTCAACCTCAGTTCCTCAGCTGTGCAACCTCTTAGCTGAAGACTTGCGTGTGTGTGTCTTCCTGTTGCATCACTTCTCTGTTTTATCAGCACACACATCACGTTTAGCTACTGCTGTACCCCCCCAGCGTGTTTCTCGGTTGCTGTGCGCCCATGACAAAACAGGTGTAAGCTCTGCCGGCCTCTGCCAGAGCAGGAAAGTGACGCTGCACCCAGTTTTTCTTTTACCCTTTCCCCTGCATCTGTTTTTTTTTTTTTTCCCCTTTCACAAGTCGTCTGTCTTCCTGCTAAGCTCTGAGAGAAGCCTGTGAGCTGCAGATGTCCGTAGGAAAGGTGAGTGCCTTGGAAGTCTTGCCCTGGTGTTTGCCAGTCTGCCTCCTGCAGCTGACCCTGGCGCCCCCCTGCCCACTGAGCCCCTTGCTGGCTACTCTAGCCAGCTGATCCCGGCTGAGCAGGCTTAGGCAGGGCAGATGATCTTTCACTAGCAGAGCTGGGCTCATTCTCCTTAGAGACTGGGGAGGTGGAGGGGATTGAATCCTACTTTAGGAGTATGTAAATAGAAACATGTAGGCATTTCCTAGAACCGGAAGAGGGAAAACTTAACCCATATGTAGCAAAGTCCTTTGCTCATAACATGGTCCCAGTTACAGAACATGCTTTTTCTTGCTAGAAATACATTCGTCTGTAAATTTATCCAGTCATCTTCTCAAGTGCCGTATCTTTAGAAGTGACATCATGTATCTTAATCTCAGTTGTGAAGCTGTTTTGGGTGTAGACAGAATTACTCCAGGTCTCTTGAATTAGCCCTCAATATGGAGGAACTAGTTAGGGACAGTTAGGTAACTCTGAAATGCGATGTATCTCTGAGTCCCTTTGTGTAGTTCACTGGATTTTGCTTTTCATTTCTTACACAGAATTTTCTGACTCTGGCAGTCTCGTTTGCTGAGGAGCTGAAAGAATTGGTCTTAAGTTTAACCAATGGAAATACTTTTTATAAACTTGAGCAAGTGAGCTTTTCTATGTAGTCAAAAAAACATTTTTACCTAGCATTTGGATGCTGTTGGTTTTGGTACTGACTAGTAGAAGCCAGTGTTGTTTGTCTCTCGGGAAGCGCAGTGGTCTCTCTTGTGGCTTATGTTGTGTTGCAGTCTGCTTACAGGCTGTTTTTGGACTGAGCCTAATGATGCTGATAAAGGGAATTTCTCTTGTAGCAATGCACCAAGCATTCCTTGCAGACTTGAAGCTTCCAGGCTGACCCACTCATGTTTTTTTTTTTTTTTTTTTTTTTTTTTTTTTTGGAAGCACCCTTTTTCCCTCTGCCCAGAGACCAGTGGAAGCCTGGCCTGTACATCTTTGGTTTTGTTTTGTTTTGCTGTTTTATCTGTTTGTCACTCTAACTGATGATGTTTGTGTGTGATAGTGTGATCCTCTTCATTAAACAGTCCTGAACTATTAAAGAAGTGCAGGACCAGAAGCTAGAGATAGGAAACTCCCACCTCGTGCCCTGTGCTTCAGTTGTCCCCTTCCCTCGGCTTGTGGCTTTTTCTGCCTGTACATTGAGCAGTGGGCTGGCTTTGGAAGCGAAGCGAGTATCGAGCGCTTTCTGCACAGCAAAAAGGATCAGTGTGGCTCATGTCACCCTGGCAATTTCCCAAGGGGAACTGCTCTCCTGGCAATCAGCCTGCCCAGCGGTAAATTGGCGTCCCCAGTATGATAGTGGTTGGTGACAGCCTAACCTTGTAGGTGAGATGAAATGCAGCTCTTTGGGTTGGGAGAGCCCCAGATGAGCTCCTGGAAGCGCACGTATGTGGAAAAACCAATGCTGCATTGTGCTATGTTTTCTGTTCCTAGGAGAGCTCTCAGGCCAGCAATGTAAACTTGTTTTCTATGAGACTGACTTTGATTTGTTGTGGCTGCTTGAACTTGCTGGAGCAAAATATGCACCATTTTAATCTCATTTTCAGCAGTGAACCAGTTTTACTATTCCGTGTCTCCATCCCAATTTAGACTTTAGAAGTTCCAGAAATATCCTGCAAACCTCATAAACATTTTCCCTCAAGTAATTTTGCTCTTGGAGTTAAACGTGTGTGTGATTCGCTGCTGATCCTGGATTTCTCCTCAATTTGTTTAACGGGTTTTCATACCAGAAGAGAAAGTGAAGTTATCTCTGGTCACAACTAAGCTTTCGTCTGGCTTGTTCAAGGATAGATAGCTGTGCAAAGAAAGTTAAACTGGAGTATCAGCTCTTTCTGCAGGACAGTGAAGGAGTGTAAGTTTTAAGAAGAAAATCCTTTTGTTTTGAATCTTTTTCTTTTTTTTTTTTTTTTAAAGCTGCACAGATTTCTGTATGTGAGAGTGATGTTCTTACACTATGTAAAACAAATCTTTAAATGGCTAAATTTGCAACTTATTTTCAACAATATCTGTTATGGCAGCTTGCCTTGAAAGGAGCTGAAATTTGTATTTAAAGCTCTAAATGTTAATTAAATGCTCGAATGTCCCTCACATGTGTAGGGTGTGTGTATGGTTTTTCTTTTTGTTTTCCTTTTTTCTTTTTTTTTTCTTCCTCTCTCTCTTTCCTTGGGGGTAAATAACTTCTGAGGAGTTTTCAAGGAATAGATATTGAAACAGCCTGCACAAATAGTTATAATGTGGGATCTTCGTTGGTTTTTGAAGCCTGTTTGTGCCAGTCATTCTCAAAAGGCATTTCATTTTTCTGACCCGGAAAGGTACACTAATTAAAATTCCTTCAGATGGAAAAAAGGTGGGGGGAGGGAGGGGAAGGGACTCCCTAGCAAAGCTCCAAAATGCAAAAGAAAATTCATGTGCGGTGAAAGACTTAATCCTCTGTTGTGCGAGGCTTCAGTTCTAAAATAAACTGCCTCTAAAGTAGCCTGCACAGCTTATTCCCCAGTGTTGGAAACAAGATCCAAGGAGAATCCCTTCCCCACAGTAACCCCAGCCTAGAAGGATGATTGATATCCCTGCTTTTCAGGAAAGGTGTCAAAATTGCAGAACATGACTGTGCGGGTATAAAACCTGCCCTTCTCTTACCTGCTGTTGCCTGTGCAATTGATGCCCCACTGGCCTCATGTGGGATCACCTGGAAAGGTTTGAACCCAGCTCCTCTCAAAGGGCCCCTCAGTCCTTTTTAAAGAGTTTAAAGGATGTTCTGCTTGCTTCAGGGCATAAAAGCTCCTGGCTTTGTTTTACAAAAAAACTTGTGGTGGTACCCTTAGGATACCAGAGCAGCATTGTGAGGTGCTATGTGAACTTGAAATGCTGAAAACTAAATTCTATTTAATATGCAATAAAGATTCTGGAAGCTTATCATAGACTTTGCCTTGGCTTTCTCAGCAAAAGCTATAAAATCATAAAAGCCTCGTAAGAGAGCCCTTAAAAGTCTCTCGATGGGTGTGGAAAGCAAGGCTGTATGATTCGGGGTTGTGTGTTCAGGTAGGCACGCAATTGCTTAGTCTGAGTAAGGGATTCTTAAGAGGAGCTTGCTAGTGTGGTGTGTGTGTGTGTGTGTGGTGTTTTAAGTTTTAGTAGCTGTGAAGACCTCCATCTCAAGTCTGTTTTTGCTGGATGACTGACTTGCAAGGCTTGCATGCTTGGGTCTCAGAAAATAACATTTAAATGTGATAATGAAAAGTTTAACAACATGGAGGTCTTTAAGTAGGTTAGACAAAAATCTCTTACCTCGACTAGGCAGCTTTTACTTTCATTTTTTGCTGTCCCAATTTGCCTCGTCCTCAGTTGATTGACTTGTTTTCAAAAGAGGATGCTATTATTGGCAGTCATCTCTTATTTTTAATTCTTTGGACTTTTAGCATTAATGCTGAATAACATGGGAGATGGGGTAGGGAAAGAGATTAAAACATGTCTGTGTTTTTTTTTTTTTTTTTTTCTAGTCCTATGGAAATAAATGTGTGTTCTCCCCGTGCTCCTTTTGAGAAGCATAAAATACCTATTTTTTCTTTTTTTTTTTTAATTTGTGAAAGTGTATGTGACTGTTGGGTTGCTGAACTTGATGCATATCTATAGTGTTTCTCAAGTGTCTTTTTCAGAAGTCTCAGTCCCACGAAAGAAAATGCAGAGCTTGAGAACAGCTGAAAAGTTTCTTCAGTAATGCCTGAGACTGCAGTTCTTGTACTTGAGATTTTTAAATGGGATATGTGAGGATAATTCTGAACTCCCTTTGTCTCAGTGATTAACTTGTGCACTTTGAATGCAGATATGAGTTGTGCAAGTAAGGCCTGCATGTGAGCTGTGTATGCGTGTCTGTGTCCTAGTGGCAAAGCAGATAGGCTTCTACCTTCAGAGCAGGAGCAAGGACGTTTCCCTTGTGTGTTCACAGCTGATACCTGCTTTTTTGTATATCCCCAGGTGTGTGAATCAACCTCTTGTCACTGAATCATCACTTCCATCTGACGAACTTGAAAACTTCTGAGTGCCACCTTGTTAGTGTTAACACCAGGTAAGATAAAAGCTAAGGTAGTTACCTTGTTTTCCCTGATGCTTTGCTTTTTAAACTTTTTTGTCCAAATAGTCCAAAATTTTGTAGTCTTTTTTTTTGTTTGTTTGTTTTGTTTTTTTGTATTTTCTCCAAAAGTCGGTAACTTTCCTGTAGACTAAAATCAGAATGTGCTGATTTCTTCTCCAGGAACAAGATCAGCAGTGACTGTTAGCACTCCTTCCAGTATCAAAATCTAATACTTCAAGTTCTTTTACTTAAGTTCTGACTGCTCTGTAATCCTGTCTCAGCCTTTTTTCCTGATATCTCTCTGAAACTTTTTTTTGTGGTCTTTAGATAACATAAGCTGGTTTTTTGCATTCTTCAAACTCTTACTACTACTGTGTGTATTACACAAGCTGTTAGAATTCCTCTGCCTTCCAGAGTGGTGTTTTGGCACATCTCTCTGCTTCTAAAAGCAAGTCTCCCAAGATAGCTGCTCAGTGTGTGACAGGAGGCTTTCTGGGTATGAGCTCATGGCAACCCTTCATGGATAATCTGTCCTGAGCCAGGCTGAGCTGGCCTTCCAGTGAATTTGTACGAGAGGCTGCAGGGTGGCTTGACCCTCGGTAGTACCTGTATTGAATGGAGAGGCAGGGGTGATTTAGGCTGAAGAGCTTCCCTGTAAGGTGGAGATTGAGTGCACCTACTCAACGAGTGTCTCTGTTTCAGCGTGATGCTCTCCTAATGTTTCATCTTTGCTGGATAGTGGCATGTTTTTCCACTAACAGAACTGCAAACACTTGAAGTGGTAATATCAAACTTTTTTTTTTTTTTTTTTTTTTTTTTTTTTTTTTTTTTTTTTTTTTGAAACTGCGCGATTTTTGTCTGTGCAGACATTATGTCTATATATGCTGAGCTCAAAACATGTAAGAAGGTATTGTGGAGGGGGGAGAGGCTCCATCAGGTGGGGTAAGTTTGCTTGAGGTAAGGAGTCCAGACCTGAAACTTACTTTTCTTGACTGCATAATGCAACTAGTCTTAACGAAGGCAGTCCAGCAGTCCAATTTCTGATACGAACCTGCATGGAGCACAAGTGGTGGGAAGGGGTTTTATGAGTACTTCTAAACAAAGTTTCTTTTGGTTGCTGCTTCTGTGGTTCTGTTACTGATGTCCCTTCAGGATAAGGTTATTAACTGCAGTGTGAAGCATTTTATGGGGGTTAGATGATAGGCTGAGCATAACTACCTGTGCCTAGCAATTGTTAAATCCCAGGAATTGTTCCTGATTGCAAGACTCTTTTCTATGATCTGAAAATAAAAACTGGAATGCATGAATGTTTTGGGCTTTTTTTAATACTCATTGGCAGTTAGAGAGCACTTCCTTAGAATGTGTCCAGCGCTTAGAGGTTCATGCGTATACTGTCACGTCTCAGCACTCTGTTCATCTTCTGTTATTTGAAACAATTATCCTAAAATGGTGTGTGTAGGTGTACGTGTTTGTGTGAGAGGGAAACTTCAGAAGTTGCAGAAAATGGGATTTCTCTCCTCCATTAGTTTTATCCTGGGAGTAATAAAGAACAAGGAGGACTGCAGAAGCATTTCTGAACATGTTAAAATGAAAGTTTCACTATAGGCCTTGAATGCTCTCTGAACTGTGTTTTCATCCATAAATATTTAGATCTAATTCCTGCTTGTCTGCCTGAGCAGTTTGGAATTTGGAAAGCCTAATACCTGAGTGCTTGTTACGCTAGTGTCTGCTCTGGTGTGAGCCAGTGTTCCCTGGGTCTCTTGATAGATACCTGGGATTCTCTGGTGGCGTGTGTGTGTGGTGTTTTGTTTTTTGTCATAGTTATCACTTTCTTTTCAAATTGTCTGCTATAGCATGGAACTCCTGGGTGTGTGTCTTTGTTGGTATTAACAAAGAAGCCAGTACGCAATATTCAAAACTGATCTGTGTGTCCCCCAGTATTTTTTTTCTCTTGCACTAGTTGGAGGCCAGAGCAGACTTCTTTGCCTGTTTATGCATGAACTGAGGGTTTGAATTCTAGATGAGGTCTAGACGGGGTTGGCTTTTTTTTTTTTTTTTTCCTCCCTCCTTCCAGTTTATTTTTGTCTAATTTTAAGGTAACAGGACTAGCTAATGACCAGCTGAAAGGTAATGAGGAGTAGTTGATGACTGACTCTCTAACTTACTAGGCTCTGAGGCAGAACAAGGCAGGTGGGATTTTGGTGGCTGCCATATCCTGGATAGAGCATACTGTTTCATTTGAACTGTGATCACTTTGTCTTGTTGTTTTCCCACCATCCTGTGCAACAGACTCAATTTAGGTTTTCATTTTTTAATCCCTCATTGTGCTAGAGCTTCAAATTAGTATTAACTAGTAGATTATTGCAAGAGTGCAGTTTGACTTTTCCTGTGACACACAATACGCAGCATATAACATGTCTGTGTTACTGTCTCTGATCACCTTTTGTTCCTTGGCTTATACTCCCTGCTCTCCTCTGTGAAAGCCAGTTGTGTTTTTTCTGTAAAGCTTGGTGTCCTGTGGAGTGCCTGGGTAGGGGTAGTTAGTAACTGGGCATCTTGCCTAACTTTTGGGCTGCAGGTTGGAATTCAGCATCACATGAAGGTGATACTTCCCTGCCGACTGTAGCTGCAAGTCGGTAGGGGGCCAGGCCGCCAGCCCAATGCTCCATGAGCGAGAGCTGCAGCCATGCGAACAGGGATGCGTCCTCTGCACAAGGAGGAGGGCTTGCCTGGGACGGTGGCGGTCGCTAGCTTCTTCACCGTGCCTGCCCAAGGAACTTACCAGTGTAGCTAGCCTGCCCTTTCACATAACAGGCTTGCATCCTCACTTCTCTGCTTTTCTGACTGGAAGAGTTCTGCACTTAATGATAGAAAGCAGTCTTTGGATTTCTGCAGTCTCTAGCGCAGCAAAGCTGTCCTAAGAAAAGACAGCTATTTGTTTATTGGCAGAGGAGCTGTTTATGTGCAGCTTAGAGCTTTTGGGGGTGGGGGTTCCTTCTGTCTGGGTAGAATGGCCTGCTTATGGCAGGATGATTCAGGAATGAGCTCATCCGCAGAAGTATTCATCTGAAGAAAACATTTGCTACAGAAATATGTCTTTGTAGATCTTCCACTTGAGAGGTGTGTCACCAAAAGATAAGCTTGCTGCAGAATAGCTTGAAATTTATCACTGTCTCTGGTTTTGTTTGAAGGGATTTGCAGGAAACATCTAGGTTCTCCAAAAGAACTTGAGATTTGGAGCTAAAAACAGTATCACTTTCTTCACTTCACCACGTTGCACTGGTGGGAACCTGCTGGTTCCCACAGGTGGTGAATTTTACAGAATGAATGCTGTAATGAGTTTTTCATCTTTGTTGAAGATGAATATTAAGTGTAAAATCAGTAAATTTCATGTAGAAATTTCTCTAGGATTTGGAATTACCTTTGACTTTCTTGTTGTCTTTTGAGTTCTCTGTTGCCTCTTTGGATATGGAGCCAAAGATGATGTATGCAATAGTGCCAGAAGTTGCTGCAGGTGTTACAGACAGCCTGTCTTTCAAGCTGAAGCAACTTTTTCTACAGATAGGTGAGGCTAAGGAGGAGCCAGGAAGATATTTTAAGTAGGTGTTCTGAAGCTGGCTTAATGCATTAGTTATGCTGGGCTAAGCCCATGCATTCAGAGTTGCTCCATGCTTGGGCTGTGGGGCTGGTCACTGCTAAGTCCTCAGTGCCTGGAGAATTGCTGGGGAGTTGTTTATGAGTGTGTTTGGTGTGTGGTGTTCACACACCAGCAGTGGTAGTGCTGCAGGATCCCAGGAATTGAGCCAAGAATCTGGCACTAACCATGGTGTGTGAGCTGCAGGGCCTGTGAAGATAGAGACTGACAGCCCTGGAGGCTGAGGTCACCTGATAACCTTGCAAAAAAGAGGGCGGGGGTGAAGGGTGGGAGGGAGGGTGAGGAAGGAGTTAAGGATAGTGAAGGTGAAGGTAGCAGTAATGCAAGCTTTGTATGGCCTGATGAGTGTTGTATGGTTGTTGTCTGGCCTTTTCTTCATCCTTCCTGCTTCTCAGAGCTGCTAGCATCTGCAGGAAATGCAGAAATGGACTAGGCAAGCTTGTTTTGATCAAATACATCAAAATTTCCACAGGTTTTTATCAGAAGACTAGGAGCCTAGGGACTTCTGTAAAGCTATCCACTTCTGTAAAGCCCCGTGTTCGTGAGGCATGTATTTTCCCCTCTGTTCTGCACTGTTTTCTTTGAAAAAATGTGCATTATCATGCTAGAAATTCAGAGCATCACTGCTGGTGGACTTTGACCTAGCTCCCAAGCGATGGAATCCTCAATGTGAGAAGAAGTAATTTCAGTTGTGAAAAGTCAAGAGAAATTCAGACTGGAAGGAATCTCTGGACGTTCTCTTGACCCTACATCCTGCTTGGATCAGGTACTTGGGTTAGGTTACCCTGGGTGCAAGAGGTGGATGTGGGTGACTTGTATAAAGGTTTGAGTGCTGATAACAGGTGAGTGACCCTAGGAGACCTTCCCTTAGGAGAAACGCCAGATTTGGTGCCAAATTATTGTTATTGGCTAGAGAGCAGCAGGAGCCTGGGGGATTGGAGTCATATCTCTGTTCAAATCCACGGGTTTTGAGGTGAAGAGCAACTATTCCAGGATACATATGCCTTTAAGCAGTTAAAACATCTCCATTCATATGAACGTGGTGTTTTCAAACCCCACTGCAGTCTGTCATCCTTTCAAGTATAAGAGTTGATGTGGAAGTAGGATTATTAGTTAGCAGTAGGCTTTTGTCTTTAGGATGTGCTTAGCGAAAGAAATTTCAAGCGAGTTCAACAGTGTTTAATTTGTATTGCGACTGGGGTAAAGCTTAAATTCATATTCCCCTACACCTAGTATTTCTGTATAGAGACGTTACTGTGGTGAGACTAGCACATGGATAACTTAGCTGGATTTTATAAGCAACCCTTTTGTAGCACAGGATGAGATTCATGAGATTCTCTGTCTTCTGGAATGAAAACAGCTGAGAATAAATAACTCGTTTATGTATTTATTTTACTTCCACTGTTAATGCCCATGCCTAGCATAGTAAGGTATAACAAGTGGCTGCTTTGTGCCTTGCTCTGTGGCGTGCAGCCTGATCGTGTTGTGGTTTCTACAGTCCAGGCTGAGCGGCTGTTCCCGTAGGGCTGTGCGAGCAGCTCCGCATGGAGCCCCGCTCCTTGTGCGCAGGCAGGGCAGCTGCAGCGAGGCCGGGGTTTGTGCCCCCCTGGGCACGCGTGAGCCTGCAGTAGCA
The DNA here is from genome assembly GCA_013398735.1 of Nothocercus julius. Lineage (NCBI taxonomy): Eukaryota > Metazoa > Chordata > Aves > Tinamiformes > Tinamidae > Nothocercus > Nothocercus julius. Next base: position 14,547,514 of record VZSV01000001.1, on the reverse strand, counting down.
GGCACTGACACGGGTACCTGGGCACAGCATTCACTGAGCCTTCCCGCCTCAGCCGAGTGCCAAGCCCAGGAATGTGGGGTTGCTACCCGACTTGGAAAGAGAAATTAACTTAAAACAGAAGTAAAGTGTCCTCACTTAGGAAGCATGGAGGCAGAGGGAAGCAGAGAGGGGTTGCTTATTCTGTAATTTCATTTTTGGGGGGGTTGAAATATGAGAATGAGCATGTGCTTGCTTCTGTGTTGTGGTAAATTTGGGGAGTTCTTCCTACAGTAGCACTGAGCTAGATCTGGTCTTTTTAACATCAAACAGAATAGCTTCTTACAGCTTCATCAGGCAGTATTTCAGAGCTGAAATGCTTGGTGTTTGGAAAATAAAAAAAAAAGCCCTTTGCTCACTGCGCATTCAGAAGTCTTAGGGCAGGGACTTGCTCATCTGGGAAATGCTGCCTTTGGCTGAAAAACTTCTCCACATCTCTTAATGTGAGTGTATGGAGAGTTGGGAAGGTAAAATGCTACTTTTTTCCTTTCAACTAATAGTGTACCCATTGGCCTGGGTGCATTGATACCCCATAGAATAAATCCACTCTGTAGGGTTGGATGGGGACTTGGCAGGGCTTCTGTCTATCTTCTTCACACTGCATGATCTACATGAGTAACAGAGTCTAAAATGCAGACTGTGGCTGAGCAACTTGGCTGTGTCCAACTAAAACCTGAAATTCTTAATCTATGGAAAAAATCCCTAACTAAATACTGGGTGGATGACCAAAATGGGGATGCAAGTGAGATTGAGGTGAAGTTTAACATCCTTTAAGCAGGAAGTAGTTGTGGCTGTCCTTGCTAATAAAGCTTCATGTTGAGTCTGCAGAGCTGAGAAAAGGCTTGCGGCGGGGGAAAGGTTAAGGCTCCTTTTTCAACTCTCTTGTGAAAGACAAGGCCTTTCTCTGTCTCCTTACCTCTGCCAGGGGACCTCTTATGCTTCGGCCCCTGCCACTTTGTGTAGCCATGTGCATATTTTTGAAGGTCGCCTGTAAAAGTGCCAGTTTGCTCTGACCTTTCTTGGTTCTAAGACTTCCTTTGCTGCGCAGTCCAGGAGGGAGATGGGGCAGCCTGCGCTGCACTGGATTCAGCTAATACTAGAGCAGATTGTGTGCCCCAAGTTCCACATAATATAAAAATGGATTGTTTTTATTTTCTCTGCAAAATCCTTCTGCTCTGAGGAAAAGCAGCAAGGTTGCTGGCATTTGGATCACTGTTTGCCAAGGGCAGAATTAATGATGATAGGAGAGATGCAGGAGAGAGGCTGTAGACAAGCTTGTTGTAGACTAATCCTTCCCAGTAGCTTTTACTTAAAGCTGAGCTTTGCCCTTTTGATTGCTAAGACTATCAATTTTTGCCTCCCTAGGTATTGAAAATGCTTTTAATTGTGTTGCTCTTGCAAGCATAAGTATTCCTCTTCACATGGAAAAAATCTAGGCAGAGGAAGTTGCTTTTGGATGCCCTCTGATGCTGCAGCGAAGGTCCTATAAGGATAACTTAAGCTCCGTTTGATTCATGATTGGGAAGGCCTTAGAGTCAGAAATCTGCGTCCAGTCTGCAGCCCCTGTAACAGGTTCCTGTATCTTGCGCAGGTAGGGAGCTAACCCTGGGCTAGATGTTTGGGTGAAGGGGGCCTTTCTGCAAATCTGTCCTCAAAGGAAGGAGCCTGTATGTGGCCATCAGTGTGGTGAAAGAATATACCTGGCCTCAGCCTGGGCTGTTTGACAGGGGTGGAGAGGAAAGACTGGGCCAGTTGTGACCTGAGTGCTTCGAGGAGCTGTGCTGGCCCTGGCTAACCTGGCCTGTTGTCTTCTGTTTTGGTTATTCCCAGCACTCACGTGTCAGAGTGGCACTCGTGTGGAGCTGCTCGCTTTGGGACTTAGGTTGCTCGGTGTTGCTGCTAAGCCTTTGTGCCATCTGTCTCCTGCAGGGCAAACTCCATTGACAAATGGCACTTGCATTTCAGGGAGCAACTGGGGATTCAGATTTGGGGAGAGTAAAGAACTGGCAAATAGGTCAGGACAGTGTTAGAGCTGAAGGAGCCTTACAATAGGTGAAATAACTTGCCTGTTTCTTGACAGCTATTGGGGGACCTTGCAAATACCAAGGGCCTTACTGCCTTGCAATTGACTTGCACATCCAAATGATACCTACTGACAGTGGTCCAAATGAACAAAAAGACCTATTTTTCTCTTTTTAAGAGGGAATGAGAATGTGCAGAGATTGCCTTGTTTGACCTCCATGTCCCAATTTAGAGCTTCTCTGTGTGGCAGACCTGTATTGACTAACATGAGTGAAATAGAAACACTCTTGGTTGGTTGGTTGGTGTGGCTCTGTTCTGCAACATAGTCCAACTCTGGGCAATCCTTTAACGAACTGAAGATGGACTTGGTTAGCACGGCTCAACTGCTACCCTATCCCTTCTGCTGCCAAATGCCTCACGGCCCCAGAGCATTGCTGTAATCTGCTAGGGACAAAACTACACTTTCAGTGCTGTCGCTCTGGCTGTGTTGAGGATGAAGCAGACTTGTATTAGAGCTAAACAAAAATGCTAAAGGAGTGTTTTTGTCCTCCTCGTTCTGGCATCCTGTCATGAAGAGTGCTCTGAGCCTGGCTGCTCAGGCCAGAGCACTGGCAACTGGTCCTCATAAAGCCAAAACTGAGCTGGGAATGGTAGTGGAAGAGCAATTGGCATTTTCCTTATCTTGGAAATAATGCCTTATTACTCTTGCTTTTAAAAATGAATGAACTCATTCTTTATACCTCAGATCCAGACCATATGGCTTTCCTGGTAAAAGTAGCAGATGTTCTTCTCTTGTTCTGTTCTGCTCGTTGCACATTTTTTTTTTTTTTTCTTCCTAGCCTGTTTGCATACAGCTCCAGTGTATGAGATTATTGCTCTGAAACTGTTATTTTTTTATTAAAAAAAAAAAATCTAAAATACAAGCCAGCTGAAGTGCCACTTGGATTGTGGACCTAAAGCCTGAGTGTCTATAGGTGGCAAGTGAACCCAGCGTTCTGAGTCAGCACACTCAGTTGAATAGTTTCTCCCTCTGTTTCATGGTTACTTCTGGCCTCTGAACTTTGTTCTTGCACATGAAACAGAACATTCTGTTCCACCTTTGTGCTGGGGGTTGCTTTTGTGCTGGCTTTGCTGGTGAGTGCAATTTCTTTGCAAGTCCCTATCGTTCTGTATTCCAGAGCGGTGGTGTTTTAGTGAGAGAATGGAAACCTTTGCACGCGAGTGCTTCATTTTTTATGTTCTCCCTGGCAGTGTAATAGTTCCTATATACACATGAGCTGCTCTTCCTGTTCAGAAAGGCAGTGTCGGCCTATGGTGCCGGGCGGCAATGGACAAAGATCTGAGTGCCAGCCAGGCTCTGGCATCCCTGGTCTGGTGTGCAGGAAATAAATGAGTACACTCAGAAAAAGAAGTTGTCTCTGCTGCTGCTTACATGGGGTATTTGGGTGAAGCATTTGACACAACAGTAGGAGAAACTTGAGTGCTTGCTGAGTAGAACAACTAGCTCTTCATAAATCAAATGTCTGTCGGGTGTTGGCGGCAATAGTGGGTGGAGAGGGGCAGCTTTCTTGGCCCCAGCGTGTCAGAGGATCTCTGTGAGCCAGTGCTGCACGTGCTACTCTGGTGTGTCCTGCCCTGCCGTGCAGCTGCAGCAAGGCAGGGCTGTGAACCGAGTGCTCCTGAGGGCTTGTGCTCTGCCTCTGCGCAAAGATGGCTCCTTCCTTTTCACATGTAGATCTAGCCTTGGCCAAAGTGTTTATTTCCCCCTTTCCAGGAGTGCTGCCGTGCTGCCTGCTTGTCTTCTGTGTGTAGAGATAAGGGTTTACCACTGTTGAGGTACTGGGGGATAAGAGTGTCAGACAAAGAAGGATGTGGTGGTAGGGTGTTTTTTTAAAAGGTTCCTGGAGTTGGGTGCATGTGGGTGCATGTTAATGTCAAAGAGGTTGCTGTGACTTAACAAGAAAAAGCTTTCCCATGGGTCTGTGAGTTGTAGGATGGTGGCATCGTTTCAAATGAATCAGGAACGTTGTTGTCAAAAATTGTCACGGGCACCAAGCACAGTCATTTTGAGCAGGCTGTTGGTGTGAAACCATAGGTTTAACCATAGGCTTCTAGAGAAAGGATTCCTTTTGTGCTGCTAGGGAAGGAAATAGGGGCAGGAAGTAGCTGATTATCCTGGGATTTCTGCAGAGCACCTTCCAAAGAAAGCTGCAGTACAAGCGGCCCTTCCCATCTGGGCTCAAAAGCCATCCTGTAGGGACCAGGTGGTCCTGTCTAACCGCGAAGTACCATAATGGGCAGGTAGCCCCAAGCCTGGTGGGGCTGCTTGGCACAGCCAGGCAAGTGTATGATCATGTAGGAGGCTGCAACTTAAGAGGAGTGGTCACCAGAGGGAAGGGGGTGCACTTGGGGACATCGGGATTAACAGTATAGAGTGATTTGGTTATCTTAGATTGCTCTAAAACTTTAATGCTCTCCTCGGTAGAGAAGAAAGCCTACTGATAGCTAAGATTTAAAGCAGACTCGAGTTGCCCTGAGGATTCCCCTGGGGACAGTTACAAAAATGTGAGGAGGGAGCATTTCATCTTTGTCCTTGATCCAAACAGGCCCGCACTGGGGCTGGTGAAGTGCAAGTGGAGGCCAGGGAAATGATAGAGATCAAGAAGAGATGCAGAGGTCTCCTATTAATGTTCCTGTTTGTATTACAGAAGTTCCCACAGTCTTTGAGGTGCTGTCAAAATATACGTGGGTAGAAGCTCTTTCCCAAACCAGCTTAAACTCTGACCAAATAATGGAAGAAAGCAGTGTGCAAGACAACTGGAGGGAGCTGCTCTGCAGTGACCCTGCTCTGCCTAGCTGTTCTCGGTAGCTTGCTCTCCACTGCCACTGCAGTGCCCTCTGTCCCTGCTGCACAGGCTGTGGCTTTGTGCCAAGCCTTGAAAGATGCATTCAGCAGCAGCTCTTTGCAGGATCCCAGGCAAGCAGGAAGGTGCAGGTTTGGGCATGGGTTTTGCCTATATCAGGGAGCAGGTTCAAAAAAAAAAAAAAAAAAAATCGCTTTCTGAAAGCACTGGAGGGGAGCCATTTAGTTCCTTTTCCTCTGGAGCAGGAGATTCTTGTGTTCCCAGTTGTGGTGGTTTTGGAAAACCTCATGCAAAGATTTATATGGTGGTGATGACCCCTTGCACGAAGGGGTGCAGCCTCCGTTCAGAGCACACAGTGCACCGATGCAGGAGGCTTCTAAAGGAAGAGCCTGGATCACACAAGTCCCACCAGACATAACTTGCTAATGCAGCAGCCACACAGAACCCCTGTGAAATGCACAGAGTAACTGCCCTCAAAACCTTCCTAGCTCATTCCTACGTGCCCTGGGGCATTTCAGACATGGGAAGTCTTGGAGATGCTGTTAGTAAGTTCAGCCAAGAAAGTGGCACAAGGAACTGTGGGACAGGGAACATTGATTCCTGTGTGCGAAGTGTCACCTTTGCTTGTGCAGAGAGGCCAAGGAGGTGTGGTAGTTCCTGGAGGAGGGACGCAAGAGAAATGAGAGCACAGGTTAGGTTGTGTAAGCCTAGAAAATGAGGCAAAAAGAACTGGAAAAAAATGAAGTGGGGGAGAGGAAATGGCAAGGGGAGTAATGAATATGCAGCCTTAGTCTGTGCCACTTTCATAAATCTGGCTTTAAAAATTTAATGAGTATCAAGTCAATGTCAGTGTAGCTACAAAAATAAAAATGGAGTTAAATATTTACTGATAAGAAGTGTTTTCTTTAACCTGTTTCCAAGCAGTCTAGCTCTGATTTTTTTTGCTTGTTTCTGAGCCAAATTATTGATATGCTCTGTGACTGAAATAGCTCACAGATCTCCGGCCTTTTAATTTCCTTTTGAACTCTCCAATTCCACTGTAACAAACAAATAAAGCACTAAAGCAGGTGTGGTGCAGCTCCTTAGTGCATGCTTGTGGTTCATCAAATAGCTCTGTGTTTCACTGGGTGCAAGAACTGCAAGAACCTTCTGATCCCAGGGTCAGACGGAAGATGCAGTTTCTCCCAGTCCGTCTCCTTGTGTTGTGGCACCTTAACGTGTCCTTGTTTGCTCTGTTCCTAGAGCACAGTGTGGTCTGTTCCCGGTCCCAGCCTGCTGCCTCCCGTGGCCCTGTGAGCACTCACAAAGTGTGAGTCTGGGAGGTTCTGCTTGCCCAGGCACGTGCTTCTCTGATGGAAAAGTTTATCCTCTGGCATGCGCCCCAGGCTGCTGGAGTGCATCTCCTCCATTGCACAGGCTTCCACGGCGAGTCAGAACAATTAGCTCGAATGTATCAAAAATTAAGATGCACGTGCCAAAGAATGGGATAAGAAATGACATTTTGGCCAAAGGCTTTTGTGGAGGGGAGCGTGGAGGGAGCGTGCATGAGGAAAAAAGAAAGGCAGTGTGAGAGATCTGTGGGGCTTTATTGCACAGCAGGAAAAGGTCTTGCAGCTAAAATGCTGCCTTAACCTCTTTTTTTCCTATGCTTGACAGCCAGCCAGTGTGTCTTACAATGAGTGCAGTCCTTGCAATGTGAAGAAGGAGATCCTGCTTTAAGAAAGCTTCTGGGTTTCCCTTTAAGTGAACGTTTGCTAAACTGTATAGCCAGAGTTATATAGAAGGCAGTCATTTTTCAACGCTTGCTTCCTTGTGCATTTAGTGAAGAGATGAGGTTAGCTAAACCGGAAATTGTGTCGGTTAATAGTTCTTATACAGAGACCTGTTCTGGAAACTCTGCATAATTTCATTTCTTCTTGTACAATAGTAAAGGGATTGGATAAATTCCCTTTGTTAAGCTTGCTTTAGCATGGATTAAATGAACATGAACATTTGTTGCTGTTGCAAGACATTTAAAATCTATATCTCTAGTTTTATAGATCTTTGCCTGTTAGTTTTGCTATTCTGTAGGCATTTGTAGCTGATTCTAGTGTGCCAACCAGGAGCATAGTGTTACTTTTTTTTGTTTGTTTGGTCTGTAACTTTTAAATTGGCTTGCTGTATTCTGATTTTAATAACCTTTATTTAGTCTGTTCACTCCAAGGGAATCTTGACTCCAGAGACAGGAAATTGCTTGAGGATTATTGTCTGTGCTGGGTCCTCCATATTTGTCTGCAAAATTCCCACTGTCTCTCTTATTTCTGTCTCCCTTTAAAAGGGATTGGAGCTGCTATCTTTTCCCACAGAGCCAAGTAGAGCTGGCTAGGAATGCTCTGCCGGGATGTTCGGAGAAGCAGGAGGTAGACGGCGTGGGTGAGCTCGCCCAGGGTGCTCGGGGACGTGTCCCATTCCAGGTGGCACAGGGGTTCCTTGGTCATGGAGCTGTGCGTGGACTGGCGGGGCTCCCCGCGCTGCTCCTGGCTCAGCCTATGTGGGCCTGCTCTAAGCCACTCCTTGGAGGTGCGGGGTTTGTGTTATGGTGCACTGGCACACGGGGTGCCTGTTTTACACTGCGGCTTTGGAAGTGTTTTGGATCGGGTGGAGAGATTTGAGTATCAAATTGCCCTCCTGTAGAAGTGCAGATTGCAGGGTTTGTATATGAGTGGCTTTACCCTGAGGACTCTTTCTCCTCTTCTCTTCCTTCTGGCGTCTTTCCACACTTGAGCCCCAACTTAGTGGTGAAAACCTTCAGTGTGCGCTCACTGCATCCCAGCTCTAGGGTGCAAGAGGCCAGTTTGGCACCTTAGTAGAAATTGTCCTCTATGGGGTATTAGCTTCATTTGCATGTGCTCACGTGTAAGCAGTGGTTGGCAGCAGTTCTTAGAGTGTCTGGCTTACCTCTTTTGCTACCAATGTCATAATATACTTAATTTGCTAGCATGGGATCAATTTTAAGTATAGTATATATTAGTATTAGGGCTTGGGACTCTCGTTTCCACCCCCTCTTCCCTGAGCCTGTGAGTAGTGACTCTTGAGATGGACTGATGGCACCTTGCCTAGAACCTGAAAGCCTCGAGTTGCGTGTGCAGATTGACACCTCTGGGCCTGCTGCCAGCGCAGGGCGCAGAGCTGAGGAGCGGTGTGAGCCAGGCCGACCCCAGCCGCCATGGAGCATGGCCTCACGGGATGCGAGGGGTACGCAGAAGCGTTTGGCTAATCTTAGAGTCTTAGTTACAAGTGGCTTGAATGACAATGCAAAATTGATTTTTTTTTTTTTTTTTTTTTTTCCCCCTCCCCTCCTCTTTCTAAATTGTGTGCTGACAAAACAGTAACTTGGCTGGCTTCTGCACTCAAATGTATCCAGTATTACTGCAATGCCTCTCTGTCACAGTGAGGGTTTATAGCAATTTCATGTCTGCCTGTGACACTAGTACAATGCAGCCTAAACATGAGAAATAGGAAACTCTTGTATAGTAGCAGCAAAAGCACTAAAGAGACACAGTGAACTAATAGATACAGGAGTGAGCTCAGGCCTTTGAAGGTCTGCTTCTTTCCTCATTAAAATGTATTGACACAGTTCTACATGTTAAAATCCTGAATGCAGTCTTCAAATTTAGAACCAGAATTTGAAACTCTTTAACTTTCTCAGCTTAGCCAATAGTACTAGATTGTAGGAAGGTGCTCTTTTCAGAGTGCTGAGGCTATAGTTTTATTCCTCAGTGTGGTTTGTGTGTGTTTATCCTTGAAAGGAACTTTGCACTCACATTTAAATCCCAAGGGTTTGTTAGCCTGGGAAGGCCTAATATTAGAGCGTGTCTAGTGTGAGAACTTTCTATATGAGCTCCGATAGAGATGTTAAGCACTACACAGAAGTGTCATCGCCTCTTAGAAGTGGCTAACTAGGTATTTTCATATCCGGCAGTAAATAGCAGCTTGTAACCTCCTTGTGCGCTGTGTGTTACAGCTGTGCCTTTAGGAATAAATGTGGAAGTGTCTCCTTCTTGTATAATTCCTTATTGAAGTGGCAGACCAATTCGCTGAGCTGTATGGAGGATTTTGCTAGGAAAAAGGCTTCCCTGGTGTTCCCTTCACAAGGCTGCGGTGCTCGGAGGAGCTGCAGCTGCGCGTGCAGCTGCCTCCTTCCAGCCACATCAGTCAAAACAGAAGCACAACGAGTGGTAGTGGTGGGCAGAAGCACATTCTGGTAGCGAGGGAATAGAAAATAAGCCTTTGCTCTATATGGGCCTTGTGGTGTGCTCCTTGCAGCGGATCAACACAGCTGTATACATTTAAGAAGCATCCTGGGTATAAAAGTGATGCTGCCAAGCCAATGCTGCTTTGAGAATCCTGTTCTTGCTAGAAGCATTGTTTTAAACTTGTATGTGTTTTCAAGATGGTTTGCCTTTGCACTGCTTTTCATTATTCCACTTTCCTGAAGCCATTTTGGTTTACTGTGAGTTTTCTTTTTTAGGATTTATTATTTTTGGAAACTGTTCTGGAACATTGTGTGCATATGGTCTTCTAACTGTTCTGTTGTACTGATTAAAGCTGAAAATATGAAACCTAGCCCCTCTCATGCAGTGCAGCAGGAGAAAAGTGCTGAAATGATAGTTTCCAAGGGGAATGCTCTTCCAAATAAAAGCATATTTAAAAAAAAAAAAAAAAAAAAAAAAAAAGCTGGGAAAGATTATATGGGAGCATATTTTCCATTACTCCCCAGTGTTTCATTTAAACCATGTCCACATTTGCTTTTCAGACTTGAGTAATTGCCAGTATGTTTAAAAGAGGGGGGGAAAAAAAAAATCCAGTAAATCAGGATCTCATTCCAATCCAGTAAATCTCCATTCTTTTCTTACTTGCTTCTCTTCATTAAGTAAGCTAATCACTATGATTACGTATTTATAACAGCCCTGCGACCTGTGCTGAATCTTGGAGGTGTTGAATATATGAACTCGTCCAATTCTCTTCCCCTACCCATCCTGGATAGTGCTCTTCCTTTGTACTGATGCCTAGAAGTAGATAGCAACCGAGCTGGCTCAAAGTAGGTTCTCCTTCCTTACTTGGAAGACCTTTTGTTCTTGGGAATATGTTGGGCTAATCTCAAGATGACTTCTTGGTGATCAGTCTGAGTGAGATAAGGTGCCAAGTGAGGGAGGGTGTAAAAGCTTCACTTAAAGCAAACAGGACTTTGACCTGTGGTGGGAAGGAAAGCGAAGAGGAAGAGGCTGGGGCATGAGCTACACAGCCTGGATTGTGAAAGTTTATTCACTGTGGGCAGGGGTGGTGGCATGAACTTCCCAACTGTAAGGGGCTGGACATCCAACAGTGGAGAAAAAAAAAAAAACAGTTTCTTGGCTAGGACTTGAGTGTGCCTTAATGGGGCTGTGGGTTTTTTTTTTTGTGTGCCTTTTAAGAGGCAAAGTGGAATTTCTGAACTTGTCCTGTCTAGAGCTTGCTCCAAAGGAAGCTCCCTGATGGCTTGTTTGAAAAGGCGATTTATGCAGTACCATGCTTGCAGTGGTGTTTCAGAAGCCACAATGAGAGAGGAGGTAAAGGCTAAAATGAGGATGCATGTAAGAGAAAGAGCTGGATGTGCAGGCCACGGGCCTCCTCTTCTGCCTCTCCCGCGTAGCTGGGAGCGGGCTGGGCTGGGGAATCTGATGCTAAGGTGCTTGTGCTCTTTGACCGCTCATGTGCATCTAGTTCAGCTGAACTGTTCAAACAAAAGCTATCACAAAATTTAACAAACAATTCTCTTTTAAAAAGCTTTCAATTACATTGTTTGAATGACAGAAACTTAAGTGGAATTAAGGACTCCTTTCCTCTGCCAGCTCCAGGGCTTTTCTGGTGAAAAAACTGAGGGTGATGACTGCTTCCACCAAATCCAGCTTTTCCCTGTTTTAAATGAGTAGCCAAATTGTAAAAGGGAGTTGGTGGCGGGGGGAAGTAACTGTGTGTGAAAGTTGAGCCCTGAGCACGTTGCTGCTGGCACGACGCTGTCCCTCTGTGTGACTGCGAGGCCAGAGGGGTCCTTGTGCGGGGCCTCAGAAAGGTGTCTTGTGCTCCCCCAGGCCTGGCCCAGCCACCCCAGCCTCTGCTGTGGAGGGGCAACTGTGGGGTTAAAGTGCAGGTTCCTGAGGTGCTTGAGGATATCTGCTTTTCTTGAGCGAGTTTGGAGTGGGGTATTTAAAAGCAAGCATTCCAGACGTTTCCCTAAACAAATACTTTCCCTAAACAAATGCTGAAGAATGCAGGCTACAGACGTGCTTCCCAGCAGCAGTGACACAGGACACATCTTTGCCAGGCGTCTCAAGCAACCAGAGTGTCTCAGACTGTCTTCTCCCGCATCCCATGATGTCCCCTTGGGACACTGGAGCTTGTGCTTTCCATGTGTCCTGAGCATAGAACCTTTCAAAGAACACTTTTCTCCAGGCACCCAACGGTGCTGCTGTGCCAAAATGAGATCGGGAAGTTAATCATAGTCCTCGGAAAATGTATACTTTCTTACTGAGGAGGATGAACATTCTGGAGTGAGTAGCAGGAACTGGCAGCTTCCAAAGGCCTAGAAGAGGATTAAATGGCAGAGGTCACCAAACAGCCTAGCTTAGGAAAGCTTCTGTCATGTGTACGTGCGTCATCTCTGGAAAGGGCCGATTTAGCTGAAGAGTGGGAAGTCTGGCCCGCGTGGTTTCCGTGGAAGTTGCTGCCTGCTCCAGGGAGTCCACGCCGGAGTGAATGGCCGCTCTGTCGGAGTGGCGGCCTCCGCAGTGATAGGCGGCCTGGGGCACTGGCACTGGGGCGCCGTGGGACACGCCGTGTTGGGCGCTCAGCCTCACATCCAGCACTTGCTCTGCGAGGTCCTGGTAACCAGGAAGCCGAGGGCATTTTCCCTGTTCGCAGCGGTCTCCGGGAGGGTGTGTAGCTATTGACTTTGTGGCTGCAGAGGACGGTTTTTTTTTCTTGTCCATTTTTAGTAGGTGTTTCTCAGGGAGCATTAAAAAAAAAAAAAAAAAACCTCTTGGCTGACGCACTGTAACCTCATTTCTTCCCTCTTCTGTATTTATGGGAACCACTGGCTGTAGCGAGTATTATCTCCCCAAACATCTCTGTTGAAACTTCATTCTCCCATAGCCTCTTTGCCTGGGCTGCAGTGTGTGAGGTGGGTCTGAAGGCTCCTAACGCTGTACACTCACTTGTGCCTTGCAGTTGCTGGGATCCATTAAAGAAACCACCCTGTTCCTAAGCACTGTGGCTAAAGAGGGAAAACGCTTTGATTTACATTAATTTTTGATTTATTAAGTTATCTCCCTGAGAGTGTGTCTGTGTTGATAGATGTGTGTGCTCCACACTGTATGCTGGCAAGGTTAAGAAATAAAGGCAAACTATTTTTTTCCCCTTTTTTCTCCTTTTTAGTGTTTACTTGCTCTCAGAAGCACACCAGGCTGTCCTGAGATAAGGCTCGCCAGCCTAGCCAGCTCTAGCTCTTTGTTTCTGCAGCAGTGGTGAGACCAGATAGCAAGCTTTCCTCCACGCTGTGGTTCAGCCACGCGGTGGTAGGGGCAAGAGAGGAGATATTTTTTCAGCATGCAGTGTGTAGCTGAGTAGCTGTGTCTGTGTGAAGTGGGTTGCTACTGTTTTAGGGAGGAAAGTGGCTACCCTGCAGTGCTACAGATCCTTGGCTGACTATTTGCATGTTGCTAGTCTGCCTCTGGAGGCTTGAGAAGTTGTTGGGAAAGCTGTTTTCCCCAGAGCTGTAGGTAGAAGGAATGTGCTAAAACAACAGGCAGCTTTCAGTGAAGTGAATGTCTGTCTAAAAAGCTTCCCAATGAGCAGCTCCCCTCTGGGCAGAGAGGATACCTTTGTTATCTAGCCAGAATCTCTTTGATCTGCTCCTCTTGCCAATGGGAAGGCAAGGCTGGGAACTAGTTTTGTAGCTTGGCCACAGCCTGCAGGAGGATCTCCCCTGGGCAGTGCCTGGGCCCATTGTACTTTAGCAGTTCTGAAGGGTTTATCAGGGCAGTCTTCAGGATTTCTCTTCCAGATCCCCCAGTGGAGCTAATCAGCTTGCTGGGGTGTTGCTGTAGGCGCAGCAGCATCAACCTGCAGCATTTCTGGAGAGGCAGCGCTGCATGGCAAGCCAAGGAGGTTCCCTGTAACCTCGGTGGCAGAAGAGCAATGTGGCAGCTGCGCCTGGCCCTGGAAGAGAGCCAGCCAGCCCTGCTTTGAAGCAACCCATTAATGGATCAGCACTGGTGAATAATTGATTTTCCCAGGGGATATCCTTGCTCTGGGTACGTCTGACCTGGCTGCAGTTCACATAGCAAAATTAGACTACAAACTTCCACATGCAGCCTCTGGGAGGGGAAAGTACCTTGAGGGCTACGTAGCACACCCCAGTGTCACAGGAAATTCTGTGATACTCGCACATAGTCTTCCCTACCTCTCCTGTCCACTAATGCTTTTCATTCAGCAGATACTGATCCCAAGGGCAGGGCTGGCTGCCTTTAAAATAAACACTTGCAGGACTTGCAGAATTTGTTATGCTAATAAGGTCCCATTAAATGGGGATGGGGCCTGTCTTTGTACAATGGGAAGGGTCATTTGCTTGGGATACATCATGCCTTGCTTTTAGAGTGTAATTCTGCATAGAGCAGCAGAGAGGGGCCGGCTGTTGGCTCAGAGATGATGACCTTTTCCGATCGAATATGAACGTGAAATCCATGCAGGAGATCTGACTAGAGGAGGCAAATAAATAGACTGGTTGGATCTTTATATCTGTGTTCTTCAATGAGAAATATTTTTTGTTCCTGAAGGAATTGTTGCTGAAGGAATTGTGGCAGCATTCTTAATCCTTCCTGCATGGTGGGATCTCTGGGTTTGAACGAAGTGTTGTATCCTTGTCCCTGGAACACATGAAATCTGTCTCTTGAGCTCCAGGTGTGGAGCAGGGCAACATTGTTTCCCTGCCTACCTCTCCAAATAAAGGAAGAAGTGAAAGGGGCAGCCACAGACTCGGTTTCTTCCAGTGTTGGGCTCGTCACGTGTCTATTTAAATGTCATCTTGAAATGCCTGGCTCAAAGTTTGCTGGCTCTGCTAGCATTTTTTTCTTTTTTTTTTAACTTGATAAGGGCTTTGATTTCACTCTCAGAGTCTATTATTTATTCTTTGTTTTTTTTTTGCTATTTCTACAGAAGAGAAAATTAGCCATGACATTCAGTTCCAAGCAAGGTTTCCTGCAATTTTTTGCACACGTTGTAATCTAATAGATATTACAGACCACAGACTGAGTTACTGGTGTGTCTCTGTGCTCAAGTCACGCACACACACAAAGACAGAAGCATTTTTTTGATAGAAACTAATTGAATTGACAGATCTAAATTTTAAATATCAGCCCTCTTTTGTGCTTGATACGAGCAAAATGCTGGTGTGCCAACTTATTTCGGGAGTGGCAACGTATCTGGATGTTGTAGCCCCTTACTTCATAGGGGTGTCAGTCTAGGGCTTGGATCTCATCTCTCCATGTGTGGAAGAGCATGGGACCTGCCTCTGCATCTCTCCCGGATGATTTTGAGACTGTCCAATGGTTTTGAATGTCCCTAGGAAACCAGCATAAATATCCATTTAATTGAAGAAATTGACTTAACTGGATTCTCTCAAATTGAAAGTATTCCTGTGGGCAAGTGTAAGAAAACATTTTTCCCAAAATTATTTTTTTCCCTGAAAATTTAACATGTTTATGTAAGGAACAGCATGGCAAAAGGAGTACTGAATTGTCTTCTTAAATATTTTTTGACTATCACTGAACAGTTACCCTTATATCTGTTTTCTTCTTTGTAATATGGGAACCTGCAGATCCTTAGTTCCGACTTTCTTTTATTCACCATTTTCGGTTTTGCAGGCTAAAATCATTCAAAGTCAGGGGGACTTGTATTCTGTCCAGGCCTTTCTCACTCAGAATAGGGGTTCAGCTTGTGCTTTCATGATTTCCTGAGTGCCTTTTGCTGCTGGAGCTGTGTTCATTTACTAATGTGCTTTCAATGTGGCTGTGCCTGATAGGCTATGGCTGAATCTCTCAATGCTCAGGTATGAATAGTGTCACATCCTGCAATTTTAATTGCCACGCTCTGCGCTGTCAGAACATTATACCTGAGGTTTGCAAGCTGTTTTTGCATTCCTCCTCTTCAGAGTGTGTGTGCTGGCTGCTGGCTGCCCGTCAGATTTGCTGTGTCTCTCCAGGTGGCTGAGAAGCGTTTGATTTATTTATCAGAGCTGTCTGGTAGCCTTCTGTGTCTTGGAGACCTTCTGAGAGCTGGTGGCTGAGTAGCAAGACTGGTTCTTTTGAAAATATTTTGAAGCGAATTCTCCAGACACTACATTCTCTGAGGTTGTCTGAAAGGAAGATATAAAATTAACTGTAAGCTACTCAGTTTTCAGACTTGAAAAATTAGAGGGCAAGTGAAACATTCCGGTCACTTTTAAGATCTTCTATGCGGAAGATCACCTTTTCTGCCTCTATTTGCCTTGTGAACTAAGAATACTTGCTTAGTAAGACTCCAGAATTCTTTAACACTGGTTTTGTTGGTTTCTGGATTTCCCCTTTCCTTCCTCTGGATATAGTAGATTTCTGACGTAATACTTACTGTTTTCTTCTATGTCTTTTTTTTTCTTTTTGTAGACTGAGATACTCCCACTTGACCAGATCTTTCGGGGATTTTTTTAAAGAAACTTTGGTGGGTAAAAGATGTGCCATGGAATGGTAGCACCAAAGAGCAACACAGGATTGTCTCGTGTCTCGGCTAGCCATGGATTATTTCTTCTGCTAGTTATCCTTGGTACCTGTGTCGTGGAAGCAGAGGCCACAGGTAAGTGACACTCTTGCCTAAGCTGCAAGGAGGTGGAGATGTTTGGGGAAAATGGAAATGGCTGATGTATTTGGACACATCCTTCAGTACCCACAGGAGAGCAATTCCAACTCTACTGCTTAGTAAATGACAGTGTCTGAACTAAAATATTCCTTATAGTAACAATATAAGAATGTCTGTTCTTTACCCTGACATTCTGATTCCCTCTGCCTTTTCTCCCCCCGTATATCTTCACTGCAGCTGGGGGCCTTTTTACTGTCTCAGGTATATGGACCTATGGACCACATTCTGTTTGAGTGAGATTCTCATGTAGAGATGCAGAGACACTCGTCTGTACGCTCTGTAGCAATTGCTCACGTGAAGAAGTGCTGCTGGAAGCACCAACTGCCTTCAGCTCTTTGCACAGCTGATGAGTCTATTCAGTGTTTCCTTGTGTGCTATCTTGACACCTTCAGCACCCACGAACTGCACTACTATAAATGCTCTTTGCAGCTTGGGTCTTCCCTTTTGCATCCCTAATTTTTTTTTTTTCTTTTTTTCCTCTGTAATGGACAAGCAAGATGAGTAATGTAAATAGTGCAATGGCATGGTGTGTAAAGCATTAAATTACAGTAGAGGTCAGGAGAGCTGCCTGTTAGAAATGAGTGGAAGAATAAAACCTGCCAGATAGTCCCAAGGGCGTTCATTATGTGCATGTTTACCGAGTATACATTGGAAAGTGGTCTCTCCTTTCAACTTGTCATGATGTAGTTCTTGTGTCCACAGAGAGTGTGACATAGCTTTAAAAAGCCCTGTTACTTGAAACATGGTGGCACCTGAAAATGAGAAGTGACTGATGCTTCTCTACTGCTTGAATTGGCCTCTCTGTGGTGGAGGAGTTATAAATATTAGTTGCCAGATGCGCACTGCTTAAAGTAGGGGTGATCCTGTATGGAAAAGGCTGATGCTGGAATCTGCTGGAGGGCTTCCTCTGCTTTTAGTGCTTCTTGTTCTTCAAGCTGGAAGGGAAGTCAGCTCCTTCAAGCTCCTGAAGTCAGATGGCCTGGACTTGCATGGCCTGACTTTGGCCTCATAAGTATTGCAGAGCTGAGGAGACACAAGAAAGGCTGACAGATTGACATGAACAGCCAGTAAGAATGGAGCAAGGACAAGGTCTCTCTGAATTTGGTCTATCCATGTGTTTTTCTTCCAGCCTTACTGTCCCTGGCAGTAATGGCCTGTTGCTGCTTGCGATGAAGGTTCAAGGGCTGTGCCTTGCAGTGCGGCGCTGCAGTGACCCGATGCATGCGCTGCAGCAGCTGCAGTGCATGCTGCTCTGCATGCAGGTGCCTGGAGCAGCAGCGGGCCGTGCGCTGCGCTGCGGACAGGCAGCCACGGAGCTGGCTGATCTGCCTGCAGCATCTCTGAGGCACCCGCTCTCAGTGCTGAAGGCACCAGTTAAGCTTAGCAGCAGACCCCAGCATGGTTCTGCCTTGCTTCCCTCTCCGTGCTGCTCCACGACCTGCCAGCAGCAGTGGTGACCTGGATGATGGAGGCAGCTCATCACCAAATAGGATTACAGTGACTAGGCATGAAATACTTCCTGCAGAGGAAGGCAGCATATGTGGAGGGGAATGCAAGACCGTTACAGACAGCAAGACATCTGGGGAGAGAATCCTGGGTGAGGGGAGGCTGGATGCAGGGTGCTCCCATGGATGGGCTCTCCAAGGCTGCAGGCAGGAGCTGCTGCTTGCTCGGAGGGGTGGGGATGCTCTTGGTGTCACGGGCCCCGAGAGCGGCACCTGCCACAGCGCGCCAGCCCTGAGTGACGCTCGTGAGCAAGTCAGCTGGGAGCACAGAGCCAGATGGGTAAACAAAGAACACAAGCGAGGCGCTTGGGAAAGCATCTTTTACTCACTTTTTTCTCCCCCTCACCCTCCCGTCATCATTTTATTATTTTACACAGAAAAAAAAAAAAAAAAGTTCAGAGCAGGCAGGACAAAGAGATGTTAACATGAAGCAAGAGATTATATTAAACCTTCCAATGGTAATGCTTATTTTGAATGCAGGGCTGA
Organism: Nothocercus julius; assembly: GCA_013398735.1. NCBI lineage: Eukaryota > Metazoa > Chordata > Aves > Tinamiformes > Tinamidae > Nothocercus > Nothocercus julius. The sequence goes on along the minus strand of VZSV01000001.1, from coordinate 14,529,636 downwards.
TGTGACACATTCACAATCGCTACAAAAGCTAAAGAATGTTCTCATAAAAAGCCAGACAAGCATGGAAACAATAGGCTGGCTCTGCTCGGAGTGAGAAAGCAGAGCGCTTGTGATTGGTATGTTAAGACCATATAATGTACATTATATTGCAGTCATTTTGCTGCTTGGAAATGCTGTTGCCTCAGTTCCTGCAGGTTAGGTACATATTCACAGTGTGGGCAGGAACATGTTCTGCTTGCCACATGGTAAATGCACAGAGCAGGCTCATTTCCAGTCAGTGAGCATCTGGTCTCTGCTTTGTTTTTAAGTGGATTTTACTTTTGTGTGAATATTTTAAGAAATTTTCAGCATTTTCTCTCAAACAGTCTCTCCAAGTATCCCGGAGTGTCATGAGATGAGCATGATAAGTTGCTTAGTCACTAAATGTTGCAGAGGTCAGGGAGAATAGCTTCCTCTTGGCAGGAGAGGCAGTCACAAATATAGAGTTTGGTGATGGACAAACAGTGAATTTGCAGGAGCATGTTGAAGTTATGCTGGAAGAGAAAGATTTAGGGAGACTTCACTGCTGTTCCGTAGCATTCATTGAGTTTTAATCACTGTATACCTGTGTTTAAGATGTGTTCTCCAAAATATTAGAAGGCATTCTATTCAATATATTTTAAATCATGCAGTCCCTTGCATTCATAACCAGCTCTATAGGAAAGCTATCAGAAGTAGGTTGGGCCTTTTGTTATTGATAATATGGTCATGTCATCTTGGGGAACGCGGAAAGTGTTGGTAGAAGTAGTCTTTTAAAAGTAGTCTTTTGAACATTCTGAATTGAGCAAATGTCACCACAGTGTTTGCACATAAAGCAAAGAGTTAAAATATTAAACATAAAAACTAATAATGCAGGCCCAATGAATCCAAGTCTGCTTTGATTTAAACACAGCCTATTTTTTGACTGAGCACAGGTGGAATGCTATAAAATTAGCTCTTTAATTTTTAGAATTTCCATTGAAGTGGTGGATTTGAATAAACTGAAACGACTGCATTCCAGTGTGTTGTCTCTGGCACATGTGACCAATCTGCTGCTTGCTGTTCTAAGGTTTTTTTTTTTTGTACCAAGGTTACTCTGCACGGAAGCTCTTGGCCACTGCTGTTTGCATTACACAGAGCAGCTTGTAGGAGTGCGCTCTAGCCACTGAGCAGATGCAGACTTGCTCCTATTCTTTGGGAATCTGTACAAAGCAGGGGTTCTCTTTGTCCCCAATTATGTGGTTGAAAGGAAGGAGTTCTGCAGCTAGGGATGAATTCCATGAAAACAAGGACAATAGGCCAGTCAAATATGGGTAGGTGTCATGCATGAACAGAAGACCTTGATTATAACCTCCTTGTTTCATGTAAGTCTGGGTTTGAAGAGATCAGCAAGTTGGTCCAGAGTATGTAGTCCTCTGTGGGCATAAAGAAGCTGTTTGGGTGGTAATTCCTCTTTCTAGTCTCTTTGGAGAGTTTAGTAAAAGCTGGGTGGTTCAGATGAGCATGGTGGAGAGCAACAGAATAATGGCCAGACAGCAAAGCTGGCTAAGAAGCAGATGCTCAAATAACAAACATAATGTTATTGCTGTTCTAGGCAGCTGGAATAAAGAAAATAATAGAAATCTCAGCTAGCCACACAACGTGTTTAATTTTATCTAGTTTTAGTGGGGAAGAAGGGAAGGATTAAAGTATGCCTAATAGTAATCCTAAATTTGCCTTTTGTTTGTCCTTTTAGGTTGGCTCAGCAAATCCAAAGGACCTACATGTGAGTAGATTCATCTTCACTGCAGTGCCACAAGAAATGAGTGTGGGGGGGATTGCTGGTTAATATAAGTGGCTATGAACCGGGATTCCTAGTTTTTAGCTGTGTTGGGCAGGCTAAAATGCATCTCTGTGTTACATCTTATCTGCATTTTATCCACTGTATTTGTCTTCCTTCCATCTGAGGGAGAGAGGAAGATCAACTTCATTTGTTTTACTGTGCTTGAAGGGATTTTTATACCTTTTGTAGTGGTAACCTTCCAAGTGACACGAAGAAAACCAAACAGAATAAATACTACATTAAAATAGAGGGAGAAAGAGCTACTTTTGAAAGTTTTGAGAGGCTGCCTGAGAAGAAAACAAACAAACAAAAAAACTTGTTTCCTTTAATCAGGAAAGGCAGAGGAGTGTGATCTCGTCAGAGGAGTGTGCTGAGTAGCATGACTGGATATATTGTGCTGTATACTCTGCTTTTCATTTCCTGTACACAGAAAGTCTTAAGCCTTTCCTGTATGTGTGTTATGGAGGTATGCAATCTTGGGAGGAAGTGGGAAGCATATTTGCCTTTCTGTTTTTTA
>VZSV01000001.1:14487974-14513955 GCA_013398735.1 Nothocercus julius | reverse complement strand
CACTGATACTGATGGAAAATTTAGGATACTTGGATACTTGCTTCCTACCACATGATTAAATCCCTATTCACTTGAAGATATGGCAGGCAGACCCGGGCCCAGCTGTGGGTGTCTGCAGGATGTTCATAGTGTTTCTCCAGGCTTTAGCCCCAGCTCTGCAGAAGCTGGGCGCTCTCAGGACACTCTTTCTCAGTTTGCGCACAGTGGAGCACTTCCTGTGGCACTTGGAAATGGCAACAGTTTCTTCTACTGTAGTCTTCCCTGGGGACCATCTGAAAAGCTCTTCTTGTGTGAGGAGCTTCTTGCAAATGCTTTGTCTTGACATGGTTTTAGAACTTTTCCTTTGTTTTGCCCCGCCTCTTCTCCCCCCAGAGAGTTATGACTTCTACTCTTGGCTGCTCTTTCTTAATGCTTCCCTTTAAAGGCTGAGACAGAAGATAGCGAACAACACATTTCACAACTAGGAAATGCTAGATCAGTGTATATGTGAGATGTTATATGTTCACCAGAGTAGTAGGAAGGGTTTTAATGTTCTAAGGAGTTAATGAAACACCAAAAAAAAAGAGTGTCCTTTCTTTAAATGATGATACCTGTCTTTTGGAATAGTCTGGCTCTCCTACCTTATGCTGCTTCTCAGAATATCTTAGAGTTGAGCTCTTATACATGACCTTTTGTTCTGAGAGGTCTCCTGTCCCTCCTAGTGCAGTTCTGCAGCACTTGGAACTGAGTTTGAAGTGGCTGCTGGACTGTTAGCTTAAGCAGTATGGAGCAGGCAGAACGTGGTAGGCACTGTTAGCACGTGCTCACATTTTGAGTAAAGCTGGAAGGAGGCAAAAACTAGTTTTACAGCTAAATGCTTACAAAAAATAATAATAAAAAAAAGGCCCACACTTTTGAGGATCTAGATAGCTGAAACAATAGAAACTGTTGCTTGAAGCAAAGGAGTGCCGAGGCTGAGCATGAACGAAGATTTATTCAGGCATCTAGGTCCAGCTGTGGAAATCTGATGGGAATGGCTGCAAGGAGGAGCAGGAGCACTTAGGCAGTGAGAGGCAAAACTGCAGGAAGCTGGGAAGAAGCTTAATGACTCTGAACTGGTGCTGTGAACGCTGTCTGGAAAGTACTCCCTTACTGGTTTGGTTCTTGTGGCATTCAGGAAAGTGGGGTTGTGTAACAGCATCTGCAGATCAGGGTTACCTTAAAGAAGAAACTAGCCTCCAACAGACTGTTTTCTAACAAAGCAAAGTTTCAGACTCCAGATCTGGCAAATGAGAGATGGTAAAAATATGGTTCAGGCCTGACCTGTCAAAACTGAGAGCAATCCAGGTAAAATGGTAGCACTGAGGCATGATCCTGAATCCTTCATGTAACTGAAACTCAGCTGAGCCTTTCCACATTGCTGTTACCCTGTTAGCTGTCCATTGCTATGAATAATGCTCTTTCTGCTTTAGTAGGAACTGCTCTGTCATGGCTGATGCTGTATAGATAAGATGTAGCTAGAGGAAGCCACTTGAAAGAGCTGAGCAAAGAACAGCATCGAAACAGTAAATGAAACTTAATGAAATGGTACAAATAACATAAACAGACTGGTATAAAGGGAGTCTCGTCAAGCTAAAACCAGAAGGCAGCACTGCGAGATGGTAATGCAGCATATGTGTCCCTACCCATGTGTTAGTTCTGTTTGTGGCAATAAAGGCTGAATAAATTCCTTGCAGAGAAACTTGTGTAGAAGAGCTACTGAGCTGCAAAATTCTTCATCTGACTTGGCTTTCTTATAGAAAAGAAAAAAAAACTGTATACAAAAACAATCAAATTCTCCAAGTCTCCAACTGAAATTAATTACATTGGTGACAAGAGCCCTTAATTTTGTGCACTGGGCTCTTCACCCTAGCTTGAAATACATCTTCTCATAGGCAGGCAGGAGAGCTTGTTGAAAGGGAAGGCCCTGGACTACCCTTCAGTGGAGTCTGTATCTAAGCCTAGGTCTGTTGTGAGGTGCAGAAAGGCAGAACTGAAGTTTAGCAACGTTTGAAGATTAGCAGTGTTTAAGTAGATCTGGCCTAGTCTTTGAGGATTTTGTTTTGAAATAGTTATGCTGAGAGGCTTGGGTTTGTGCTTTATAATGTCTTCTACCAAATGAAAGGAATGCTATGCCATTGCTGCATATGTGTGTTTTTTTAAGTCAGGTATCTGGGACTACAAATAAATCCTGTTGGGTAGTCAGTGCCTGTGACTTTCTTTGTTAGGTGCTTTTCCAGATAAGTGTCTTGGCTCAACTGTGCTCCTGGCTGCAGTAAAAGTGTGAAAGGGCAAGTGGTATTTCAGAGGGTGAAAATTCCTTTTGTGCTTCTTTTCTGACCCATTTTCTTGCCAGCTGTGAAAGGAACTTGTTTTTTCAACACTCTTCCAAGCCTGGCTTATTTCCATTTGTGTTTGTTTACCCTGTGGGTGTTTGGGATGAAGAGCTGAAAAGACAGAAAGCAACATTTCATGTTTGCTGTTAGGTGTATTTTTGGCAATTTGTTACTATATCCTGTTTAACATAATCAGAATTGAGCTGTTGGTGGTGCTAGGAAAATAGTTAAAACCAAACAATTGGAAGCTATTACAGCTCTATAATGAGACAATCTGCTCCAAAGAGATGTTTCTGTCTCTCTGTCTCTCCAAAGAGGTGGCTGGAAATCTGAATTCTTTCATACCTCGCATTTGTAGGGAATATGCAGAATAGCCGTTTACTCTTGATGTGCGTTTAGATCCCAAGCAGAGGCAGCCTGGGAGGAACCTGCAAAACTGCCTGTTCTGCCACAGCTTTTACCGTCTTTCATGACTAGTAAATCGAAGCAGCAGCAGCCCCAACATCCCACAGCCCTCGCTGCCTTTTGCTAGTCACGCTCGAGACACGAAGCAAGCCTAGGGAGCTTTGCTGGGATATCCTACACTGGGTGACCTCCCTCCTCCCAGGGTTACTCTCCAGCTACTTTCACTTTTAGTAAGTAGAGGAGCGCAGATACTGAGAGGCTGTTAAATTTCCGTGCAGATGTTAAAGGAACTGGCACTGTATGTATTTCTCTTCCATGTGCCAACTCTCAAATTGCCCAACGCTGTTAATGCATCGGGCAATTTAGGAAAAAAAAAAAAAAGCATGCCCTAACAAGCTTTTGTTCATAGCTTAAACGTTTTTGGAGGAAAAAGCTCAGCTTTGCAGCTTTTTTCGTGCTTTTTAGAGCTTTTGAGTTGCAACATGGTCTGGTCTGAGCCTACATTACCTTAAACAGCTCTGTGAGAATAGTTTAACTTGCACCATAACTTGGAGGCTGTTGGACTTCATGGTGTCTGGGAAAGCTGAGTGGGCAGAACTGCAGTTTGCCACGTTAAATACCCTTGTTGCTGCAATCCGAGGTGCTCCAACCCCTGAATGGAGGGAGCTGATGAGTTTTGCAGTGGGTGGTTTGTTTTCCTGTCAGACCATACAGGGAACTTCCTAGCATTGGTGAGCTCTTGTAAAGCCCCTACACAAGACTTGCACCTACTAACCACATCTGGAGTGAAAACAGAAGTGTGCTTAAGAGAGCCTCTCCATTGAGACAGGCCTGGTAGCCTTTTACAGTTCTACCTGGCCAGTGGTAAATGATTTGAGTGCTTGTTCTTACAAGTCCCATGTTGGAGATGAGTCTGTTAGATTGTGGAATGTGTCCAGAACAGAGCCTGAGCTCAGAAGAGGAACAGCAGGGCAGCATGAAAGAAGTATTTTCTGGTGTTTGCTGACATATCAAGTTGAGGTTTCAAAATTGCTTTTCTGCAATTCTTTTCACCTTCCCTAGAAAAGTTCTCTGTGGACCTACAGCAGAAGGAACTATGGTAACCCAGGGCTTTGACTTTTTCCAACTTTTGTTTCAACGCAGATGAAAGTAGAACAACTCTTGAGCACAAAGCAATCCCTGTGTACATGCTGTTACTAGGTCTGCCTTGGCCAAACTTCCAAATTAGTACTTTCTGGATGGGCTGAGTCAGAGGCAACAGCTGCTGCTGCTGCTGAAAGGATGAGAAATGATTCAGCTGCAAAAGGTTTATTTGTGAACGAGAGGCCTACCAAGATAGAGCTTAAAGAGACTTTAGTAAAGGGATCTTTGCATGCACGTGTACAGATACCAGATTTCTTTCTAAACTCTAAAATCCTTAGTTGGGAGATTCCTGTCTTCCTCTGACATTAGAGCTACTTTTTGAGCATATTGCTGTCATAAACAGTCTGTGTCAAATGCGGAATAAAACCAGAGCAGAACTGAAATTAGAAAGAAGGCATGAACTGGCCTCCTGGGTAAGGAGGACTCAGTGTCATGTGTTATAGATTACCAAGTGACCACATGAATTCAGTCTTGAGGTGGAAGCAGACAAACTCATTCCTTCTGCCACTCATGCTGCCAGCCAGGGCATGTGTGTCATCCAGAGCCTAAGTGACCATGGTAGAATTTGGAACATGGTTTGGAAACTGCCAGAGCAAGAACTTTCAAGGCCTTGCTATAGAAAGAGACCCAGGTGCTATAGGAGATGGAAGTATGAGGATTGGAAATGTCTTCTAGTTGTAAGGAAATCTATGAGCAAGTTGTGCCTCTTGAGGTACTAAATTACAGTCTCTCTCTCCCTCCCTCCCCTCTCTCTCTNCCCTCTCTCCCCCTCCTCGCAAAGATGAGTTTAGTCTTGCTGCATCATGAAGGTATCTTCCCCTCAAAGGACCATACCCTCTAAGTGTAATAGAGGGACTATATATTTCAGTCAGGACTTACAGACCAGTTGGTATGATCTGTCCTCTCTGTCGCTGTAAAATATGATGATAGTTGGCATGGATATCTGGTAGTTCTGTGTGTTTCTGTTTTTTCTCTAGGTATCAGCTCCTTGCTCTTGCTGAAGAGGTAGATGTTCAGAGATCAGAGCACTAGTGTGTGTCAGGCTGTTATATTAAAATACAGCAGTGTGTTACTGAAAACAGGAGATGGGGTGAGAAACAGCAAGGTAAATGTGTAGGTTACCTCCTCTAGCTTTTAGTTTTGTAGATTTCTGGAGAGAGATGGTCAGGGAAAAGATTGGAGGGGAAGCTGGGTGAAGATACAAGTAGGAAGTTCAAAGCTAGCACCAGTAATTGAGAATGGTGGGTGGTATTTGAGGTCAGACACCACGCTAATGCCTTTTAACACAGCAGGTACTGTGAGTTCCTGGGCATTCGACTGTTCATTTTTTAGAAAGAATATCAAATTATTTTGACAGTTTTGTTATCCTTTTAAATAATCTCCTCCTCGTTATGATAAAAAGCAAGATCTAGAATGTATGGGATGAGCTGTCAGTGGAAAGGAGGTCCCTGATGAGTGTTACCTGCCTCTGCCTAGTGTGGTGAATGCTCTTTTTGGGCAATTTTGCCATTAATCAGAATTTGAAACTTAATACTATGGAAATTTCTTAGGGAGGGGGAGCCCCTTAGTGAAAACTGACAGGATGCTGCTCCTGACAGTGTGAGGGTTTCCATTTCAAAAGCAGGATCCTGGATCCTGCAGGTTATATTGTATAAAGTGTTGTTAAAGCACTTAATTTCCTTCTGCTAACATGTGGAAGTAATTACAGGGTGTTTGGAAGAAGGTGCATGGAGACTGGAGGTGGCCTTGGAAAACAAATGCAAATGAAACAAATGCCACTTGGAAAGCTCCACAATATGTGCTGGGGAGAGAGTTGGTTTCCATATTAAGAATGCTCTGGATTAGCTGCACCACTGGACTCCTGTACAGCCCAGGTCCAAGTAGCTTTAAACTGTCTTGGCAGTGCAGGGCGCTGGAAAACACTGGTCAGCAGGTCTTGGTGTTTGCTGGAGCCCAGCAAGCTGTGTGAGTGTCCATGGGCACCTGTAATGGTGCTGCTTGTGTCTATCAAAAAGACTGCTTTTTCAGAAGATCTTAAAAAGCACTTTTGCAGCTGTTCCCTGTATATTTTTTCCCTTCTCAGTGATGTTTCTGAAATGGATTTATTAATCTTGTCTTTGTTTAAACCCTCCTGGTTTTTATCTTACGCCTTGCCGTTATCCTGGTGTCCAGAACGCCCGGGCTGGCCGAGAGCGCTGCTGCAGTGGCCTCTGCGAACAGGCCCCAAAGGCAGGTCTGAAACCTGGCAGCCTCTGCCACGGAGCTCATCACCCGTGTCACTTGGGAGCGTGCCAGAGGGCAGCGCGTTGCAGCTGGGGCTGCAGCGGCGGGAGAATGTAGCTGTAGTAGCGAGCAGGTCCTGGCTGCGAAGGCAGCTGCGGTTAGCGGCGCTGCTGGAGCCCGGCTCTGCCGTGCTCGCCATCCCCACCCTGGAGACCTGCCTCTCGCAAATGCCGTTTTTGTGTCAACCCTGGATTTTGTGCCTTAGTTTCTGTGCTGCCCAGCACACAGCAAAGTCTCTTTATCCTGATTTTGAGGGGAATGGAAGTTGAAAGGCATAAAATAATTTATTTTTCTGCTAAAATTTTAATGAGAAAAGGGATTGGATGACTGAAGTAAAGCTTTATAAGGGGCAAGCAAGGAAAAATATATTTTAAGTGGAGGCAGTGCCTAGTGTTCTGGAAGCCTCAGTAGCAGCTGCATATGGTTTAAACATTTTGACTTGTGTAGAATGTAAATACAACTTGTATTTAAGAGCAAGATTTGATGCCAATGGTTTTATTTTCAGGAGAGAGATAAACCACTAGAAAAAATAATATTTCTAATAGTAAGGAAGACAAGCCCCATAATTAATATGGTACTAGCCTGCTTCCTCCGTGGTTGGTTAATCATGGCTGAGTGCTAATAAGCATACAGATTTTTTTTTTAAATACTGTTGTAACATGTTAATTAAGATAATTCAGCTCCATGTGTCTCTTGATTTACCAGATGGTGACTGCACTGGTGAAAGGCTGCAATTAGAGTCTTTTATTTCTTCCCTTTTTCCCCCTTCTACAAAAAAAGGGGGAGGAAGGGAGAATCTTTGGCATATATGGGACGGCTGTGTGAGGGTTGCCTCTTTTTGTACACAGTGTAATTATATAAATGCACAGCTATATGATTATATATACAAATCTCGTTGCTTTGGTTTCTCCTCTTTTAGCCACATTACAACATTAAGAAAAATAAGCCTCCTCTTCGAAGTATGTCCTTGCTATGGAAACTGTAATTTCCCAATAAAGGTTCTAGTTCTGCTCGGTTTGAAATTCTGTCATTGACTGCAGAGCAAGCAGCATCTGGAGCCCATAAAGACAGAGAGCTGCTCTTTGGGTGGACTTTGGTCTCTGCTCAATACACCGAGCCCAAAAGAGGGTTATGTTTTGCAGTGTCCTTTTAGAAAGGCTTAAAATATTTAAGGGGCAGGGTTGACTCGAAATGTGTGCACTCACAATAGAGGCCTTTTATTGACTTTTGTCTCCTATAAGTTAAAATATAAAGAGGTTCTTTAGCCCCAGCTGTTGTGACCGGGCCTTGGCAGCAGCTGCCGTCTCGGGTTTGTCCCTCTGGGAAATGACCCATCTGCTTGCTTGCTAGAGAGGCAGAGTGCTCAAGAGGAGGAGACTCAATTTCTCTTGTCCTTATTCCAGCCCTCGTCTCTTCTCCTTCTCCCTGCCTAAAACTATAGACTAGTGAAAAATACGGGCATCAGATAATCTCTGTGTTTTGGTGTGAATGCCATTTCTGGCGAGGAACAGTTGGAGTTGGCAACTATTTCCAGCTGACAGGGAACATCTTCAGTCTGGGTCTTTTTTCAGACCCTGCATCTGCAGCTACTGTATTTGGATAGTTAAAACCTGGAGGTTAACACACTTGTGGGCGATGGTCAGAAGCACTGAGTTACCTGGAGGGGGAGCAGACTCCGTGTATCTGTATTTACAGGTGTTTTAATGCTCTGTCAGGGGGGAAGAGGCTGCTGAGCAGAATATGCTTCATCTCCATTTGGAAGAGCTGCTCCTTCTCTAAGGAAGCCAGACTGCAGGAGACATCAGTCTCCATGCGAGTGCCTGGGCCTCTAAACATGCCCAGAACGCTGGGCATGAGGAGAGGGCAGGATCTGGAGCGCGATTCCCGGGAGTGCAGCATGGGCAGGCCGCTGTCGCGCGGCTTGGGGCCGGGCAGCCGAGGGCGAGCGTGGCCTGAGGCACGCGGTGACCTCCTCCTGCCTGCGCCAGCAGCAACCTCCCGCCTCGCCATCCCTGCCTTGCCCTTCCCTGTTACCCCAAAGCCTCCTGCTAGGGACACCGGGGCAGGGGGGCACAGCGGGGGGCTTGCGCGTGCACCCAGGCAAGCCTCGCTGGCCGGGAAACCCAGAGATCTTGAGCACTCAAAAATGGGGCCAGCGCTTGGTGACTAGCCAGATCCTGTGGGTGGAGGGGGCTGCTTTTGCGCCTACCAACGTGCGCTTTCCTAACACATGCCCTTGGTACCACTTTCCCAACAGGAAGGAAGCTGTGGGTGGGGAGGAGGCAGCCCTGTGGTCAGCACCCAACTAGGTGCTCTGTCTCAGCAGAGCCGCTGCCTGGGAAGTGGCTTTGCTTTGATTAAAAGATGGTGTGTGTTTGACATAGCTAGTACAAAATGGGTGTGAAATGATGTGGACTTGCTTTTTGCTGTAAGCCGAAGTGCTGCTGAAGGAGCGTGTTTGGAGAGCTTGGCTTCTGCTGTTTAGAGACTGATAGGTGCATGCCACGAAGCCAAAAGCAAGGACGTGGCCTGCCTTGATTCCACCCTAAAGCAAAGCTGCTGGTCCTCTCCCCCACCATCTCCCTCTCTGCTGAAACAAAGCACCACTCCAGCTGGCTCCTTTGCTTTAAGAGGAAAAATCCCAAGCTCAAAAGGAGCCCTTGGGTTTTCTGTTGCTGCAGTGAGACGCAGTGACTGCAGAGCACCGGCCTTCCCCACCCCCCAGCCCACTACCCCAGATGACACAGTAGGAGGCTCTGGTTAGAGGAGCCTTATAGATAGCTGTGTGCCTTGGAATAACAGGGATATACTTTTTTCTTTTTTTTTTTTTTTTTCTTCTTCCCTCCTCAAGTCAGCAAACCATGGATGGCTAGGACTCTACAGCAGCTAGGGGAGAAATTCTTGCAAGAAAAGGAGCTAATGTGGGTAGTGATTTTTTTTTTTTTTTTTTCCTCCTATTTTCTATCTAGGAACAGTTTATAAAACAGCTGTTGCTGCTGAGCATGACATTGTGTGCCTTTATTTAGCTTTAGTGTCACTTTTCTAGTTTTTGCCTTGGTAGCTACCTATTGGCTTCGCCACATACTGCATGGGCACTGCAGTCAGCCTGCAGAGCTCGCAGGCAGCCGTGCAACCTCGTCACTGTCTGGGAAGGCGCCGGGAGAGCTCAGCAGCTCTCGTAGGTTGCCCTGCTGCCGTGGCCGAGGACGTGGTGATGCTCGCAGCTGCTGGGTCACATTCATGCTGCGCCGAATACCAGGGGCAGAGCTTGTGAGTATACATGATAAATACATCTGAGAGGCGGGCTGCGGGAGGGGTAAATAGTTTCCTTATTGGCGTACTAAGCAAGTAGGGCATTAGCGGAGAGGCCGTGAGCTCCTGCTGGCAGTGATGGCGAGGCGGCGGAGCAGAGGTGGCAGCGCCTCTCCTCCTATCAGCAAGTGCGTCCCGCGCTCTCGCTGGCGCATTCATGGAGTCACTTCCTACAGTGAAGCTAATGCTTGGAGTGTCGCTCCCACCTAGGAGCCCTGGAGAGCCCTCGGCCGGGACTGCTAGGCCTTCTAGAAGCTGACGTGAGCCCTAATGCTGGGCTCTGGCTTGTGCTTCTGGCCCTCTGGCTGGCTGGGTCAGGCCCTCCCAGCTTCATTGTGAAAAGCACCGTGCGAAAAGGTGAGGGCTTACATGTGAATCTGCAAACAGGTATTTTAACAACAACAAAAATTGCAGCTACCATGCTGCAGGGCGGTTCAGGAGTCTGGCTGGAGGAAAGCAATGAACCTGGCTGTGTTAATTAGACCGGAATCTCAGCTCTGAGATGGTAAAAATGTGGAATCTCTGCAGAAGAGTTCAGATGTAGCTGATGTTTCAGCCTACCAGCTTAGCTGTGGTAGGACCCAGGGAAAGAATAGAGCAGAGGAGGAAAAGTGCTCTTAAGAGTGCCTTGGACTTGAGGGCTTTTGAAGACCCTTGCCAGAGGTCTGTAATGCTTTTGCAGTTCCCTCCATCTCACTGACATGATGCAAATGCATGCGTTATGCAAGCTGAAAAATCAGAGGTCTCTGTTGAAGGGACTTAAAAAAAAGTCTTTGCAGATGTGCTATCATTGCTAGTGGCAAGTCCTGAGAGAATTCACAGAACCAAAGACTTGTACAGAGAAGTGCGCCTTGCACTGTAGAATATGCTGGGGGAGAAACTTTAAGAATAAATGGGCAAAGGACAGTGACTCAGACCAAGAGGAAACCCTTCCATGTGTTAGATGATATCAAAAGAGATAAAATGCTGTATTTCAAGGGATAACAACCTTTTCTTCAGCTGATCCTGTTGTAGGAGAGTCAAGACAGTGCAGGAAAGCAAGGAGGAGGTCTCCAGGAGAGCTAATCCCAGCAGGAAGCAAGTCTTGTCCTCTAGTACAGAGCTGATTTTACGGGGTGCTTCCCTGTTCTCCTTCACAAAGATGTTTGCTTGCTGAACTGGGCACGCTGGTTCTGGGTAGAGACATGACTGGTTTAACCAGCTGATCCAGGGGCAGATTCATCTTGTTTGATCAGGAGGATTGGTTTTGGGGTCAGGATGTTTTCCTGACGTGAGGGAAACATCTCGACAACATCAGTTAAATAGTGAATCTTGTAAATGAGAAAAAGGAATAATAGGGCTTAGAATCTTCCACTTCCTAGTCCTCATGCCCCACACATCCTGGGGTATTTCCAAAAAGCCAGGAGGTGTTAGCACGTGCAAACAGGGCATGTGTTTGAGGAATGCCAAGTGCAGAGGTACCTTCTACCCGCCCGTAGCAGGGACACTGAGGCTCCAGGGTTGTTTGTGTCGAGGTGGTGGCAACAAGCACGTGTACCCAAAGGTTTGGCAGCCCTTCCTAGCCTCCTTAGCAGAAGCTTGTTACAGGAGGTGAACCATATTGCAGAAGTCACCTTATTTTCCCTAAATTGTCAGCTCTGAAGCATTTTTAAAGCATTTAAACTGCCTTTGACGCTGCTTTGACGGGGATAATCAAACAGCTAGAGCACTGTGGCATTAGTCAGGAATTTACCTGTGGCTCTGTCCAGCTTCCTCTTACAGTCAAAGGGATCTGAGCCTGACTCACATAAACAGCAACTCAATTTGTCAGAACTATTTCTATCCTAGCAGTGACCTTTGTGTCCTGCTGTGAGGAAGTATAAGCAGTGTCACAATATGTTCCGTCCAAAACTTCCTCTTGTTAAATAATGTTATCCCCATCTGTCCACCCACATAAAGGGAGTGATACCATGGCTTAGCCTCCTATAGCTACAAGCCCATGATTATGGATTCCAGCAGATGATTATTGATAGTTGTGTTCTTCCTTTTTAAATCAGCTCTACGTCGTCAGACTACCCAGGCTGGCAAAGTAGAGGAGTGACTTAAAAATAGTCTGTGACTGGTGCAGGGAGAGTGATAAGGAGACCGCTGGTAGGATCTGAGATTCTTGTTCCTTGAAAAGAAGAAATGCACAGAGAAAAGCATCCAAGATTTTAATGAGGTGCCCTTATCACCTCTTGTATGGTCTTGAGAGAGTGTAAAGAAGTAGGATGATGATAAGCTTTTATAACCCTGTGAAAAACTGCTAATACTTTTGTTATCCAGTTAGATTTAAGTATGTTTTATTCTTTCAGTGTTTTTGTAAATGAATTACATTGCACTTGTTCCTTGCCCCAGAACAGAATTGTCCTGCAATCAGTTGTGAAAGCTTTCACTCGCAGAGATCAAGGCTCCAAGTTGTGCATCTTCTGTGCTCTAGGCTTGAGGTAGATAAAGCTCTTACCTTTCTGGCCTCTCACAAGATTTTCTTCCATCCGTGGTATCTTTTGTGACTATAGCTTTGTTTTGTGTATGTTTTTACACTTACAGTTTCAGGTCAGCCAAGTCATGGAAGATCTATCCCATCCTTGGTAATTAAGTTTTTCAGTTTAGCCAGTGATGTCTTTTATCTCCAAAATGCAGTCCTTTTTCTGTCCCTCACGGCTATCTGCAGGTTTGGTAGAAAGGAGAGCAAGTGAGGAGTAGCAGAGCCAAGTAAGAGAAAGGGGGAGATGGTGATGACACTAGCGTGGTCAGACTTCTTGTGTCTATAAGAGAGCTTCAGATAGTCAGTGTTATGTTGCTTGCTGTCAAACTGCTAGCAGTTATTCAAAGAACATAAGAGCTGTTAACCCTCTTTGAAGGTGAGTGAAATTTTCTGATGTGTGACGCAGGAAGCTAGTGCTTACTGATGACTTGAAAGGGAATTGGTTGGAAGTACAAAAAAAAAAAAAAAAAAACTTGCATGTTGATTGACAGGCTACTAAATGCCTAGTATTTTGGAGTGGCATTTGCAGAAACCCCAGTACATAATTTGATTTCTGCTTGTCAGTCTGGAAATGACAATTTTTTCTGAGCGGAGTTCAGTGATGCTCAAAACGTTTAGATTTCTGGTCAGCTTTCTCCATCCTGTTTTCCAGCAGTGTGTGCTGGCGGAGAACCAGCTCCCTGGAGAAACCTCACAAACTTCAGTACCCCTTAGAAACTGGGCCTTGGGAGTAGATCTCCGGCCCCCTTGAGCACAAGGCTGCACTTTCAAAACCACTGTTTCTTTGCATCCTTAAAACCTGGTAAGTCAAGATGCTGGGAACAGCTTTGCAAAGCCAGGATGTCAGTAACCTCCTTGGAAGTCTAACTTATGTTTCTTGGCTCTATTTCTTTTCATTGCCAGGCATGAAAGTTTGCTTTAGGATGTCTCTAAGCACTGGGGTGCTTACAAGAACATGTGTTTTGAGGAAGAAGTTGATAAAATTCCTGCCTGGTTCTTAGTACTCCACATAAAATCGAAAGCCGCTGAGAATCTAGACTGACTATCAGAAAGGGGACAAATGGATGTGGTGTCTGTACCTGTGTTAAAATGTAGGATGCTTTTTAACAAAAAGAATGCAGCCTTTTGGGAAGCATGGGTATATGCACTGGGTGCCACAGGCCTTGGAACTTGTAAGGAGCACATCCCAGGGCTGCTGAAGCGTTTTGCTGCATCCCTTGAAAATCTGCTCAGATTTCTTCAGGGCTGAAATGCTGAAAAATCCTCCCTTTTCATCATCTGGCGTATGGGCTGTAGAAGAGCACTGGGCAGTGGGCCAAGTAAGCTCTGAGCAGCAGTGCTTGCGCCGGAGCTTTGGCCCCAGGGCAGCACACGGGCTCCATTAAAGGTCAGAAAGGCGCTCGGCTCGGGACGCGGGAGCCGGCAGGAGAGCTGCAGGTAGGTGCTGGCTCCCGTGTGACGTGGCCGCGCTGAAGCGCTACCCTGCAGTGCGTGCAGGCGGCTCCGGCAGCCTCCCTCCCCGGGTGCACGGCACGGCGAGGCCTGGCGGCGGTGGGAAATGGGCCCCTTCCGCCCGCTCCCCTGTCACGCGGGTGGCAGCGCTGGAGACTCGGCCTGTGAACTCTTGTGCCTGTTTGTGAAAGGAAGGGTTGTGCAGAATTGGACTTTTTTTTCCACCTTTTCTGCGTGAAGGCCTTAGTTTAGGCTGTGCACAGAGAGGCTGTTGAAGGAACCCCTACTAGAGCTGGTGAAGGCTGGGGAAGGCTTAGGAAGGGGTCACTTCAGGGGAAGCTCTGTCGTCTGTCCCAGGCTCTCGGAGCGCCTGTGTCGCACTAGGCTGCAGCAGGCAGGCCTTGGGAAAATGTCAGGGGAAGGGAGCTGGCCTGGGAGGGAGCAGAGTTGTTTGACACCCTCAAATTCTCTGGCATTCCTGATCCCCGTTGCGTCTCCTACCACTCCATCCAGACCTCGCCTGTGGCGTCTCCAGCAATCTTTCAAGCCCTCAGCACTGCCTTGTACCCTTCTCTGAATCTGCAGCCCTTGAGAAGCTCATGTGCCCCTGATGAGGGGTGTAAGAGACTGTCTCAAAGCTGGTTTTGGTGCTCTTCCAGGGGAGTGGGACCCGCCCAGAGATGCTCAGTAAGGATGAGTGTGGGGAGGGGGTTGAGATTCTCTTACCCTGATTTATCTCTTTCTTGCCCATTTCTCCAATACATAAACAGTGTTGTTCTACCACTGTCAGAATGACCTTATTTTCAATGTCTGGGAGGTTCTTGGATGCTGTAGGATGCCCTAAGGAGGGGGAAAAAAGTAAAAACCTCAAGTGAGCAGGTGACTAACTCTGCAGCCTCTTCTGCTCGTGAAGTGAACAGGCCAGGGATAACTTGCCAAACACAAGTACTGTGCAGCTGCTTCCTCTTCTTCTGGGCTGAGTGGAGGTGGGAAAGAATTTCATGCGCAGTTACATAGCTGTCCTAGGGTCTTGTCCTAGGGCATTGCCACCAGGAGGACAAATGAGGGCTCTGTGGGTAACTTCTGTGCTGGTATTTCCAAGCTTTGAGAGCAGTGCAGAATGGAGGAAATGAGGTGGGTGTTGGTGGTTTGCCAGCTGGTTTTTATTTTTTGGTACATAACTCCCAATGCTCATGGGTGTAGGTGGTGCTTTACAGCAGAGCGGAGCAGAGCGCGTTGCTGCTGCCCTGGCCTGCAGGGCTTCTCACACATGAGCTGTGCGTGGGTGCAGTGCAGGCAAACAGAGGGAGCTCTGTTTGCTGGGATGCGTTAGCAGGGGGGCTCTGGCTGGAAATACCAGGCTCCCCACATCAGGGGTCAGGCGGAGCCAGGCAGTTTTCAGCAGTCTATTTGAATAGTAGGTCTCTGACCCTGTCTGCTGAAGCTTCAACTGGGGACCTTGTCAGAGGATATTGTTGTGAGCGTGACCTTCTGTGGTGACCAGAGGGTTGAGTCTGTTGAAACTAGGCCCTGTGAACCACGTCTCTAAATCTTCTCTGACTAATGAAGGCCTTAAATGCATGGTGGTGGGGAGCTGCCTCATTGGGCTCCTCCGGAAATTGGAAGCTTATGTGCAAGTGTGGGAAAATTCCTGTTGGAGTCGTGTCGTGTGTTGAGGGCTCTGGGAGCAATTGCTCAAATGGCTCCTGAGTGATTCCAGATGCCTCTTGCGGTATAGAAAGATGCAGGGGAGTTGTCCCCACTGCTCCTGAGTGGATCCTGTGAGCATGGGAGATGTTATTTTTGTTTCGTTTGGGTTTTTTTGTTGTTGTTGTTCAGCTCTCTGCCTTCTATTATGTCTAGAGGGAAAGCTTCGAAAATGCAGAGGATGTTTCTCATCCTCAAACTGGTCCTTGCAGTTTAGTAGGAAACATCCCTTTCCTGGGATGCAGCAGGGCACTTGTGTCATGAGCCTATCAGTTCAGCTCATCTTAAGTGTTGGGCAAGTTTAAAATGAAAGCGAGTTTTAGCTTTATAAGGTAAAAGATTAAAATCTGCCTTACAAAGCTGGGTAAGGAATCAACAATCTTTTCTGACTGCAGAAAGGAAACAACAAAGGCAGCAGTTAGTGCTCATGAGGGACCCAAAGTTAGTTTCTCTGAACCCTATTTAGACTGAATCTCTTTGAGAGCAAAGTGGTCTTGGAGGGTTGATGTTTAGACCATCATTAACCTTTCCTCTCAATAAATGAATTGAATTGCAGTTACAAAGTCAGCAGAACTTGTACCGTAGAGTTTTGCATTTTGTCTTGACGTGGGCTGGTGTTTACAAGGCTCTACCTAGCAAGTGTTCACACATGAGTCAGTTCAAGGGTTGCTCGCTCTACAGCAATGTAGCAATTATTTCCACAGTGTAGAGAATCTTGTAAGTGTCCTTATTCCTAGGTCCTGCACAAAATCCAATTAGCTGAGCTTTGCCCAGCTGGGTTTCTCACTACTTGTCCCACGTTAAGCGGGACACAAATAGAGCCTGGGAACGGGTCCTCCAAAGACAAAGAAAGGACCTGGATGACTCTGCTGTGATTTCGTAAGGTGGGTTGGTTGGTTTGTCTTCTGTGCCCTAAAGCCTTGGTGGAGGGAGCTTTGCTCTGTTTTCCGCAGTAACGTTTAAGAAGCAGATCTGGATTTAAGGTGGAAAATCTAGATTTCCCCATCTTTCATTCAGGGAGGTATGTAGCATCAGAGGGGTGCCCTTCAGTAGGGCTGTTCTGCAGAGTCACCATGAGCTGCCAGAGGAGACAGAGATCTAAGCAATAAAAATGGCCTGGTCTCAGGGCAGTTTCCTCATTTGTGGCTTGTTGTTTTTAATTGAATGACTTTAAAATAATTCTGTAAGAATTTTCTCTGACTTTCCTGTAACCTGGCCAAATGTTTCACGGACAGGTCTGCGCTGGTCTCCTAAAAATGATTCTCTCCTAAAGAAAGCTTGAAATTAAAAATTGCATAAGGAAAAAATGTAGCTATTTTAAAAATGTTGTCATCAACTGTGTCGGGGGGTTAAAAAAAAAAAAAAAAAAAGAAAGAAAAAAATGAACACCTAGTTACCTAGCTGAACTATTTGCAAGGTGCTTTATGGTCATTACTGCAAAACAAGTCTCTGCTGAAGATTTTGACTGCATTGATTGGTATTTTGTGTCTGTTTGGCAGGATAGGGAAGAGGTGAGGAGGAATATGAGGGAGGCCTTCAGCACTTGAGACTTAACAGAGAAAAAAAACAACAGGGATTTTAGAAATGTCTTTTTAACATAGCTAGTGCCATTTTAAAATAAAGAAGCGAGAATACTTCCTGTTGGAGAAGGTCCCACCCTTTTTCTGGCTTGGACCTAATCAAGAGCTGTCGGACTATAACCAGCCTCTAGCGAAACAGCTGTGGGGAAAAGATAGCACTAAGGATGTTCTGGGCCTCTCTTGTGCAGAATCCCTGTTGTAATGAATGTATGCGTCCCTAAATATAACCATTTTGATGCCTGCTGTGTACGCTGTGCTACTGGGATAACAAGTGTCACAAAAAATGCATCAGATGAAGCTGAGCAATGTTCTCTGTTGTGTAATAATCTTGTTCATGGCAGTTTCTTCTTAACGTAGTGGCTGTTGGTAGGTGAAAGTCTAGGTATGTGCTGTCCCTTCAAAGCAGCAGCTGTGCCAAAGACACCTTCCTCAGCGACATCACTGACGTTACTTTCTCCTTTTTTCCAGATTGTCCACAACCACCTCAGCCCGAGAATGGAGGCTACAAGTGCCACCCGAGTCCCTGCAATGACCCCCTAGTTTCAGGCAGCGTCATAGAGTACCTGTGTGGTGAAGGCTACACGCTGAAGGGAGACTACAAATACCTGACCTGTAAGAATGGGCAGTGGAACCCGGCCATGGAAGTTAGCTGCAGGCTCAGCCCAGGTGAGTGCTCAGGGACACCACTGGCACTGTCAGAACTGTCCTCACCTCTGCTTTTCAGCTTCTCTGTAAGCACCGGGGCACTGGTATGCTGAGGTGCATCAGATAGGCAGCCTCTGTTGCCCTGTACCCCCTTGCTCTAGCAGTTTAATAAATGCAGCTAACAATCACAGAGATCTTTATTAAAAATGTGTCTTCTGTAACAGCCTATTGGCTCAAAGCCCACAATCCTTTGCGGGAATGCATCCCATGGAAAGGACTACAAAGGAGGCAACTTAGAATTTTTGGGGCTCCTTTCGTTTTGTCAGCTCTGGCTCTAGAGTTGAGGGAGGCCCTAACTTAAGCATTTTCTATCCTGTCCATTTTTTGCTTCAGCTGGGCTTTGACAGTTCCACACAATGCACCCTTTTGTCAACGTGTGCAGCTGTGAGGGAGAATATGGAGCTCATCTTCTTACTTGCAAACAGATTAAACTGCTGGCCCACTGGGGCACAGAGCTCAGTGAGTCTGCTTTTCTGTAGGCTGGAAGAAAAGGATGTTGCTGAAAAATGCTTTCTGCTGCCTTCTAAATGGGAGCAGACAGCTCTTGTTTTGTGGGTGTCTCCCAGCTGAACAGGAATTGCTCTACTAGGACAAAGTAAAAAAGTTTGAGGGGAAAATGTTTGTCATGCAGCTCTTAATTACCCAGGGCTCTTCTGATTTTAAAAGCAAGTGTAGTGGATAAGGAGAGAGCTCCTGCACCTCCTGCCTTTTGCTTTGACCTGCTGGTGTAGTCTATTTGCTCGGTCATCCTGAGTCAGCAAGATGTATGTGCTGGGATTAAGTCTTGTAAATCAAAATGCAAAATGTGCTAGTTTAATCAGAAGGAAACAAGGTCGGGGGGGAGGGGAGGGGAAAAAAAAAAAAAAAAACACACACACACAACACGCAACCCTCCTTGAGTCCTCATTGCTCACTGCAATTCTGTGACCACTGGGACATCCTGTCCCGCTCCAAAGACACTGTCACAGTCCAGGCTTAGCAGTGAGAGAGAGCTGAGGTTTAACTAGTAGATCTCTGTGCCAGGGAGAAGGGCGGCCAGAGGGAAAGAGGAGATGGGTTCTGGCTCAGTCATAGCACACAGCTGAGGGACAGGAGACTACAGAGGAAAGGTAGGAAGGAGCAATGTGGGCAGGACAGGCATATGTAACACTGAAAACGTGGCATCGTGGAGCAACATCTTGGCCATCCCTCTTTGTTCCCTGGGATATGTGCTTCTGTGAGAGACACAACAAGCCAGGTGGTAATTTCCACCCCTTCCTTTGCAAGGCAGTTCCATTAGCCAAGAAAACCATTGTATAGAACACTTTCCTATTGTTTGGCCTAAAATATCCTGGTTATTGTGTCTTGCTGATGACATTGCAACATTTTTTAGCTGTTGCTCAGCAAGATCTGTGTATAATGTGACCCTTATCACCTTCTCTCCTCTGTGAGCCCTCATGGCCTGCCTGCATTGCCTGTCTTTGTGCTGTTTCTGTGTTTTTCCAAAATAAAGCCTTGTCTTGGTTTCTCTTCGTAGCTGATGGACAGGAGTTGGCTCAATCGCCAAACTGTTCTCTAGAGGAGATTCTCTCTGCCTTGACTATTAGGAAACTTGTCACTTCACATACGCACCCAAGTATAAGTCCCAAGAGCAGACGGGGATTTTTTTCTCTTTCCCTATGGAAGTGGTTTAAGGGAGTAGCTCTGTCTAACTTACATTCCTCTCTGCTTGTAGAAAAGGATTCTCCCCCGGCAATCGGAGTGCCCACACTCTCCATAGTGGCCTCCACAGCAAGCTCCGTCGCCCTGATTCTACTCTTGGTTGTGCTGTTTGTTTTGCTGCAGCCCAAGCTGAAGTCATTCCATCACAGCAGGTGAGTCCAGCTGCAGGTTGGAGGGGCTCAGAGGTGGCCCATTTCTCTGCAGTAGAAACCCAGTAAGGTAATTTGCTTTAGGCCTTAAAAAGACACCTGCCTCTCTACCTGACACTTTGAGCTTCCAGTTTTTGTGCATGTCCAAATACAAAGCCGAGAGTTCTCTGAGTTTCACAGATGCTCTGGTCGCACCACCTCCCTTTTGACTCCCCAGCTTTAAGGCACCTGTGTGCATGAATGTCCTGCCCAGCACTGCCACGTTGCACATCTCAGTGACACCTCTCCCCAGGGCCTGGCAGTACTGAGGGACTGTGGTCTGCAATGCCATGAGGGTGTTGGGTTTTTTTTTATTTTTTTTTTATTTTTTCTTTTTTTTTCCCCTTGCTCCATGAGTTGGTTTCTTCCCTTTTACCTTGGCCTTAAATGTATAAAGTTGTTATCCCTACCAAAGTGTCCAGGTGTTCATGCATCTCTCCCCATCTGTTTGCTAGATCCTGCAATCATGAATTGTGTCAGAATTCTTAACTAGATGTGCAAATCTGCTGTAGTTCCCTGCTGTGGGGAAAAATTCCCCCTGGCCTGGGTTTGTAGAAGAGAGGAGGGACTTGGCTCTAACACTGTTGCTGTCTGAGGTGAACAGTGTCACTGGGCTCCCTTTTCAGACCCAGCCGCTGGTGCTCCTTAAGCCAGAGGACAAGTTGGTCCATCCAGCAGCTGGAAGGATTAAGAAGTGGCAACCTGGGATCTGTCCTTTTCTGCAGAAGTGCAAACCATAATGGACAGGAAAAAAAATAATCTTAGGACTCTGACTCATAAGCCTGAGTGGATTCACACTGGATGATTTAAGAGCCGTCTGCCTCACCTCTGCCAGAGGTCCTCTCTGCAGCAGCAGAGGTGGCAGAGCAGGTAGTGCGGGGTGTTGCAAAGCATAGCAGTATATCAAACTGAAATCAGTGGTGATGTGAGTCTTCTTCATATGCATGTTGTGGCACCAGAGAGCTCTGACTCATGGTCCTTGTCAGATTTAGCTCTGCAGGTGGGTCAGGTGAGATGGCTCTTTATCTGTAAGAGATCAACTCTTGCAGATAAATCTGTCAGGCCCTTGAATTACACCCCTTGCTCGTGTTTATGACAACTTGCAGCAGAGCTGCAAGGCTGTGCTTGCTTATAATAGGAGCTTGGTAAAACACCACCCGAGTTCCTCCTCCTGGTCTCCCATAAGTAAGTCACTGCTGAGCATTAGAGTGATGCTGTGGCAAAGGCGGGTGGTTACTGGTGTTCTTAGTGTGTGTGTGTGTGTGTGTGTGTGTGTGTGTGTGTATTATCTTAAACAAAACCCCTCAATGTGACTTTTTCTTTTCCTCTGTGTCTTTTTGAGGCGAGACCAAGGCGTGTCTGGGGATCAGGTCTCTATCATGGTGGATGGTGTCCAGGTGGCCCTGCCATCCTACGAGGAAGCGGTGTACGGCAGCACGGGCAACTGCATTCCACCCTCGGATTCCCGCGTGCAGATCGTGCTCTCGGAGGGAGCCGGGCAGAATGGCGCCAGAGAAATGCAGCAGCAGGACCAGGGGGCTTGCAATAGCTTTGACAGAGAGGATGAAGCCCCAGGACACTCTGGACTGTGTGAAGCCAGCGGTTCTCAGCGCTCTGAGACTGTTCTCGTGCATCAGGCCGCTACCTCTTCCTGGGTAGCTGGCATGTCTAGTAGTAGACCTATGCAGAAAGAGGCCCAAGACTCAGAAGGCAGCGACATACAGAGCCTTTTATCACTCACCTCAG
Organism: Nothocercus julius; assembly: GCA_013398735.1. NCBI lineage: Eukaryota > Metazoa > Chordata > Aves > Tinamiformes > Tinamidae > Nothocercus > Nothocercus julius. The sequence continues at coordinate 14,492,873 of VZSV01000001.1, read as the reverse complement.
AGGAATATACAGACGGTACGTGACCTGCGCAAGGAGGACTGAAGGAAACCTTTGTAAGAGACTCTTAGGCTTGTTGTGTGGGAGCAGGTGGCCCCTTGCAGCAGGAATGCTGAGGCTTGTGCTATTGATGCAGCCGCTAGACCTCCATCTAGTGCAGGAAGGATAAGGCTGCATTTTTCTCAAGTTGGATGAGAGTGGGTGTGATCTATGTTCCTCATCTTCCCTGTCACAGCAAGAAATTTCTTGGCTTGGACGCACTGAGAAACTAAAAGATTGGGGAGGTTTGTGGTAAAGGTGGAAACTATGGTGGTTGTTGGGGTGTGTATTTTTGTTGTTGTGGGTTTGTTTGTTTTATTTTTTTGGGGAAGTTGCTACCTTCCTCCATACAGCACTGGTGAGGATGCCTTGGGAATACTGTGTCATTGTAGGAGCCCTAGTTCTAGAGGGATGTGGAGATGGAGGGGCTGTACTAGAGCGCTACCACGATGAGCTGGGGCCTGAGGAGATGCTCAGGGAGCTGGGCCACTTTAATCTGGCAGAGCAGATGTTGAGGGGCAATGCAGTAGCTGACTGCAGCTTGGTGGAGACTTAGAAAGCAAGCAGAGCCAGCTCAGAGCTAAATGATAAAACATAGAGCAATGGCCTCAAGTTGCAACTTGGCAATTCAGAGTGGACGTTAGGAAAATACATTCTGTTAGGGTGTAGTGCAGGATCCAGGCACCAGGAGAGGTTGCAGAATCTCAGTCCTTATATCGAGGCTAGAGCTGGCAATGGTCCTGCTCCCAGAGGCAGGTCGGACCAGAGCACTCCAGAGGTCCCTTCCCTGTGTTAGCATGGAAGAGAACTGCATTTTCACACTGTGGTAGCCTGAGTATCAAGACATGGCAGGCTGTATTGATTTCAACAGTATTTTTTGTGTGTTGAATTGCATAAAGTTTGACTTATTTTTCTCTTTTCCTTTTTCCTATGCAGATATTCCCTTACTGAAGGAAGCATGAGGCCTGCTGCATTTGTCTAGCCTTCTCCTCCTTGGGTTCCTCGCTCTTCCTCTCCCCTCGGGACAGAAGCTCTCTGTGCAGCCTTCCCGTCCTTGCAAGCCATGCCCTGGATACCTCCGAGCGGAGACCCCCCAGCTGAAGATCCAAAGGACGTCGCCAGGTTGCCTCCTGGGAGCACCACTGGGGTTGGTGCTGTGCTGGCTTCCCATTCCACCCACAGAGGGGCTCAAGGGACATGGCGGATTTGAGCTCTCCTCTCCTCTTCCCCCAGCCAGATGTTTCACAGCAGTCTCTGGAGAGCTGCTCTTTTCTTGTGCCTTTCTCCTCCTCATACCGGCTTGTTGCAGCTTCTCAGCCTCTCTAGCCCTTCCCCTGCCCAGAGAGCAGGGGCTAAATCTGCTTGCTCATTGGGTGCAGACAGTTCATATATACATATGTATATTATATAGGCTCTTCTTCCAGCATCCTCTTTAGGGCAGGACAAATACAACTGGACCTGAGCTTGGGAGGGGTGCCAGTTACAGGGCAACTTGTGGTGTCTGGAAGTGCCTGGAATGCGATGGGCTGGCTGGTAACGGAGCTGTGCGCTAACCACGTACGGAGGTTTGCTGGAGCTCCGAAGGCAGACAGGCCCTGTGTTTGGGGACGCCCTCTCTGCCCTCGGTACCAGCTGCACAGCAGAGCAGTTGCCTCTCTGCAGGAGTCTCCTCCTGAAAGCCTCACTCTGCTCCCCATCCTTCACCACCAGCACAGCCCCTGGGCTCTCTTGGAGCCCAGGGCTGGGCCTGGCCTTCAGCAAGACACTGGTTTGGCTTTGGCCTGCTGCCGGAGCAGCTCCTGCTGGGAGGCTGTTGGCGAGCCCTGCTGGCCACCAGTCAGCAGGGGCCAGAAATGAGCATTTTGTAAGCAAGCCAGGAGCAGCTGGAGACTTTCATGTAACCCAGCCCCTGTTAACAGCAAGTTAGAGCCCTTCCCTCAGCCCTCGGCACTGGGAGCTGGTCTGGGGCCCTGTTCTTCTCAAGGGTGTGTGGCTCACAGAGCTGTCCCGATTACTGAGGTGGTTCTGCTCGGGTTCCTCTTGCTCAGGCCTTCAGGCAGAGGCACTGCTTTTCAGAAGTCATCAGGTGGTAGCTTTTGCTTTACACTATCGGGATAAAAAATACCCATGCGTAGTGAACAGCGGATCACATTGGTGCAATCCCAAATTAACTTGCCAGTCATGTCAGGTACAGAGTACTTGAATCATGAGTAGCTGCCATGCAAATGGTTAGTGCACCCTCCTCTCCCTGTACAGCCTGAGTCTGCAGGGCCAACGCGGGAAGGGCTCTTCCTCGTGGCTGGCGATCAAAGGGCTCTGTAAAATCTCTTAAATACAGCATGGTTGCCTGTCGCTGTGGAGGAAAGTTGGCTTCGTTTGGATGGTGGTGCCAGAAGACATTACAACTTATTCCAGAACGAGAATATTAAAGACTTTTAAGGAAGTTCTGTTAGGAAAGAGGAAAAGAAATGCAAGAAGATGTATATGCCCTCACCCCACAGTTACCTGTGGCAGGTCTGAGTGACCTGGCTGCTGTTAGCAGCATCTTAATGCAGGAAACTAGTGCACATGGGCTGGGTGAGCCAAGCAAAACCACAGTGGGAGCCGCAGGGGTCAGCGGGATGGTCTGGAAACGGTGTTCCTGGAACCCGCTCCAGCCGACCATGGGGCTTCCTCGGAGACGCGTGTCCCTCCCCAGAGCTGCCCTGGGGCAGCGCTCGCCCTGGGAGAAGCTGCCAAAGTCTCACTTGGTTTGAAGGAGGGAAATGTCCTGGCCTTGCCTGTCGTGTGGCAGTGCCCAGGAGGACGGGCCCTCCTGGCGGCTCCGGGAAGGGGCTGCTGCAGCGCTCGCTGAAAGCGACACCAGGCTCTTAGGGGTGTTTAGACTGGGGCTTTGATCCAGTGCCTGGAAATAGGGATCGGCTGCGGCGTCCGGCCGTCTGCCTGCTGCTCCTCTTTCTGGCTACTGTTAATTTTAGGAGAGCTGGGACAGCGTGTGCCTGTGGATGGAAGAGCGCTGTCTTCCCTGGGCTTGTTTTAGAGGGCAGGGAGATTTAGAGATTAAGTTAAAAATGCAGTATTTTAAATTTCCTTCCCTGTTGCTCGTATCAAATTCTTTTGTTAGCCTAAGTCCAGTTTGGCTGATTTGGGGTTTTCTGTGCAGTTTTAAAATTCCATGTCATTTTACTTAGGGCTTTGGTATTTCAACTTCAGGCCACACAGGGGGCAGGTGCTATTTGCCCATCTGCTGTTAAATTTTTTAAAATAACAATATGGGAAAAGTTGTGGCCTTGTGATCAGGCCTACTGCAGACACCCTCATCCCTTGCAATAAGCCCTGTGAGAGGCAAGAGTGGCTGTATATTTTTTATTTATTTAATTTACAGATGTGGCAACAACTTCCTTACATTTTTTTTCCCCACCTGTGCCTGAGGTGGGAGGCATTTTTTTCTTGTTTAAAGCTCCCAGTATGATGATTTCATGCCCTGTCATACTTGTCCTATGAGACAACATAGGACTTGCTGTCCTATGTTCAAGAGCATTAAAATGATTTAATTGGAAGATTAAAGAGAGCACTTTTTGGAAAGATTTGGGGGGGGGGGATTTTGTGAGTTCGAGAATCTGATAGGTTAAGAAACTAAAAGGACACGGGAGGAGTTCAGAGAACAGTGCGTGCGATGGAACGCCCTCCTCGCTGTCTTGGAGCTAGAGCTGATGCTCTAAGCGAGGTGCAGGCCCTGCAGCGCCTCTGAGGAGCGGGGCCGGGCGGCCTCGGGAACGCCGAGCTGAAGGCGCGGGAAGGGCCGCTCGGCTGCCGGCGCCGCGCGGGCCCAGGGCCTCCCGCCGCCTCCCTCAGGAGCTGCATCTCCCCGTCATCAGCTGTAGAAGGGGCTAAAGAAAGAAGCGAAGCCAGAAAGAGGGCTGTTTTTGCGGCAAACGAGCCTGTGGAGTTGTCAGGTGTAAAACCCCATTAATTTGGGCAGGAGCAGAGCCTAGCGCATTTATTCAGCATTTCAGTACCTGTGGAAGTCAGGTATGTGAGGAATAAGTACGTTCTGCCTGCCAGGGGAGATGAGCGGTGTCAGTACTGAGTGGGGTGAGGGAAGGGCAGCAACCGCAGGCGCTGGAAATAACCGGGAAGGGAGCTCATCTGCAGGACGGAGAAGGGGCACGAGGGAGAGCCCTAAGGGCCTGCAGCCCCTCTCCCTTCCCGCGGCTGTTTGCAGAACCTGGCTTGGCTCTTCTCAAGGCACTTGTTTCAAAATCTGCCTTTTTACTCCATGCTGATACCCAGTCGATTTTTCCCTTGTTTCCCTGTAATTAAATGCAAAAAATCCCATCCCTTCTCCACACGCATCAGCCTCAGCCCAGCCCCTGCAGCCCTTGCCAGAGGACGGCAGATTCGGCTCACAAACCCTTCTTGCAGAGGAGCTTTGTCATAGGCAGCACGGATTGCGTATAAAAGGCTTCGGAAAGCGCGGAGAGGCTTCTCGGAGCAGGCTTGGTGCCGAGGAATGTTTTAGGCAGGAGCCAGACCCTCGTCCAGCACTTCAGACCGTGCCGGCCTCGGTTATCCGCATCCCCCCAGCTTCTGCAGGCCGTTTCCCACACAGGGCGCTGCTTCCGAGCGTGTCCCGCCGCACGGATGCGTGTGTGTACGGATAGGAACGGGCGCCGCCGGAGCGCAAGCGGAGCCCCTGCTCCCGTCGCTGAGGGGCTGAGTAGCCCTGGGAGGTGCTTTGGTTCCGACTTTTTGTCAGCCTCACTTAATTCAAAAAGAAGGGAAGGCTGAGCTGCCTGTGAAGAGGGAGGCTTGGCGTGCGGTGGGCAGGCGCCGGTGGCTGCTGGCGCAAACGCGAGGGGA
>VZSV01000001.1:14438141-14470867 GCA_013398735.1 Nothocercus julius | reverse complement strand
TTGTATTAAATGTTTTTTGATAACCTTTTTCTTGCTCACATTTTTGTGAATGTCTGAAGTGTATAGTTTGTGTATATTGGCAGAGCTCTTTATAACTAAAGCAGACAACTTTTTTTTTTTTTTGTACTCAAAAAGTTACCTAAACACTTAATTCCCAGTATATTCAACTGTGAATAGCAATTCAGGATGTTAGATGCCTAAAGTTATTAGTTTAATTCGAGATATTAAACTAAGAGCTCTACATGTGCTGTACATAAAGCTTTATTTCAGAGGGTATTTTTTTGTGCTTTGGAAACCATTGTTTCAGTAAGAGATCAGCAGATTAAGTGCTGATCAGTACTGGTAATAAAACTTTATTTTGAAAGCTTTTCATTTAACATGAATTGCACTACACTAAGAAAACACCCATTTCACTGCCCTGTGGTAATAGTATTCTATAAAGCACCCTACTTCTTGATATTTTAGAATTAAATAGCTCAAATAAAATACAAAGAAGAAACCTGTCTGAATATGGTGTGTTCTTTCTAACTGCGCCTTTTGCATTTAGGCGGTGGTAGAAGGTCCCTTAAGAGCTATGGTAAAGTTGTTGAGTGCTGTGGAGGGGGTGGGAGGAAAGACTCCCTTTAAATACAGCGTACTAAAACTTTTTTTTTTTTTTTTTTTTTTTTCTTTGGAGAACCAAGTAGTCTTCAAGTTAATTCTTCTAGAAAGATGCCTTGGGGAGACTATTTTGGTATAGTCAAAATAGAGCTGACCTTGGAGTACTGTCTCAATGAGCATTATTTTTTGAAATAAAAAACGTTGTAGAAAGGGGGAAGGATGAAGCATTTCTGCTTTAGTGGGAGGAGAAGCCGGTAATGTTAAAAGGTGAATGCAGCTGTCCTAGTGCTTTTTGATCACTGCTCACTGTTCTTCCTTCCAGCCTCCATGCAGAGGCGCTGCTTGTAATGCTTCCAGCATCACCTGGATGCCAATTGCTGCCTGCTACTGTTTTTCAAATATTTAAACCCAGAACTGAGGTTTGTAAGCACTTGCAGCCCTGTCAGGAGAGTCCAGGTAGTATGGGAATTCCAAGGAATAAAGATGGCTTTGCTCTGTCCCTCAAAGGGGCAGTGCTGGTCATTACTGAGGGGAGGAGAAAAGGAGACTTCCTGAGAGGGCTGTGCTACCTGCTTGCAGAAGACTGGAAGGTTTTGGCTCAGTCTGACTCCCCCGCCCCCCTTTTTTCCCCAGAACAATTTCGGGGGTGTGCATGTGTGTAGTGAACGTCATACTTGAATGGACTCATTTCAGTGTTCAAAGCAATTATTCATGTAGGAGGTTGAAATTTGCTTTGAATTTATTGATGCTAGATGATTCATTAGGTTTAACAGGGCAGCTATGAACACCATTTCCAAGTATAACAAAGGAATCTGAGATGTGAGCATCCTGGAAGACTTCCCTGTGAATGTTTGATGCTGCCATTGACTTAGGTTTTACCAGAATCCCCTGATTACAAGACCAGTTAATTGGAGCTGTTCCTTGGTAGCTGTGTTGTGTTGTTCTGTATTCTCTGTAGCTTTGCCAGAAGAAAATAGGCCCAGGTTTCTGAGGAACCCCATATCTACCAGCAGGATGTCTGTAAGAAAATGGTTTAGTTGCCCTCCCTCTTGCTTGAATGGTAAGTGGCATTTCAAGTGATTGTGAGTGGGGCTTGGCTCCAGGTGGATTTCAGACGGATGAAGGCCCCTGATCAATGGAAAGGGGTAGTATTTGGACACTTCGCTCATATTTAGCAAAACAAAGACAATTCTGGGTTTTTTTCTGCTCCAAAAGTAGTAGTTGTGAATCTTGTTTCTAAAGCAACTCCTCACTGGCAACCTGGAGAGTTTTTCGCATGGGTGCGTTAGCTGCCGTGATGTTGGACTTGTGGGTGGGCTATAATCTGGCTTTGCACTGCTGCGGGTTGTGATGGCTTGTCAAAAACCTTGATTCTGCAGATGAAACTGGCACCTATACCTGTGCATTAGCCTAGAGCTTAGTGACAAGCTTTGTTAAGTGTAGATGCTTATTACAGTCCTGTTCCTTCTTCAAGCTCCATTACTTCAGGCTACGGTGCATTCTTCATGCACGTGCTCTGTGCATTTGCAGATCTACTGCCAGCCCTCCAACACAGCCCTCTTGGTAGCGTGCTGTAAACAGCAAGGTGACGTCCTGAAAGCATGCTGTAGTTAAGTTGACTGGGCCTGTTTAGGGCTCACGTACAGCTTGCTGGGCTCCAACTCTGCACACTGCTGCAGGTTACGGCGTGTCTGCTCTGTACACACACAAAAAAACGCTATACCGGGCAGTGCTTGGGCTCTTGGAAAGTGGGAACGAGCAGGGGCCCAGGGGTGCGGGGATGGGACACTGGTCTCTGTGGATGCTGCATTGGGAGCAGCTCAAAGGAAGAGGAGGATCTGCAGGTTGCCACGGATGCCTCCACATCTGAGCCTGGAAGTCATGGGAGGGATGATGTGAGAGGAACAAGGTCTTCGGGGGAGAGCAGAGGGCAGGATGGGAATAGCTGTGTGGAGACCCCTTCCTGTGGTTTAAAAGGAGCAGGTCGTACAGGTTTTACACACCTCTGGGGGCGACTCGTGAGCCTTCTGCAGAAGGCAGAGCGTGAGGGGGTTTGTGGCAGCTGCTGGTGCACGGAATTTCTATACTGTTTTCCCACTGTTTCTGCGGGGTCTTGATACTGGTTTTATTTCTTGAGTGACGTCTCTGTCTTGGGTGATAGCTGTGCACGTCATTTTTGCTGCATCTACAGGAAAAAAGTACCTAGTGAGAATGCATAGTTCTGAACCTGGGTTATGGAAAGCTTGTAACGCAGCTAAGATTTGTTACTGCTTGCGATAAAAGGAACTTGAAGTCTTATCCAAATGAGCTGTTTTGTTCCCCACGATTTCATGAATCTGCCTGAAAAGCCACCCCTTTTGCCACAGGCTTAGGAGCCTGCTCTGTGGCTGTTTCCAGCATCACCTGCTTTGTGCTGAGGGCATGCCTGAGGATGCAGACTGAGCGTCCCTACAGAGCAGTGGTTCATTGGAGACCGTTTATGTGTACATATGACTGGGAATGGAAAACTCTGGAAATAGAAAAGTACACTTGCCGTTTGGTTTTGTTATTCTATCATGGATCCTGAAGACCAGGATAAGCAGAACGCCCTCTCCAAGCTGGAATATCAAGTAGAGGAGTGGGAAGAAGTACAGGTGACCAATGATGTCTGGGGCAAAGGTGACCTTGAGTATAGTAGAGCAAAGCTGTACGTTCTGGCAGCCAGTTTCCATGCACACTGTCCGCCTGCATCTGCAGCAGAAAAAGGTAAAACAAGACATGCGTTAAGGATTTGACCCACTTCGACGTAACTGACCTTGCTGTTAGGTATGTCCTGTATTTGCCTGTGTGGAAAGCTGCTTTGTCATGACGCGGCACTGGGGACCCAGGAAAGGAGATTCCCTTTGTGCTTCCTTGGTCATGTGTGGAGGCAGCACTACTGATGAGGACTTCTGCTTAACAGTGTTTCTGGAGGCCTTGTGCCCTGTTCCTCTGGGCTTTGCTTCCTCTGGAAGGAACCTCCTTCTGAGGTAAAATGAAAAGTCTAATATGTGATGACAAAAAATGAATAGAAAATAGTGAGGACTAGGGGAGTGATCTGCATTAGGCAGCTTAAGAAACAGAAGGAGCAGGTTTTATATGCCAGGTTCAAGGTTTCTGTTTTGAATTTCTGGGGTGAATGCACCAATTAGGTTGCTGTAATTAGCAGAGGAATTATTTTGTCACTTGAGATTGTCTGTGTTGTTATTCCCTATTTTTTTTTCCTCTGTTGCTTTTTGTTGGGCACTGTTCATTCTCTCTCTCCACTGCTGAGAACAGAGGCTGGTAAAGCACGCTTCTGGGGACACTAGTGACCTTATGTCAAAACCATCCTCAGCTTGTCCAGTGATTTTGTGTAATGGACTTCCCCCATTTGTGGTGACCAGGTACATGCTTCCGAGAAATGGTTCCTCCAGTTCCTCCCCACTCTGCTGAGCCAAGCGGGGAGCAGAGGGTGGAATTCATTTCTCTCACCGTGCAGGAATACTGCAGCTTGCAGCGTATCTGCTCGTGCTTATAGAGCCAGTTCTGGGACGCTGCTGTCACTGTTCGTTTTATGAAAGCAACTCCATGTTGAAACCAAGGGGTTCACCATCGCCCAGCACACCAGAGCTCCCATTATTCTATATCTCTTCTGGCAAGGAGGGAGTGTTAAAACGTACCGGTCATTAAGCTTGAAGGCTGCAGAGAGAACATAGCCCAGCAGGAATCCAATAAAAGGCATCAAGGCAGAAGATCCCAGGAGTGCTGGTGAGAAAGCGGCCGTGATTCTGCTTCCAACATTGATGACTGACAGAGTGATTATTGCAACAGATGACAGGAGAAGCACAGCCATCCCTGTCTAAAATGGAAGTGTTCAAGACATGGACAAGACAAAAATCATCATCAGAATGTCCCTCAACTGTTGGAGGCAGCTGTGTCCAGTTCCATTCATCACATACGTAAGCATATAGTGAGAGATCCACTGTGGGGCATAGGTGCCATTTGTAGTCTTAACCGTTAGCAAGTAATCAAGCAAACACTTGCCAAGGCTGTTAGAAGTTTCAGCTTCCTTAGTGATCTTAAGTTACTACTTAGAGAGACCTTAAAAAACAACCTCCCTAGCACATGTGCAGAATGACTGACCAGTATTTTTTGATGTCTGGTCCGCCAGCTGCTTGTTCCTCAGGATGACGCTGTGTCACACGCTGTGTTTGGCATGACATACCTTTCGCCCGGAGTAGCTGGCGAGCAACCCGTGTTACTCACAGCAGGACCTGCGCACAGCAGGTGTGCAATGGGGTAGCTGCATTTCCATATGGTCTTGCTGGGGGCTGGTGATTCAGCAGAAGGAACACGAGGGCGATTTGGGGAGGCAGAATACGTAACTCATCCCTCTCTCCACTTCGGAGTCCAGTTCAGATGGAGTTCTCCATCTGCTTATATACAGCAACTTCCCCCCCACCCCACCTTGCTGGAGAAGAGAAATACAAAGATGGTGTTAGCAGAAAGGAAAAATGGTCAAGGGTTGGCTGGGATGGTATAGGTTGCCTTCTTGCTCTAGACTTTTAATGTTTCTTTCAGAAATCTGATCACCTTGTGCTTAGCAAAAGAACCTGTGAAGTGCTGTGGTCCTCCTACATCTGCTCTAGCTTGACTCCTGGGCTCCCATGCTTCTCAGGGCTTGGTTACTCCTGATACCATTTTATCGGGTGTGCGGATTCTGGTGCCCAAAGCGTTGTCCCATTTTCTCTGATGAGATGGAGTGTTAGTCAAAAAAGCTACGAAAAACAGATTTGTAAAGTTGCTAGCAGCTCTCTAGGTACCGCTGTTGAAGCGGTTGGCGTAGGCAGTATTCTCATGGCTGTCCAGGTTTCACTTTTGCTATTTAAATGCTAGATGTAAAACAGGGTGCTAGCTCAGGTGACTAGCACAGGATGCTTACCTTGATGACGAAGCCAGTGTACTGCGGTTTCTTCTCGTTCAAGATGATGCCAATGGCACAGGGGATGAGCATAAGGACCAGAGAGATGATTATTCCTTTGTATGGCACCTTACCCTCCAGATCACCCTCGTATAGTCCTCTTGAGTAAACGTACAAGAGCAGAGGCATTATTCCTATTGCCAGGACTGTTGAGCATGTGGTCATTACAATGCTGAGAGGAAGAAAGAACCTTTCAGTAAAATAAGAACAACTTCTGTGGAATGTGCTCATTGTCTTACTAACCTGGGCACAGGATTTTAATCCAAAGCTTTACCCTGCTCTTTCCAGCCCGGCATTGAGCTTTCCTCAACATCACTATCAGGCCATAGAAGAACTTGACACAAATAGAGATGGGGGGAGAAAAGTTCTAATTTAAGCTCAGAAAGGACCTTTGTTACAGGTACAGCTTGTATTTCAGAAATTCACAAGTGCCAAAACCTCTCTCAAAACTTTTGCCTGCCTATTGCTAGGGTTTGTTGGAATGAGGGCCTCTCTTAGTTCTACATTTTTTTGCAGCTGCAGCTTCTTCAGACAACACTCTCAGTCTAAGGCAGAGGCAGCTGCTCTCCAGCTGTACCAGTAAGTGGCACGGTGGGGAAGTGAGGTAACATGAGGCACGTGTACCACTAGATGGAGGTGGAAAATGTGCTCCAGTACCTGTATCATCAAGAACGACTTATGTCGTATGCTTCATAGAAAGATATAAATTCCGTTTATTGTAAAGCAGGAACAAACTGATTTGTGGAGCAGTGTGTGCTTTAAAAATAATCTAGACTTAGTATTTCCATCTTTGTTTAGCTTTTTGGGGATTGCAGATTTTTATTAAGCTAGCTTTTGAACCAAGCATACAGCTATACCTGCCTGGAAAATGTGTATATGCTCAGTTTTCCTTACCTGAGGTTCATATCTCCTTTCAGTGCCAGGCTAAAGATGTTTGAGAGGTTTCCGCCCGGACAGCAGCCACAGATGAGGATGGCCAGGGCTTCCATAGTACCTAGCTGGAAGAGCTTGGCCAAAGCAAATGCTGTCAAAGGCATCACACCGTACTGAGCCATTAGAGCAATTGCTACCCCTTTGGGTTTCCTGAGGTGAGTTGTGATCTTGGTTATCTCCATCGTGCACCCTAAAGACACCATGACGATGAAGAGGGCCACAATAAGGATGGCACTCAGGGCTTTGTCCGTGGCCTGCTGGCCAAATGCAAAGGGTGGTGCAGCGCTGGTGTTCAGGGCATCAGCTGGGCTCCAAAGCTCTGGGCTCTCAAAGGCGCCTGTGGTCTTATTCATCCTGCCGAAGAGTTTTGAGGTCCTTTCTTCCATAAGTGGCTAGCAAGGTGGCAAGGGATTGATTCAGAAATCTGAATAACATTCAGTAAATACAAACAAAACATGAGCTCTTCTCCTGCCCGTGGTCTGCACCTTCTCTCCTTCACTCTTATCATCTAGCGGTTGCTGAAGCTGAAGTCTCTTTCGAGGGATTGGATGATTATAATTTATGCTTCTTGGAAACTTCTTGCCTCAGATGTTGGAGCATTCTCCTTTTTACAGAATCACAACAGACTATCGCTGCTACTCACATTGTCAATCAACAAGCACCACATGTCCTAGTTTCTGTCTCTATTTCACAACAGTGAAACACGAACTCTGCTCACGTCAGTAATACGCTGTGTAGCTTCCCTATACTGATACTCTGGCCTCCCACCTCTTCAGTGTCTGTTCTCAATACAAGCGAATGAGGGTATAGCCAGTGAAAATGAGAGGGAGACTCATTTAAAATCTGTAGAGAGAGGCACTTCATACAAAGCAAAATGAGCCAGAAGAACTCTTGGCTATGAAATATCTTTAAGGTGGATGCTTAAAATGTGATGCTTCCAGGCTCCTTTATTTTTAGGGAGGTTATGAAATCCTCTTTCTCCTGACCAGAAGCCAATTGCTCAATAGGAAGGCTAGAAAGAAAACTGCCTCTACGGGCAAGTTTGTTTCTCTGGTAACAGTTGCTCTGTTCTCTGCAGCCTGTTCAGCGGCGCGCTGCGGAAGCGGAGGGGACCCCTTCTGCTCCCCCTGCTCTTTCCCGCCACCCGGCTGTAGAGCAGCACATGCTCCAGTGCATGCACCATGCTAGGGACCCGCGTGCTGCCTGTCCCATCCACAGGGGCTGTGTTCCCTGACCCACCTACCAGTTTTCCCTTTATTTATCATCTCCAATTTATTTATCATCTCAAATTGCTCCCTTTATTTAGGGAGCAATTTGACTGAACCCACCCCGCCAGGGTCAGATGTGGGCTCTACAGAAGCACACAAACCCAGGCACATTAAACCAAAGTGAAGTAAATGCTGTTACCTGCGAATGCTATTTTAGGAGGCTTCAATGAGTTTACTGGCTGCTCCCTCCATTCCTGGTTGAACTCGGTGAGCATTAACCACTTTCAGTCCTTCTGATTCAAGAAAATCTTTTTCCCTCAGCAAAATTGTGTCCTCTGACGGCAGAACACAACACTTGTGTCTAAGAGAGTCTGCTAGGCAGTGAAATTCTCAGAGTAGGGCTGCTGTCTTTTCCTCCCTGACACAGAATTAGGGAAGGATTTTAACCAGAGGAGGAGCAAGGAGTTGCTGCAGGATGGCCGGACTTTAATCCTTTGCTAACGATCATTATAATTCTGCTTGTTTCAGTGGTGTATTCATCATTTCTATTCATCTCAGAGCTCAGCAGCCTTCAACCTTTCCAGCCCAGTTGCTCTGGAAGAGTCACTGGATGCAGGCAGGATTGTCAGAGCCTTTTTTCCTGGTCCTTGCTTGCTCTTATTTTGATTGGGAACTTGGTCTTCTAGGCTGGGTGCCAAGCAGGAAAAGAAGTGACAGCAGTTCTTGAGCCCTGCACATGCATTCCTGCTCAGGCTGGGGCAGCGTTGCCAGGAGCAATGTGGGAGAGAGGCAGAAGCAGCAGGACGGGACCGCACCAAGAATCCCCGTTTCTCTCCATGTTTGTGCCTGCCCACTTGTCGCGTTCCCTTTGGTTTGGACTGTGCTGCTCATGCTTGGAGAGATGCGTTCTCCCCGTAAAACGCAGGCAGTGCTTTGAGGCAAATGGTAATGCAAAGCCTCATTTCTGGAGTCCTGGCTAAGCAAGCAGGAAGAGGTGCCCTGAAGTACAGCAAATATTTTGTTTTTCTTTAAGCAAATGCAAGATTTCCAGGCACAAATAAATGCTGTCGGAGCAGCGCATGGGCAAAGCCCATAAGAGTTGATGGGAAATGCATGAACAAAGTCTGCATAAATTCCTTCAGCATTTTTCTCCCTCCTCAGTTTTATTCCCAAAGAGGCTCAGACTTCCTAAGGAAATGTTTGTTTCTACTGTGCTTAACTGGGCCTTTTAAGAGTACACTGATTTTTGTCAGAGGATGCAAGAAGAGTCAAGTCAAACAACGAATTTCCTTATGAAATGTCTCTACCTCTACAGCCCAGGGAATTGCCCCAGCAAGGTCAGGACCGTTCAGGGTTTTACAGGGGCAATATTTTAATTCTCTCTGCAGCTTGGTAAACGGTCCTGCACAGCTCTTACCACTTGAGGGCAGTGGTTGTATGCCGAGGGCCAGATTGCTCTTTGAGCCTAAAAGACTTCATAAAATAGCACGTCTTCCTGTAGGTGCCATCCCTTAGATCTTTTTTATTAAGTCAGATACTACAAAATTCGAAGATATTGTCTCATCCAGTGGCTACTGCAGGGTACTTAACAAGCCCGAGGCTTTAAAGGAGGTATTGAAAATAATTTGACACAGCTTTGTAGACTTGTTGGAGCTCAAAAGTTTTGTGGAGGTTTTGTTCTTGTGGTTTATGTTTTTATTTTATTTTTTTTTAAGACACTAAAGTAGTCAATACTTTATGCTTTCATCATACAACTTCATAAATTTGCTAGATAAATATGAAGTGGTTCCTGTGCCTCTCTTAATGGTGAGGGGTTGAGTTTTTGTGCTTCCAGTTAAGACTGCAATTTCTTTGGTGTTTTTACAGAATTTGACACAACTGAGCTTACCCTTGTAGTTGCCCAAAGGCCATATTTGATCAGACGTGCGCAGCACGAGTGGTGGTGACTTGATATGTGCCAGATTTCCCATGAAGTTGACCTGCAGTCCGCAACAGGACCTTGACATCTGGTGCCCATATTTCACTCAGGTGAAGTTTTCTTGCTGCACGTTTATCCCGGACAATCAATTTGCTCTTTTAGTGTGGGTGTTTCTTGAGGCAGCTGGCTCCCTGGCGCTGGCCTCTCCAGCCCTTCCCCAGGTGCACAGTGGAAGGCGTTTCCCTCCTGTTTTGATGGACTGCTCTTCCTCATAGGCTGATACCAGCTGCGACGTGGTGCCCATTTACCCACAGCTGCAAACCTGCCCTGGTTCCTCTTCATCTCTGTGTTGTGCTGCTCTGGATGGTGACAGAAATGCCCTCCATAGCCTTGCTCCTTTTGTCGTATATTCTTGCTGACGTGATGTCCCATCAAGAGGGGCGTTTCTGCAGGGACAACAGCTCTTTGTCATGACTGGCTCCAATTGTGCCTTCCCAAGGCCACAGTTTTTGTCCTGTTTTCCATTTCTGTCATCATGTGAGGATGCAACCCATCTGGCTTCACCACTGAATTCTGGGTCTTCAAAACAAGAAATTTTGGGCTTGCTGGTCTCCATTTAGGTCTTCAAAACAAGAGGTCACAACTTTAGTCATAACTAAAGCAGAAACTAACCTGGTTTTGTGCCTCCTCCTCAGCCCTTTGAGCTTCTGGAATGACTGAACGTACTGGTTACCCTGGGTTTATTTTTGACCGTGTACGGGGGTAGGTTTCTGAGTTGTCTGACTAGCAGCTGCCGCCTGTGGTTTGGTGTGGCCTGTCTGAAGGAAAATTGTGCATTTGGGGTGGCGTTTAGGTTTGTTTATGTCTGATCCCGTTCTGATAGACGGAAAGAAAGGAGAAGGAATAGGAGACTCGCCCTGAGAGGCAAAGTGGTCACCACCTGGCTTGAAGCAGCCAAGTCTGTGACAGACCCTGGAGAAAACAGCCAGGGTGAGGGCTGAATTCTCTGCTCCTTGTCCCCATGCCAGGTCTTGTTGCGTGGCCATGCTGAGTGTGGCCACCGAGGTCCAGCTCACGCGCAGACACCGTCCCGGTGGCCGGCACGGTCGTGGCCGTGGCCTGTCTTCCACCCCCGGCTCTCTGTCTTGGCACTACAAGTCTCCTAGCGCTTCCGCACGCTGTGAGGAGGCCAAGTTATTTGTGTTTATTCAAATCCCATTTTGCATCGTCGGGCTCGAAATTCCGCAGCTCCCCTCTTATGCAATTTTGTGTGATAGGAAAATAATTAATTCTGCAATTAAGTTCTGTGCAGAACAAATGATGTAAGAGCACTCCGTATGGGCTAAATTAGTGCCTGCTGAGACCCAGCGCCAGCATCTGTCTGGTTTAGTGACACTTCTTTCAAATAGCCAGGGGAGGGTACAATCTGTCTTCCTGTGATTTTACTGATGGCTTAATCTTAAATGGAGGCCCACAGAACACTTGGAAGTGTTAGCTCCTGTGTCTTTCCCTTGGTTAGCAGTGAAAAATGAGCTTACGCCTACGTCTCTTCCCCATTTTAGGGAAGTCATTTGAAATTTGGCCTTGCTGGCCAGGTGGGCTCCACTTATGTCTCAAGAAATATGGGGAACTCTGGGACAAAATAAAGCCACTCCACAGATTGTGAGGTACTGTAGGCCCTGAGATGAAAATGATGATGTACTCACATGATAAAATGCTCAAATTTCAGTGCATTGTCTCTTCCTCCTAATTTCTGCAGTGTTTTTTTTCCTTCAGTCTTACGAAGTGATGAAAGACCTTGCCTCCAGGGTGCTGCCTCATGGGGAAGGGCCTCTTCCCATCCTTTCTGTGATGTTACTGCTCTAAGGAATTTCAAAGTGTCCCAAACAGAGAGGTCTGCTTTTGCAGAAGGGCAATTTTTACATTTGGTAAACACAGGTTGCAATGTATTTCTGGCTGCTGCAATTGCTGCTCATTTTTCTCTGAGGAGTTGGTGGCTGTTGCGACATGGGGGTAAGCAGGAAAGCTCCGTTTTTCCTTGACTGGGTCCAGTGCTCTGGGACTGCAGAGTTACCAGCTTTACAAGGAGATTCTGGCTTTGCACCCGAACTTGTGGGAAGAGTGTCAGGGCTTGCCGATGTGGGCTGACGTGCAAGGCAGATGCGTGGGTGGGGAGGGGATTCCGAAGAAGCGGGAGGTAGGAAGGATATTCATT
Source organism: Nothocercus julius (assembly GCA_013398735.1). Lineage (NCBI taxonomy): Eukaryota > Metazoa > Chordata > Aves > Tinamiformes > Tinamidae > Nothocercus > Nothocercus julius. Next base: position 14,459,012 of record VZSV01000001.1, on the reverse strand, counting down.
CGGTGATGTTTATTTTTCCCCGTGGGGAAGGAGATAGTGTTTATCGTCTATGGCAGTCAGTTGTTAATGCCATGGTCTAGTTAATCTTGACTTTGGTTTTCTTAGGGACAAGATGTCAAATGCAGCTCCATAAATATTTGACAGTTTCGGTTGCCTTGAAACTATGATGGCAGGCCATTGCAACCTTCCTTAAGCCTGTATCTGGTCCCTATAGCCCTGTTTTTTGCTCTTAGATTGACAGGAGAAGCAAATCCTGCTAGTTGTTTTCCTAACCTATAGAGAGGGTTGTGTCTCTAAAGGAAATGTTGCGTTTATCTGGGCCAGGTGGCAAGCTCAGGAGATCCGATAGGGGTGGTAGAAGGTTCCTTAGTCCCTTGTGCAGCTTCCAGATCTTGAGCCCTTAGATTTGTGGGAGTAACTTCACCTTGTGCTGAGGTGAGTATGTTTAGTCCATCTGAAGTTTGTATTTTAAGCAATTTTATTGGGGTATATTGTGCTAAAGTTCTAACTCTGTAGCTTTAGCATGGTCAGTTAGCGACGTGACTTAGCCCTTCTTTCTACTTGATGAATATAAAGATTTAATAAAGCAGACAGCTAGGAAAACAGGAAGCAAGAAATAAGATAATCAAGAGCAGACAAGGATTAATGAAAGAACCTACGGCTCTTACTCAGCCCTCAGGGGAGAGGCAGAAATGGCTGCTGTAGCCATGTTCACTTGTTCACAAAGCCCAGGACCAAAAAGTCCCTGAGCAAATGGCCTGGTTAGGTCTAGATTGTGCTCTCTGCTTTATCACAGTCTCCTGTGGAGCGGGGAAAGTTGCTGAAGAGATCTGAGGTTAATCAGATGGACGTAAGACTTTCTAGCTGCAGAAATAAATAAAATACATTTCTTGAACTGCCACAGCTCTAACCTGTCATCTGAACCGGCTCCTGAGGCACCTTTGAGGTCCAACTGCCCCTGGGTCAGACCCAGGCTATGGCCAAGCTGTCACATGAAGAGCCATCAGCGGAGCAATAATAAATACCAGGTGTAAAGAAATACATGGGTATCCTCATCTGTTTGTGCACGGGACAGACCTTTGGAAGGTTCAGTGACATGGCTATGTCACTGCTCTTTAGTTTGGATTTTGGAGGGGTTTTGCTCTTTTTTCCCATATCTGCTGTGTTTTTCTTGAACTTACACCCATTATGATAGGATCCTGGTTCATACTAAAGGGGCAGGACATGCAGAGGGTTATGGCTCTCCTTTGCTAGTACAGAGAGCTGGACCTGTTACCTTGCTCCACCTTCGGTGCAGGACACAGGCCAGCGAGTTTCTGGACTGTGGCAATTGCTGGATGTCCTGCTGAGTTGCAGACTGTCCAGGCTGGCCTTTCTTCTTGGAGCATTGCTGGGTGCTTTACAGACTGGTACACCTTTTGCTCTTCATCTGCACCTGTAAGGTAGGTCTAAGGTAGGGAGCTGCTCTTCCAGCAGCTTAGAAAATGAAAAGAAGTTAGTTGGATGGGACCCAGATGCCTCGTTTCAGCAGTAAGTTTGTGTTCTGCAAAGGCACTGCAGATCAGGCTAAAGACTGGATGGACCTCGGACCTGGATGGACCTGGGTTTGACCTCGGATGATATTTCCCAACCTTCCGTGCTCCATAAACTGTAATCCAGAGCACACCACATGCTCTTGGAAACACTGAGTTCCTCTGTCCCTGCTAGTCTGGGACAAGAGCCTCAGTTTTAACTTGTTGTGCCCCATGGCTGCAAGAAATGCTGTCCTCAGAAGCTGAATGTTACTGGAGACCTGCTCTTAAATTTGACAAAAATTCACTTCAAGCAATTAGATGTTTTTTAAACAGCAAAAAAAAACTTCTAAAAGTTTTTTTTGCACAACGCTAGGGAAAAAAGGGTAAGAGACATATATATTACAGGTTTCTCATTCCTGAGATCTCTGATGTTTCCTATTCTCTGGGTTTTTAGCATAAGTCTTTTGATCTTTGGTGTTTGCCCCAAAGCTCTAGACATTAGGTGAGGTTCTGAACTTTATTTTACAATAAAAAATGTAAAAGTTTGTAGCCTTCAGGGATTTGGAGAAAAAGTTTGAAAATGTGATCTAAGTGCATCATAAAGTTCAAGAAGCCGGAGTGCAATTAGGAAAAGTGCAAACATTTATAATTTTCTTTTAAAACCAGAACAAAAACCCTCATGATTTTTAAGCCACGATTCTCTGGAGCCTGACACTTAATTTTTGAGTATGTGGGGCTGGCAGTGCTGGAAAGGATGCTTTTCTTTGCCCAGATCACACTTTATTTTTCATGCTGGGAGCTATACTGACCAGTGCCTTTAACCCTTTCTGTGCTGCGGACACAGAGCCAGGCACAGAGCTGCTCTCTGTGGTGGGATTTATCCCTCTCTCTGTGCAATGCACAGAAGCCAAGGGCCCGCTAGGGAGGGAAAGGGCTCTCTGAGCACCTGACCGGCCACTTGCTGAGGATTTGGGAAGGGATTTCGGAAGGGAAGCGGTGGCGGTGGTCACCCGAAGGATCCAACACCGAGCTGAGAGGCTGCTAAGTGCAGGTGCATCTGGGCATGAGCTTAAGAGCTCCAAAGGGCTCGATGCAGCAACATCTTCCCCAAGGCCTCAAAGCCAACCGTGCCTTGAGAGAGGAGCATGAGCAGTTTACGAGCCCTCGCTCTGCACAGCGGAAATGTGGCTGGGCTGCGTGACTCTTCCTCTGGAAACCTGCAGCTCTGCTTGGAGAGTTGTCTCCTACCTGCAAGATTTGCTAGAAGGATGTGATTTCCCCTGAGGGCTAATTAGGAGTGATCCTCCCCTTCAGAGGCTTCTTGGCATGGTGGGGCCACAGCCTGCAGTCAGGTTTTAGCCTCCTGGAGCATCTGTTTTTCCCCAGATCCCACAGTATTTATCTGAGCTGGGTCACCACGGGTTACACTGGTTGCTGAGGGGCAGGGAAACTGAGGCAATGAAAGGCAGAGTGACCTCGTGTAAATCCTGCAAGGATATGATGAAAAAGCCGGTCTCTTTCCCCTGCCTCTCCTGCTCTGGGCTGCTCTCCCTCAGGCGGTGAGGCTGAGGCTCTTTTATATTTTTAGAAATCATGCTTGACCTTCTTGAGCACCAGCCTTGCACGTCAGCGGCGGCTTCGCACCGAGCGCTCAGGGTCCCGCTGGCGCCGCGGGCGAGGGCTGCGCCCCGCTCTCACGAGCACCGCGCTCGCGAGCGGCTCCCGCGTGACCGAGACCCTCCGTCCGCTTCCTCCGCCACCCTCGAACAACAGGCATCATCGCCATCCTCTGGGGACTCCTCATTTAAATGCAAGTCAAGGAGAGCCATGTAGAACGAACCACGAAGAAGGTGACTAGGCAGAGCTGTATTTGAGTTTGTCAGTGCAAAAATAGCCCTGAGCTGGGACATGATCCTTCAGTTTCTTTTATTTTAGAAGGAGACTCTTACTTAAAGAAGGAGCTTACTTAAAGAAGGAGCCAACTGCTTATTGCTGCTGTTGGCGCCTGGCAGAAGAGTATCTGTCAACTCTGTGACAAGTAGGAAATGGGTAAAAAAGAACCACCACGAAAGACGGACACTCTCCTAAGGCTGGAGCTGGCTCACAGGACACCAAGACAAGATGTGAAAGGGTGACACAGAAATCTCTTCCTGTATGTATATACATATGTGTGTGTGTGTGTGTATACATATATATATATATATATGAAGCTGTAGGTCTTCCTGAATCGACTTCTGTGGGTACAGGCCACGCATGTTGTTTGAGTTTGCTGTAACTTGGTGAGGTGTTTGCCTTTTCTACAATTCAATATCTGAGATGCACTTCCATTTTTTGTCCCTCTGGCTATCATTTCAGCCATGCTAGATTGCTTCATCCTGCCCTGGGACTGGTTTTAATAACTCCTCTCTGTGAGTTATTCCTGTAGTGCTTTACATACCAGCAAGGAAGGAATCATTTGTCATTTAGAGACTGATATGTACTGTAAGTACTGAACATGCTGTAAGCAGCTCCTTTCTCTTCCTCTCTCCCCAAAACTTGTGGGGCTTGTCCCGGGTTTAGCTCATGTCAGTTCCTTGCAGAATTGCAGGTTTTGGAGGCTGGCTATGCTTGCTGCACCTTTCTCCTAGCTTTGTGGGCACAGCCCGGCACAACACTCTTCCTTTGCAGAATGATGCCTGCAATTGGGAAATTTTGCTTTGGCCACTCCTCTCCATTCAACATGACAGTTTTGATCCAGCTAGGCCAAGTGATCCCAGGAAGGGCTGAATTAAAAGGAAATCAATCCACTGGAGAGATGCTGGGCAGTGATGAGCAGGGCTTTGTGGTGCAGGCCTAGGATTACCATGGAGAGTGTGCGCACTTCTCATCCCCTTTCCTCAGAGAATGGGCAAGACCAGCAGAAAAGACAGAGGCTACAACCTCCCCGGGTAAGGCCAGGGTCTCGTCCCTTGCTGTGAGGACTCTGCTATACAGTCCCAGAGGCAGATGTCTTTCTCATGCTGACTCTGACAACCCTTCATAGAACTGTTTTCACCCTACCTATCACTGTTCCAGCTGTGCACACCCCTGTTAATGTGTCCTATCTTTTCTCCACACAAATATCCTATTTTAAGGAGCCTGTTTCTGCACTTTCCCACCTACTGTAAACACCTGTAAACCATATGGCCATTGTAAAATAACCCTGACTAACTTGAATGATCTCAAACTAAGCTTTCAGGCCTTGGAATATTTTCATAGTTCCCTAGGTGGGCTGAGTGTCCTTCCAGATTGTCAGTTTAATGCTACATATAGATTAATGTTTGCTGAAAAGCAGAATTATAACTATTTCCATCAAGACAGCTCTGAAAAGCCTAAATAACTCAGATACTGTGAAGGATGCCTCCTCCTAGGACTGTACCTCACCCAGGTCACTACATTCGCTATAGTGAGAGCCATTATAGTTCCCTGAATTTAGCTGTACCCGTTGCTTCGGCTATAACAATGTTTTTATTCACAGCACGTTTGTATGTGCAAGGCAAAGATTACACGGAGCCGGTGCCCACGCTTTCAGGCTCTAGCAGAAAGCCTTCCTACCATCAACGTTTCCTATCACAGCATTTCTGCCCAGGTAAGTGCTGCTTTTGTTCTGTCCTCTTCCTTATTATATTTGCTCATCCGTTTTGAAAATAAGATCTCCAGAGCCCGGGATATTATTGCTGTTTATTTTGGGTGAGCAGCATGGTCAAGGTTTTATTAGCAAATAGGGCACAATTCCTGTCTGATTTTTGGGACAACGCGCTTTGTTTCAGACACAAATGAATAATAGTTTGCACTTAGCAGATGCAGAGTGTTGTGCAACGCTGCATTCACCTACGGAGGTATATAAAGGGTAATGATAACGTTGCCCAGAAGGCCAACACATCAAAGGCCAAAGGAGCAGTTAAAATGTCTTATGAGCTGTTGGCAGTGATTGTGGGGGGTATTAGTGTATTGCTGGTTTGGATAGCCTGAGTAAATGAAAACCCTCTGGATTAATTGGTACACCAATGAAAACCCTCTGGATTAATTGGTACACCAAAGAGATTTGGAGGAAAATGGAGGCTGATGGAAAATGACAAACAAGGGTAAATACAGATAGCTCAGTGTGCTGACCTGTGGCAGGTCACTGCTGATTAACTTGAGGCTCCCTACTGTGCCCCTGGAAATTTCAGCAGAGCCAGGGATTTGAACAGGCCAATCCTGACCAGCCTGTCCCACTAGCAAAATGCCCAGTGATGCAGTGGGAGCAGGCTGAGGCCCGCGGTCGGGTCTGTAGGGCTGCTGTTCCAGCGCAGCAGACCGGGTAGTTAAAGGTGAGACTTACCAGGTGTCTTCCAACACCTGGACACCATGGGACAAGAGTGTAATTATTTTTAATGATGTGGGGGTTGGGGGAAGTAGATGGAGTTCATGTTTAATTTTGTGATGCGTGGTGTCACAAGGCAACTAAAGCTTGGGAACTTAAAGATCTATTCGCACAGAGACTAACATTTGAATTGGATGATGACCCACATAGGGAATATTGAATGATATCGTCCTTTATTACATAAAACAATATTCCAGCTAGTTATTTTCTATCCTACTACTAATGCTTTAATTGCATTAACAATCTAATTTAATTTAATTTAATTGCAGGGGATAGTGTTGACTTGTGGCACTTGCGACCATCCAGCCCACGGCAGCGAAGGCAGAGGGTCCTCATCTTCTTTCTGATCAGCATTTGGGTCCACTGATGAGTCTCCTTCAGGGTTTTTGGAGGAATTTCCTCAAATGCAGCCCACCATGACTTGTGCCTATACTGGTGATATTTCCTCTGGGCATTACTTAGATACTTCCCCAGTTGCCTCGCCATGATCTTATCCAGTTGTCATCAGTCCCTGGCACACCCTGATTTCCACTGTTACTTTTAAGTGGCTGCCCTGCAACTTGTGTTGTTTCCTATTCTGTTATATCAGTCTCCTTGCAGTTCAACAGTAACTTTGTTCTTGTACCCACCACCTTAAATCCACAATTGGTGTATTTGTCCCTTGCAGACTTCAAGTATCAAGGGAAGGAAAGCACAGGAGAGGACGTACTTTTGACCTTCTGATGACTTGAAAGCTCTGCCTCTATGCTTTGACTGCATAGTATAGGGGAAGGAAGAGACTGACAGAATTGGCAGGTTCTCCTGCTGACTGTGTGGCCTTCTGCCGACTGTGCGGCTGTGATGGGGATAGAAGGTAAAATGGTATGACATGGGGCAAAATTCTAGGAGTGCCTTTCTCTGTTCTTTCTTCCAATATACTTAGGAGAAAAGTATGTAAGGAGTTGGTAGAAAGACAGGAGGAAAGTGCAGTAAACAACAGGCACTTGGGACTGACAGAAGTGGCTGCATCAGGTGTTGTGGGCTCCTCCTGCCCATGAGCCTCAACAGCTTCGACTTAGGAGCTGGTCTCCTTATTCTGGGGTTATGCTGGTGATAAAGTTGTATCTGAGTAAACTGCATGGAGCATCTAGCCTCAAACCAGGTAGCTTTAGGAGTGGCTCAGCTGCAGAGAAATTACACGTTGCATGCATATCAGAGCAGGAAAAACAGCAATTTTATTTATTTATTTATTGTTTTTTTGCAGTGAGGACGCTAGACAGACAGAAGATATTACACACAAGCATTACCAACTTATTTTTGTCATATTCCTGAAAAAGTCCTTCTTTCTCCTGAAATGCCAGACATTTATGAAGAATCTGCTTTCAGGCTTAAAGCTAAAGACTAGCATCAACTTTAAAATCTATTTTTAAAGTGAAACACACTATAATTTATAATAATAAATTGATGTTTAAAAAGAGCTCTCATCCCAGAAGAAAGGAGGCCACTTCATTTTCAGTGACTAATGATAAAGTATTTTTTTTAAAGTTGACTGAGTATAGCACCAAGAGTCTTTAACATATTTATTAGCCTATTAAGCATAATAAATTGAATCTGGTTGCTAATATTAGCTATGTCTTTGTAAATGATAAGCACTTTTAGTTAGCTAGACAGTTGCTTATTGCAAAACCGAAATGCAGCATTTTAACATATTCAGCTTGCTGAATAATCACATTATTTGTCAGACAAGCAGAAGAATCATCACTGAAGTGCTCTCAAAATGCCAAATTGGGTAATATACATAATTAGGACCTATGTGATTATGTATGTGCCCATGGTAACAGCCACACTCGTGAGACACAAATTAGTACTGCCTTGAAATAGTCTTCAAGGGGGATGATGGCAACAGAGCACATCTTTGATCTGGAGTTTCACTGGGAAAGCTTCTGGAATGTAACCTATGTGCTGATTTCCTCCGTTTCTGTGGTTATTCTTTATTTTTAAAACAATGCATGTCTTGGTTCTGAAAGGTGATATACTGCTTCCACGAAATGTTGCTGTGCTTTTATCCCTAAAAGGAAGATCTCTTGATCATCTGCATCCCATTTGAAAGCCTGAAAACCTTCCTATATTTAGGGATATATCCCAGCAATTGGCAAGGCTGCTGCAAGCTGCTATTAGGAGGTGGGAACAATCACCACCTGGAAACAGGCCCAGCTTAGAGCAACTCTCCTCTTGCAGCCCAGGACAGCCTAGTGATAGATAAGGCCTCCTGGATGTGCTGTTAGGCTGTAGCAGGAGGCCTGTGAAGACACTGCAAGGACTTGACTGCAGGACTGGTTTTGCATCAGATCCAAGCCTCTGAGGGCTGTAAGTGCTGATCTACTGCCAGCCCACAGGGAATGAGCCTTGGAGGGCACTATTTGGGTAACAGCGGAACCCAAGAGTGTTTGTTTAGCCATAGATGCAAAGCAAATTGTTCCTTCAGTTTATTTTTACATGCTTAGAGGGTGTAGGAGTTTGGAAAAGTTAGGCAGAATCAGAGGATTACAGAATGAATTATTAGGGATTATTTATACAAAATGAGAAAAATAGATGTCCTGGTGTAACTGTGTATCTCCAGGACTGAGGAAGGTTGCTGCTTTTGCAGTAATGCCTGTTGGGAAGCTTTTCCCCTCAGTTAGGAAGAGGCCAGGATGTGGAAAGTTTCCTCCTTAGCGAAGGCACTGAGGGAGCCCTGGGCTGCAGTTAAGGACCTTAGTGATAAATGCCAAAAGTCTGGCAGAAGAGCATAAAGTCCCAGAGATAGATCCTGGACAGTCTTGTCCAGAGGACCAAGGTTGAGGTGGCTAAAATCTGGGCACATGAACTGTCCCAGAAGTGCCAGCGAGCGGCCGATACCTCAGCCCGTGCACACGAAATAGAACCCTGCATCATGCACCCCTATGTGGAGAGGAAATCAATGCTGAAAGACTCTGCAAAATAAACGCACAAAGGTGATTCAGGATGTCTTTTGACTTACAGAAAGCAGAGGGCTGTGCTAAATATATAGGAATTACAGACAAGCTAAAAACTGACGGGGGAGCACAAGTGGAAGACTTTTTTGCAGAGGAGGAACGCTTGCTTCAAGGTGTCTCTGACACGGGTCGTCATGTCTGCAGTCCTCGGCTGGAGGCAAAGCCCTGTGAATCAGGGCCCTGCGAGGCAGTCGCACTGTCACTAGGTGAAGTGGTAGGATTGCACATACTGAGGCAAAACAGAGAGCTGCGCATCCGTCTTCAGACCCAAACCTGCACCTGTTGTGGTTGAAAACAAGAGGGCTCTAAATGAAATTGGTTTGTGGGTGACACCTGTGGTGAGAGCAGTGACCTGTGGACTGAGGAGGGGTGTCCTCTAGTCATGGGCAGGGAGGTCTGGCATCTGTATGGATGGTGAATTCAGTCCAGAGAGAAAGAGGGAGAGAAAGAGCTCTTGCGCACACTCATACCTACGTAGGGAATATTTGTGCCTCCTGTGACAAATGGTTCTAGGCGGAGCTATGTTAAATTTTGAATTTCTGCTTCTGTTTTCCTGAATAGAAGAAATTGGGGGAAAAAAATAGGAGAAAAAAATGGTTCCTGGAATTAAGGCGGTTGTATTCAGAAAGGTCTACATGTTTTGTTTTGACATTTTTTGGATCAAAGTGAAGCATTTTCATGTTTTTGAGGTAGGAATGTTTTGTTTCAATTTGCTGAACTGACATGAAACATTTTTGTTTCAAGTCTGCTTAACGTTAAAGTAGGCAGCGCATTTCCTCGGATTTGGGTCCCGTTCTCTCCTCTGGGCTGTGCTCCCTGGGAGCTTTGCCCAGCTCCCATAAGGCTTGGGCAAAGTCCACGTTGTTCTTAGCAAATGTGGCTCAGCCACAAGGCCCCATACACAGGAAAGAACAGAGGCCTTTTCGGGAAAGTTCATTTTGATGAACTCGACTGAAATGAAAAAGTTGAGGGCAGTTTAATCAAAGCACTTTGTTCCCGTTCGCCTCCAACAAAACATAATTTCTTCTTAGCAATATCACCATTTTCCCACAGGCATTTCTGGTTTTGCAGAAGCTGTTTCCTTGACCAAAAAAATAAAAAAGAGAAAAAAAAGAAATTTCCCAGCAAGCTCCTCCATAGATGCCGACATGATCTACATCTGTAAGCTTCCCAGGGACTCCAGCTGGTCCGTTGGGTTTGGTGTTAATGTTGTTCTCAAATCTTAGTCAAGCAGATTCCCCCAAAGCACCTATTTATGTGACATACAGCATAAATAGGACCCCTGTTCACCTGCTCAAGTAGCTGGATAAAGCGAAGGCAGCTGTTCCAGGCTGAGAATTAGGTAGGAAAACCTTAGGACTGAGAGCAAAGAAGGAAAGGAGTTTCACTTTGGACATCAGCAGACCCTCGTCTTTTCTGGAAGCATCTAAGAGATTTTCTCAGGAATTCCTGAAGAATTTTTACCTGCAAGCAGATTGAAAAGGTGATTTGGCTCATCCTAGACAGCTGGGATTGGACAGGTCCTGCTATTTACTGCAGCAGATAACTGAAGTCCCCCTTCCCCCTTTTATGGGGAACAGCTTCAAAAGATCTCTGATTTTGCTCACCAATCAAGCAATCTCATTTGCAAAACAACAGTCAGGGTGCTGTGAAAGTGGAGGGCCGGGTCCTTTGTTCAGTATTCGCTTTTGGTGACACAAAGGGACCAAAAAGGTGATGCAGCTGGGGTCTGGATAGCAGCATTTCCTGCACGGTGACTGCGGCCTCCCTCCCCCTGCGACCATAATTTCAGGCTCTGAACGTAAGGACTGCGCAAGGCTGCGCCCGAGGAGAACAAGGTGGATCCCAGCTATTCGTAGTAGCGGCAAAAATGATTCCCACCTCGCTTTGAAACCCGAACCACGGTTCATTTCTTTTCCCCCTTCCCCCAGCCCCGTTTCCTCTCCTCTTTCATGTACCTATTTGCATAGACTGTCATCCTAAGGATCTCCATTAAAATTGAAAGCCTCCTTCCTGCATGTCACCTTGCGCGGCCCCTTCCGCTTGCCCTGCGTGACTTTTGGAGGGCAGGAGAGCAAAGGTCCCTCGCCAGCATCGCCTTGCCCGGCAATGCCTTCCCGCAGCCGCCGCTCCACCGCTATAGGGACGTCTAGAGACTTGGGAGTGCTGGGGAAAAAGGGCAGAGAATTAGCTTAATTATTTAATGATTGATTAATATGTGTTTATAGAGCACTTTGAAAACGTGCATCCTTCTGTAAATTGTTTATTAACCGGGCAAGTGGTATAATTGGCTGAGAATCCTCCGCTGCTGTCGGTCTCGGTGGGAGAAGAGGGTGTTACGCAGCTTGCAGGATTTGTTGTAATTATTTTATTAGTTAATATTAGTAGTTCTACTTCAGGACAAGAATTTAAGGGTTATTCCCCACACCTGTTGTTAAGGTTGCCTCATAAACTAGATGGAAAATAAGTGCAGACAGATCCCCCAAAGAGCTAGACAGTAGAGTGCGGCGGGATCTGGGATGCACAGTGTGGTCTTGCGCGCTGCAGAAAAGAGCCAGGCAAGGTCTGAATGGTCTTGGTGGGAGCTGCTGGGCTTCTCAGGGACCCAGAGGGTGGCTCATGCAGCTTGGGCTGGTTGGTACAACCTTGGTGTTGAATCTGACGATTTCTATAGGCATAGGCAGTGAGAAGAGCTCATTTAACGGGATACCCTAAAAGCTGGTCCAGCTGGGCTGGCTCAGACAGGCCACTTCATGGGAAGCTGATGGGCTGCTCCTCTGTGTCCTCACAGGCTGCAGGACTGTGATGGCTGTGATGGAAGATGGTCAGGAGGGTAATGACTATAACTGGTGCTCATGAGGGACTGGTCTCCTAGGGTACTGCTCTGTACAAAGCCTTAAAGACCTGTGGTGCTACAGGATGTGCGTAGATCAGGTGTACGACGTGCGCAGCTCCTTAGCTTCCAGTGGAAGTATAGGAGGGAATAAAGACTTGCAAGATAAACCTGATTTCTCCTGGATCACATTGGTACTTAGGAAGTGTTGGAATCTTATCGGTTACAAGCTTCTGACTATGCCTGTGAATCCCTCAATTGTGGAGCCAGTAGAGATGTCTCCAGGTATGGCAGCCACATTCTTGGGCTCCTTTTTGGGGCTTAGTCATGGATTGCTGCAGAAACATCCATGTTGCCACTGAGAAAAATCACTAGCTGTATTAGGCTGTTATTCCGTAGTGTTTCAGCACTAGAGGGGGATGTAGCATGTGCTTTCCAGCACATTTCTTATGTGTATGCAACAATATTTTACAGCCATATTTATGAGGAGACTGTTTTTTTAATTGCTGACATGAAGATTTTTATCTTGCAGTTTTTTTGTTTTTGTTTTTGTTTTTTTTTTGCTTAGGATAAATCTGAGAGGCAACAATTTTCCAAGCCTTAGACTGTGCTTGTAGCCAGTGAACTTTATTTTTAATGTGTCTCAAATATTGGGAGCTCAGGATTTAAGGCAACCCTCAGGCCTTTTTTTTGTGTGTGTGTGTGTGTGTGTGACACAACCTCATATTTCAAACAGCAAATAGAGATTGCCCTTTAGCTTAGCTTTATTCACCGTCTAAAAGGGTGCCGGTTCTGTTCTTGCGGTGGTGACATTCGGAGTGTGCTGTGCAGAGGGCTGCAGCCGAGCTGCGGTAGCGAGTCCGTGAGTGGCTGAACTCGGGGCAAAAAGCCAAATCCACCCGACGCTGCCTGCACAGAGAGCTGCACGTTTCTGTTCCGAGCAAAAATGGCTCTTTTGATTTCACAAGCATCCTGGTAATAAAAAACAGTTGTCAACTTCATGCACAGGCAAAACGCTTAGCAAAAAGTGCGGCTGTTCATGGGTGTTTTTCAAACTTGAAGGCTGCAGAACCCAATCAAATTCCTGCGCCCTTCTCTTGTTTTCACCCTCCTCATCTCCAAATAGCATTTCTTACTCCATGCTTTACTCCAAAATACAGCAGTGTGCCAGGGTGGGGATGTGATCTGGTAGCCCTTTAGCTCAGGGATGTCTCCTGTTGTGTTTGGCCACCACCTAAAATCCGTATTTTGGGGCCCTGGTGCCTTTGTGCTATTGTATCCTGTGGATTATTTGGAGCTGAGCACTAGCTGGCTTTGCTGTTTTTGCCGTGTTTTGCAGCTGAAATAGCTCTGCTGGTAAAAGCCCCTGGTAGTGATGCAGTGCTCTGGGTGAAGCTGCATTTCCCTGGCCCAGCTTCTCCTTCTCAAGAGGTCTAGGGTGCAGTATCTTGGGAACAGTGCTGTGGACTATGTATATGTACCAATACAGCTGTGCAGACAACATGTTCCTCCTGTACCGTGGCAGAAGGTGCAAATGCCACTTGCTGAAGAAAATTCATGTCTGGACCAGAAAGTAGGGGCTCTCTCGCATCTGAAACCTGCTGTTTTGCTCGGTGCCATTGGAAACTGTCCTGCACTGCCCTGTGCCCCTTTCTCCTCCTCATACCCTGGGCTTTGCGTGGTGCTGCGGTTCCCACCTCGCAATGATGACACAACTGGCTAGCTAGAAAAGATGTCCCCATTCACACTTCCAAATATAACCCCTTTTTTCCCCCCCCTACTTTTAGTGCCTATAATTACCTCTTTACTCCAGTGCCAGCAATCTTCCGTCAGGCATCGTTATTAATGGAGAGAAAAGAGAAGGGGAGGGAGCGAGAGCCACAAAACTTAATTTAATCACAGCACCCCATGCTCAATTTAACAGACACAACAGCTCAGAATGGGGTCCCTGTGCAATGGGAGGGCAGGCAGTGGAGCGTCCCTGGAAAGAATTAATTGTGGATGACAATGTGTAAACAGTGCAGATGAATAGGGCACGCAGGTGTGAGGCACCGGGGCCATCCCGGGGACTTTTTCACACGAGTTTCAGCTCCTTCACTGCTGACCTGCTCCCGAAAACGTGATTAGTGTCGGCGTTGGGAAACCATTCAGGGTGTCAGGATTTGGCACATATTAACTAGCCCTGGGGGAGAGGGGAGGGAGCACATGGGGGCTATGAAAGGAGGAAGTCTGGCGGACAAGGGGATCATTAAAGGGCCAGAAAATCCCCATTGCTCCAAGGTGCCCTTGCTGCTGGGAGGAAAATGGAAGCGAGACGAAGCAGAATAGCTCTCTGAGGCATCCTAGCCATAGCCAAGCTTTGTGGAAAACAAGGCATTGCATCGTGGAATATTTTCTCTGCGTGTCCATCATAAATATTGATGATGTTTATATTACTGACTTTTTCTTGGCTGTGGCTTTCATAGTTCTAGACACTTCAGCTGGAGAGATAAACAGTCAAAACAAGCAGGAAAATTAATGACACAGCAGCCCCGTAACAGGAAATATCTCCTGGGTAACATATGGATGTTATTCAGCGTGCAAAAATCCCCCTTCATCAATATGTTCTCTATATGTAAGGTGATACCTACAGACAGAGAGTGGTATAATGGGCCCAATTTACCAAGCATAAGGCAAGGGACTCTTAAATTATGTGTCCTGGTGCCAGCCTGGCCCTCTGTATCCAAATGGAGGATTCAAGGGAGAGAGCAGACAAGGTTACTGTTATTTTTCTTTTTTTTTTTTTTTCCTTGCTCTGGGGAATGATGCAAAGGGAAAGACAGAACATGATGAGGGCTACCAAGAACACCAGTGTCTCTAGCGAATTCTACTATGCTCTTTTTCTCTCACTAGAAACTCTTTCTGTCGCTGCCTCGTGGCTTGGGCAGCGTGGCCAGGGTGCTCTGCGCCGGGATCCCCAAAGCAGCTTTATGCTTCCTAGTGCGGCTGACAAGCTCAGGCCCCAAGTAACAACATAACACAAGTTATTCCAACCACAAGCACACCTATGGACCTGGCGGTCAAGCTGAATTCCTTCTGGCTTATTTATCCTATGGAAGAATAAGGATGTTGCCACCGCAGTTGTGAGAGTGATGCAGGAAGCCGAGTAGGATCCAGTTGCTTGTGGCTCTTCTGGCTTTGTGAGGTTAAGCAGGTGGGGAGGAGAGGGCATGAAATGGCAGCAAAAATCACAAGGACCAATATACTCAGAGGAAATCTTGTCCCTTATTCAAAGCTGAATTTTGTTAATCACTACTGTGAGTTAAACTGCTTATTTTGATTAGTAACTGGCATAGATGTGGGAGCTGAGTTTGTAAAAACCGGGGTGGTGGATGTCACTACACAGCAGGGTGTTGTGAGGCTGGATTCCCAGAGGGAATTGCCTTGCTCGGGCAGTGGAAGTTTTGCCTTTCTTTCTGATGGCAGTAAGTGTAGATGATTTCTCTGGTAAATCACAGCGATGGCCCTGCATGAAAGGTATTGCACGACTACTGACGTGACCCGGCATAACCTTTCTATACACGTAACCGCTTATATAGCTCAGTTGAGTGGAAGGTACAAGAGTGAAACTTATTTGTTTGCTCATTTGCTGTTAAGCCCAGCCATATCTGTGGTCACAAGGAGCAAGAAATAATGACAGGAACTTTACCAGCATACAGATGGGAAGTGCAATGCTGCAGCTCTTGCAAGGGGACTTTCCTCGCCCGATGAGCTGCTGAAAGCTGAAAGGTCTTGCTTCGTAGGAACTGTAAATGTCTTTTTTTTTTTTTTTTTTTTTAACATAAATATATGGTAATTTTCTAATAGCTGTGCTTACCAAGAAGGCTATGCTATTTTTCACAAAAATGAATTAGCCTTGTTTCCTCCAATAAATTCCGAACTGGATACTGACTTTCTGCCATTTTAATGAAAGGGTGTTTGTTGCGTTTCCTTGAGGAAATTTAATTGCAAAGGTGCTGAAACCTTCAGGCAATCCGGTTCAGAGCTGCCCTGGAACAGCAGGACTGCCCTGGCTTGCAGCTCCTAGACCAATGTCCTTGCTGAAAGACATGGTGCCACTCCACCAGCAACAGCAATGCTGACATTTGCCACATGAGGACTGAACTAAAATGGCAATTTATCATAACTTCCTTCATTTTTTTGTGCGAGGTCTGCTGTGCAGCTGTCTGCTTGCCATAGCAGTAAGGAAAAGTTGAGTTGCTTTTAAGTGGAGGAGATCAGGACTCAGGGATGGTAAGTGTCTTGCTGGCAGGACAATGCAAACAAATGGGACAGCTGGCAAAGGCAAGAATATAGCTCCTCAATCCGTTGTGTTAAGCAGAAGAACATATCTGCAGCCTGAATTTTTACAGAATGCTTATTTCAAACAGATTTAAAAGACTCCTCTAAGCTGACTTTGCATATGAAATGCACTCCTTCGGGAACAAATCTCTTTCTTGCAGAGTCTCCAGTAAGCATAGAGGTTCTCAGGCTTGCTGGGAAATCGGTGTAAGGAGGCACTCCTGGCCAGATCTGCTGTTTTATGTGGCACGTAGTGTAGGATCAGAGTCTAGCTTGGCCAGAGTGGTGGCAAAAGGGTTGGGCTGGTGGGAGCCAAGAGCTCTGCAACGCCACTCATCGGGTTGTGATGCAGGTGGGAAGATTCTCTGGGCTCCTCTGCCACAGAAGTTCTTGCATATGAGCTCGTTGTTTTAGCTGTGGATCTAGTGACAGACTTACCTACGGAAAAAGCAGTTTACATCAGAAAGAAAATATGGCATTCCTGAATAACTGTGCAGTTCTTGTTGCTCTTCTCATTGCTTTTTTTTTTTTTTTTTTTTTTTTGAAATCAGCTGCCCTTTTCCAGAGCTGGCAGTTTGTTGATTCAGCCCAGGCCCACATGCCACCTGAGTCGAGGCTTCAGATTGGTGCCGCTGGTTAACTAGGAGAAAACCTCTGGTCTGGAAGCTCAACGTGTAGATTAGACCTCATTAAAAATGAACTTCTCTCTCCATCTGTCCCCGCCTGCTTTGTATTGTGTGGAACTGTGAGAAAGGAGCTTGACATGGCATGAGGAGAAAGAAAACTACCCTTGTCCCAAACCAAGGCAGCAATATTGAACAATCTCCTTAAAGGGAGAAAAAAATACGGATTACCAAAAGGGGTGTTGCTTACAAATAGATAAGAAAGGGAACGGCATAAGTGGATCTAGTTGTTGAGAATTCTTAATGGTAATACTTTTGGGCAGTTGTGTTAAAGCTCCCTGGCTTTCTCTGCTCTCATAAGGACTTCTGTAGTGGGTATAAGTTATCATATCTGATGAACCTGATGAAGCAGAGGCCAGTTTTGCAGATGTTTCTGTTCTTCAAGAAAAGCATTCAACAAAATATTTGTCTTTTCAGCCCCCTGCCCAGTGTCTGTGCAACACTGGCTTTTTCCACATACTCTGGTATACAGAATTTGAGTCACTTATTTTCCTTGTGGTAAGACAGGAGGAAAAGCTGCTTTTAGAAGAGATTATAGCAGAGGTAACAGGAGCTCTGGAGTGACAAGGAGCAGTCTGTCCTGGGAAAGTAGAGCTGAAACTCTGAATCCTGAGTGTGACTGGGCCTCCCTATTGAAGACCTAAGCTAAGATGAATTTTGGACCTGCCAGTGGAAGGAGCCCTAGGAGTATGGTGGAAAGGCTGTGAGGGAAAACTCACTGCTCAGTATTCAGCCAAAGGAGGGATGTCTCACAGCTTAGTCTCCAGGGGGTCATTCATCACTGTAGCTTAGCTGATGTGCTAGCAAGTTGTGGTGATCTGGCTGCAGCACAGAAATGTAGTGGTATGGCAGAAACCAGTGCAGAGGAATTATGAAATACTGAGTCTTTGCTGGTTTGTAGATGATCTGAGGGACTGAAATGCAGCAAAGCTCAGAGTGAAAATGTGTTTCTTTTAAGCTGGAGATGGAGTGATTCATTTCAGTAAAATAAGATTGTACTAAAACTTCAACCAGAGCTTAGATTAAGTTCATTTTGGGTGACTTCCTTTTACTGAAACATTTTTGAAGTCTGCATTTACACCTTCTGCTGGTAGTGCTTGCAGAACTGCTAAGTATCGTTTTGGAGGCAGGCTCTTTGGATATTAATCCATTGCTATTAAGTCTTATCTTGAATATCTTTGACCCTTCTCTTCTGAGGTCTGTCTCGCGGCATTCAGGTTGGCCTGAAGCGCAGGAGGCGTGTGCCACAGCAGTGTGATCCAAAACCTGCACGAGTAAGGTGGTCGCACAGCTTGGGCTATAAAGTAACAGGAAAAGTGAAAGAGTCCCTGTGACAACCCATGAACTGATCTGATTTTATTAGGATTTTCATGTTATTTATATAGAGAAAAGAGAAGGAACGAAAGAGAGCATAAATAGCAAGCAAGGCTGTCCCAGACAACAGATTGACTTCATACCAGCTAGACTAAGTGCAGCAAGGTGAAGCTACTGCACCTCCAGCAACTGTTCGTACATTAGCTCTCCAATATTTGCTTTTTTTTTTTTTTTCTGCCTGATATCTCAAGTTCAGCAAATTTTGTTGTGATGTGCTTAATCTGCATGCTCTCTGCTCAGAATGACTCCAGCCATAGTATTTGCCCCTCAGGTACCTGCATTAAGACAGAGAAGAGATCATACTAATTTCTCACTCCAAATTATTTTCCTGGAAGATATCTTTTGGGTGTAGGTCATGAGTTTGGATTTAGACAAAGTGATTTATTTAGTCCCAAGAACTTATCTGTGTTAACTAAAGAAACAAACAAAGCTTAAATGCATTCTGTTATGAAGCATTGGGCAATTTCCAGTGCTGTCAGGTCTGGAACAGGCACCATGTTGGTCATGGCAGGATCCTCCACCCTTCTGTCCAGGTGCTTGCTTACCATAGCTACATTTTCCACAATAGTCCCAGTTTTGCTAATTCTGTACCCAAATTCGGTAGTGCTGGTACTGCTAGTGAGGTGCTCTCAGTCTCATGTACCATTATTTACATGGCAACCCAGAAGGTCCCCAGTGCTCCACTCCAGCTTCCTGCGCATTTTGGTTGTTTCTCAATACATCTCTCTAGCCTGCCAGTGAAATCCAGCCTGACACCGTGGTGCTATCAGTAACTTTTTTCAGCTTCCTATGTTGTTCTCTGTCAGTTCCATCAGTTTCTCACATCCTGTATTTTTCCATACCTTCTTCAGGTCACCTTATCTCAGGCCAGGGCCTCACTGACAGCCTAATGATTTGCATGCAGTCCTAACACTGTCCCCGTCCTTCACGCTGCTACATTTCTATTTTCTTGTAAACGATCTATAGGAAGAATATTAATATATTTATTTGAAAGTGTAGGTCTAAGTACTCACTGAAAAGTACCTGAGGGCCTGCCTTTCTGAGAATATATCGTAGGAAAGTTAAGGCAGAGGTCACCTCTGAGCAGTTCACATTCAGCTTTCTAGCTAACACCAAAACCTATAGCTGTTTAATAACAAAGCAAACTCAAAGAAGGTGGTCGTGCAATGTTTGTGGATGTCCTTGTAAGTTCTTTGGCAGGTCTACGGTATCACCTCTAGTACCCCGAGGGTGGTGAAAATATTCAGCTTGGTTATTTCTTTTACACGTTCAAGAATGTGTGAGGTGTCGTTCTGGACCTGCTAAGCAATGCTAGATGTCTGCCCAAACCAAAACGCTGGACATGGGAACAGTTGAAGGCCTTATGAGGGAGACTTGAGGTAGAAGAGGTGAAAGCAGCCAATGGCCAAAGGGCAAAGCACCCGTGAGATGCTCACTGTGCCCCTGCCCTTCTCCTGGCACTCACAATTTACTTCTCTGCTGAGTCTTGGTGGAACTGGTTCCTGGGGACGGAGCATCCCCAGGGGCATGTCAGTGCCCCAAGCCACCACTCTGGTCCAGCAGCAGCTCCTCTTCCTCCCTTCCTGCAATCCACCTGCTGGCCTCCAGCCTCCTACTGGCAAGGGCAGCCCTTTGGCTGGCATTGCCAAGGACTTTCTGTTTGTGTTCTGGAGACTGGCACATCATGGGCCTGCCAGTTGGGAAAACAGATCCCTTACAGCAGGACGCTGGCTGTCATGGAGGGTGGGCATTAGCACGGAAAAAAAAAAAAAAAAAAAGTCTTGGATTCAGTGACTTCTGGTGTGAAGGGGCCTAGAAGGGGTTTTCTACCATGACAGCTAAGTGAGACTGGTAGTCATAAGTTACTTTGGGGTTTTTATCCTGCCATTGGCTCCTACTGGGTTGCAACACCATCATTAGCTAAAATTTGTTGAAGATAAAACTTCAACTACTACAGCCTACAGAATGTGAGTTCTTTGGGCACAAACTGCGTGTTCATCCTCTATTTGCACAAGATCTTGGCTTATTATTATTTCTCCTATGTATCAAGATACTCTGTATCTTGAATAGGAATAACATAATTAGTTTCATGTATATAAAAAATCCTTAAACATAAGATTTTTTTAAAAGAGACTGATACCAGTTTTAGAGGGAAAGACACACACTCAAATGTCTAAAAACACCTGCTAACAGAAATGCACAGTAACCTCTGTTTAACCACACCAAAGAGCCCTATTCTCCCCATCTTTGGGGCACCTTTGTCTCCTTTCACGTATACATGAGGTGAAGTATTTGGCCAATTCCCAGCTGAGACTGCACAGCCAGAATTGTGCCAAACCTCTCCACTTGGTTGTGCACATGGCCTTACCGGCTTTGCAAACAAAAGTGCTGATGGGGTGTGGAGCTTTGCCTGGGGTTGATGCTTCTCTTCAAATACGTGGGCGGTTAATTGTGGGTGGCCACATTCTGAAATGGCTGTAGAAAATTGAACTGAAAATGTTTTGTGACAAAATGTGGGGATCAGTCCCCTGACCATGTATATGTCTACATGGCTACACCCACTATTCCTTTTTGCTCTGTCAACTACCTTCCCTCTCTGAGAACCAACTTTTTCTTTCATAGAATCCTTAAGGTTGGAAGAGACCTTTTGAGATCATCTAGTTCCACCCCCCTGCACACACAGGGTCACCTACAGCATGTGGCTCAGGACTGCGTCCAAGCGGGTTTGGAAGATCTCCAGAGAAGGAGACTCCACAACCTCCCTGGGCAG
>VZSV01000001.1:14426177-14437596 GCA_013398735.1 Nothocercus julius | reverse complement strand
CCTTCTTGGCCACGAGGGCACTGCTGCCTCATGGTCAACTTGTCATCCACCACAACGCCCAGGTCCCTCTCTGCAGAGCTGCTCTCCAGCAGGTCAGTGCCCAGCCTGTACTGGTGACTGGTGGTTATTCTCCCCAGGTGCAGGACATTGTACTTGTCCTTGTTGAACTTCATAAGCTTTCTCACGGCCTAGTTGTCCAGTCCGTCCAGGTCCCTCTGGATGGCAGCGCAGCCCTCTGGGCTATCAGCTACTCCTCCCACTTTGGTGCCATCAGCAAATGTGCTTGGGAGGCACTCTGTCCCTTCATCCAGGTCACTGATGAAGGAATTGAACAGAACTGGGCCAAGGACTGACCCCTGGGGGACACCGCTAACTAGAGGCCTCCAACTAGACTCTGTACCACAGATCACAACCCTCTGAGCTCTTCCATCCAGCCAGTTCTCAATCCACCTCACTGTCCACTCATCTATCCCACACTTCCGGAGCTTGCCCAGAAGGATGCCGTGAGGGACGGTGTCAAAAGCCTTGCTGAAGTCCAGATAGATGACATCCACCGCTCTCCCCTCATCCATCCAGCCAGTCATTTCATCACAGAAGGCTATCAGGTTGGTTAAGCAAGATTTCCCTTTGGTGAAACCACGCTGACTACCCCTGAGCACCTTCTTGTCCTCCACGTGCTTAGAGACAACTCCCAGGATGAGCTGTTCCATCACTTTTCCGGGGATGGAGGTGAGGCTCGCTGGCCTGTAGTTGCCTAGGTCCTCCTTCTTGCCTTTTTTGAAGACTGGCGTGACATTAGCTTTCTTCCAGTCCTCTGGCAACCTCCTCTGTTCTCCAGGACCTTTCAAAGATTATGGAGAGCGGCTTAGCAATAACATCTGCCAGCTCACACAGCACTCTGGGGTGCATCTCATTAGGACCCATGGATTTGTGGGTGTCAAGTTTCCTCAAGTGCTCTCTGACCCAATCTTCCTCTACCCAGGGCAAGTCTTCCTCTCTCCAGGCTACCTCTCTTGTCCCTGGGGTCTGAATTCCAGAGGGCTGTCCTTGGTAAACACTGAAGCAAAGAAAGTATTCAGTAACTCTGCTTTTTCTGTGTCTTTCGTAACAAGGGCACCCACCCCGTTCACCAGCAGACCCGTGTTTTCCCTAATCTTTCTTTTGCCACTGATGTATTTGAAGAAGTTCTTTTTGTTATCTTTAACATCCCTTGCCAGATTTAATTCCAAATGCGCCTTAGCCTTCCTTGTTGCATCCCTGCATACAAGGATGATCCGGGGCCTGGAACATCTGCCCTGTGAGGAAAGGCTGAGAGAGCTGGGCCTGTTCAGCCTGGAGAAGAGAAGGCTGAGAGGAGATCTCATCAGTGTCTCTAAGTACCTCAAGGGAGGCAGTGAGGAGGATGGGGCGGCCTCTTCTCAGTGGCGGCCACCAATAGAACTAGAGGAAACAGCCACAAACTGAAACACCAAAAGTTCCACAGGAATTTAAGGAAAAATTTCTTAACAGTGAGGGTGACAGAGCCCTGGCACAGGCTGCCCAAAGAGGCTGTGGAGTCTCCTTCTCTGGAGATCTTCCAAACCCGCTTGGGCACAGACCTGAGCCACGTGCTCTAGGTGAACCTGCGTGTGCAGGGGGGTTGGACTAGATGATCTCTAGGGGTCCCTTCCAACCTTAAGCATTCTATGATTCCCTGGCAACATTCCTATATTCCTCCCAAGGGGCCTGTCCTTTTTTCCACATTCTATATACTGCCTTCTTCTGTTTGAATTTTGCCAGGAGTTCCTTGCTCATCCTCACAGGCCTTCTGCCCTTCGTGCCTGACTTCTTACTCATCGGAGTGCACTGCTCCTGAGCTTGGAGGAAGTGCTGCTTCAATACTAACCAGCTCTTTTGGGCCCCCTTCCTTCTAGAGCCCTAGCCCAGGTGATTCTTCCATTCAGGCCTCTGAAGAGGCCAAAGTTGGCCCTCCTGAAGGCCATGGTTTCAAGGCGACTTACAGCCCTACTTCCTCTTTGTTGGATCCTTAACTCCACCAACTCACGATCACTGCAGCCAAGGCTACCCCCCACCTTCACATGTCCAACAAGTCCCTCTCTACTAGGTCCAGTAGCCCAACTCTCCTTGTCGGCTCCTCCACAACCTGTGTCAAAAAGTTATCATCAGTGCTCTGCAGGAACCTCCAGGACTGTTCTTGCCTAGCTGTGTTGTCTTTCCAGTTGACAGTAGGGTGGTTGAAGTAAATAGTTTCATAGTTTCCTCCATGATGTGTGACACACATATCTGCATCTTTGTGATATGTTCAGGAATATTGAACGTAACTACAAATACTACTACTGCAGGCACATAGAGATGACACTTTACAGAGCCAGCTCGCTTATCCAGGTATTCAGGGACCAGACCAATATTCAGAGACCAACCAATGCCAGTACCTGACTCAACTGACGCTGTCAGAGCTGAGATAGACCCACATGTCCTCCCTGACACTGATGCCCTAGGAGGCACTTCATGGGAGTGGGGCAGGTTCTGTGAGGGCAATCTGTCCCTGAATCCACATGGTTGGTCTCCTTATTGCTTGCTTGATCTTTTTCCAGAAAGCAGCTAGGTGGAAGGGAGGTTTCTCTGGTGCTGGAATGTATGGATCCTGTAGCCCGGGAGCATTTCTGTACACCTACCCCTTATTCATGGATCATGTGGGCTGGAAGAGGCTGCGTTGCAGACGTGTTTCATGAGACCTGTGAGCCCTGAGGAGCCCAAGATGTGCCCCCAGGAGGACTTCTTTTTAAGTGGAGCTGCAGGTGCTCGAAGGATTCTTGTCTTCTCAGCAGGCGTGGGGGCAGCCTTTGGCATCGCTGCCATATGCAGGGCTCATGCATCCACCTTTGGTGCAGTTAAGGTACATCTGTGTATTTGGGAGGCGTTTCCACACATCCGCGGGAGGGGTTCTTATACACAAACACGTATCTTATGCGGTTGTGTTGCTTTGAAGTGATTCAGTAATCCCACTGCAGTGAAGGGGACGTGCCTACGAGCCTCCTCACAGCAACAGCAATTTGCAGGCCCCTGCTTTCAAAGCAGACTGCTGTCCTCAGCAGACTGGAAGCTTTTCGCCATCCCCTTCTATTTGAATCCGAACACCCCGTGCGCGCTTTGCCCTGCGGGAGCCTTCCCTCGTACCGGGAGGCGCTCACCTCCGGGTGTGCTCCGAAGCGCCTCCGCAGCTGAGGGCGCCCGCGGAGCTAGCGGCGCTCGGTCTCCGGCGGGAAGTCTCCTGGGCCAGCCCCACGGGCTGCGGGCCCTCTCCTGCGCCGCTCCAGCCTCAGTGTGTATTACACTTGCCCCGGCTTTGCAGAGATAATTTGCACTCTCCTAGTTCATTAGCTGCTACCCCCTCCTGTCTGCGGGCAAGAAAAAGCCCTTACTGTTCAAAAGAACACATGCAGCAATCATTAATGCTGACCCTAATTGTGCCAATTCAAACCACTCAATAGCTCTAATTAAAACCTCTCTTGTGCAGGGCACTGAACAGTAACAAAACTGTCACCCCGAACAATCAAATCATGGAGTTAAGAATTTTTTTTTCCCCGTTGTGTTCAAATGTTGTTGCTGCTGTCAGAAGGGTCATCTGAAGGGATTAAGCACGGGGCTTTTGTAGGCTGCAAAGGGCGGAATATCTATAAACAGCCGATATCTTTTGGTCACAGTTTGAAATCAGGAGACCCCAACTCTTTCCAGGCCTCCTTTCATCCCCTTCACCCGCCCCCACGCAGCAAGCAACACCTGCAAAGGAGACAGGCTCCTGGTTATGAGACACATGGACACCACAAGTCAACTCAAACATCTGCAAAGGAGGAGGGGGAAAAAAAGAAAAAAAAAACCACCCCACCAGGCGTTCCTATCCCTACAACCTCGTTTCTCAGGGTCCCTGACTACACTTTCCTGTGCGCCATAAATAACTCTGCAATTACATTAATTGGTTGCATATTTGTTGACACAGGGGTGGACAGAGGTAGGTTATGGTGGGAGGATTTCTGCTTTCAGTGCAATTTTATACTGCTTTCTTCTGATCTCCCTTAATCCCCAGTCTCCCCTCCCCCTTTATTTTGGATTCGTGTGTCTTCCAGAATAACTTTATAAGCGGGTGCCTGGGAGCGGGGGGAAAGGGGGTTAAAACTCATTTGATGGCACTCGTGCACACACATCTGTTCGGCCGTGTTTCCCCAGCAAAGTCTATCATTCAAACCCAAAAGGCTGATGTGTATCACAGTGGGATATTCCAAAGGCTGCTTGCAGGGAATTGCAGGCTGGATGGTTTCTCTCTGTGTAGAGATTCTGCCAGGTCAGAAGAAGGAAACAGGATGCATGTATAGCTATTTTTTTGCACATTTATTTTTTTAATGTAGCATATTTAAAAGGGAATCAGCATTGACGACTGATACTCTAGGCCGCATCTTTTCCTCTGTTTATTGTTGAAAGTGTTCAGAAGCCCAAATCTGGGCTCAGACATGAAATCCTGAAACTGCTGTGAGCTCTTTTGTGCCTGTGGTTCTGGTTTAGATCCTGACAAGCACAGATGCTCACTACCCTGTGTGGCTCTGGGTTCAAACCACCATCTCTGAGTTCTCCAGCGAGTCTTTCCTTCCAGGCTCTCACTGGGTTTTGTACTTTTGCTTGCAGCAATCAGGGCTGCATTTAGAAAGTTCATGCCATGAACTGATGTCCCAGCTGAGGACCGGGGAGTAGGATGATACCCGTAAAGCCCTGGCAATCTGCCTGTTTAAACAGCCTGAGAACTTTCTGTTAGAAACCACCTTCGTTGTTTCTTGTTCCGAATTGCTGGGTTGCACTGTGTGCCATTACAACATTGCCTTGTCTCAGCAGTGAAGCAGTTGCATTTAGTGATGGGTAAAATAGCCCATATTTATAGTAGAGCTTGACTCAACGTTTAAGTATTTAGCCTTGGTTAGCAACTAAGCACAAAATCTTGATGTATAAACATATAAACACACATTCTTTATGTATAGAAGCAATGGAACAAAACTTAATGGTTTTAAAATGCTTGGAGGTGAACAGTCTGGTTCAGTGCAAAATCATAGCAAAATTGGTGATCTGAACTGATATGCTCAGGTTAATCTGATTTGTCATTCATCTCGTTCAGTCCTTCTAAATTCTAGCCTAAGATTCACCAAATGGGCCTCGCTTTTTTTCTAAAAGTTGGGCTGTTGCACCATGGTGAGTGACAGTGCTGCCTGTTCCTGCCTCTTTGTTGTTGTGGAGCGGGACCACAGCACCTTCCAACTTTTAAGAGTAATGTGCTCTTATGGTGTGAAGAGGAATAGGTGACACTGCTGCATGGCCTCCAGGTGCCTGCCTTTCTGAGCGTGGTGCCCCTCGGCAGGAGCACTGGGAAAAGAGCAGGGAACAGGAGTTTCTTTCACTCTGACAGGTTTACCTTCTGCAGGGGCCATGGCAGGTGACCTTGCTGCTAAGACCTGGCACTTGCATTACTCAGTACTCATGTGTGGATTTTAAAGTTTGTGGCACATGCTCAGGAGGGGGAATAAGGCACACAGGGCTTATGTGACTGGCTCCAGGGCCCTCAACAAGCAACCAGCCAAGGGGGAACAAATCCTGGGACCCTAGGACCACCTGTGGCCTCCGGAAAACACCATCTCCTTTTCCAACCTACTACTTGCCTATGTTCATATGAGGAAGCTCTGTGTCTGTGTTGACCTGTGAGTTGAGGTTTGGGGGATTTCCATAAAATCTGCTCTGTTACAGATTCCCGTTGCTCTCTGTAAAGATGTCTCATGGTCTCCGTCTGCCATTGTGTCCTCATTCCTTGTTCCCATTTTTAGGCAGCAATGCTGGAGTCTATCCCCTTGACTGAGCTGCTGCACTCTTAATTTTCAACAGGCCCTTATTGCTCTTGCACCTTGTGTGTGGTCTTTGAATGTTATGTGGCTCGGCAGCTGGGAATAGTGAGTGGGTGGGCAATTTAAAACAGAAAAGACTCTGTATCAGCGCAGGGCTGAGGTTTGAACTCTGCTCAGCTTTGGATATGTGTAGCTGGTTCTCAGGGCTGTGATTTAAGTGCAGTTTTGTTGGTGTCAGTGCAAAGCCTAAATCAGAGCTAAGAAGCTTGTAGGGCAGAAAAAACAAACTTTGCTTGTCTGATAACGAGTGTTAATCTTGGCCTTGCTGAAAAAACATAGGACCAAGGCATCGTAGAATTTGCAGCTGGTTGTTTTGTCACCATTTCCCCGTCCCAAACCAAAAGACAAAAGGTGCCTAGGATGATGCCAAGGCTTCTCTGGTGGAATATGTTTCTGAGCTGCTTTCATGCGATTTAAGGCATGATGTTCATTCTGAGTTTAGTAAGGACCAGATCTGTTGATAGATGAGGACAGGGAAGAGGGTGCCAGCATGGGGCAAAAAACACTTCAGTGCGTTCTTCTAAATATCTGTGTAATGGGCTGAGGTAAACACACTCAACTGGCAAAATTAATCCCTATGACTGATACATGTTGAACTCACAGAGCCAGATCCTCAGCTGCTTCCTCCTTCCTTCGGCTGTTGTTTTTGCCAGTGGAGGATCAGATAGAGGGGAGGTCATGCAGGAGACCCTGCCTTCAGTGTGCCTGGACATGTTCCCCTGCCACACACACACGTCTTCTCACTTTCACTGGGGCTCTGTGCTGGCAGAGCGTTCTCCTGCACGGGAGGTTCATCACCTGCTCTCCTTGGCATTTGTAGCCCAGAGTACCCTGTCCTCAAATTTTCATCGTGGAGGCATTTCTTTCCCCACCCATTTTCTATCTATCCCACCCAGGTAGAAAGGATGAGCAGAAAGAATCCTTGCCTTGATAAGATTGATAACCGAAGTTGGAACAGAGCTCCTCTCTTCTGGAGTCCATATGGAGTCCAACCCAACTTCAAGCTTGCGGCTGATTCAAAAAAAAAAAAAAAATTGGCAAGTTCCTAAGCACTTTTAAAGATTTTAAAGGTTAAAGATATGGGTGACTGGTGTTCTCTTTAGAGCCTGCAGTGATATTTTATGTACTTCACAAAATTCAAAAACAGTGCACACTCTGCATTGGAAATCTGGGGGTAGATAATTGGAAGATCCATTTAATTTTCCAGTGCCACAAACACTTCTATCATTCACCATCACTGTGCCAGGTCTCGTACTGCTTCTCCAATGATAAATAGGATTCACCAAATATAAGCAGGAGTGAAAAGGCAAAAAGGGAGAAAATCCTTTTTTTCCAGAGGTTGGCAGATTTCAAATTAATGCCAGCCAGGTCACTGTAGGGGTCCTACTCTTAAAAATAGCTATGGAAAATCACTGTGAAAAATCATGCCGAAACTCAGATGGAATTTACTGCCTCTTTACTTCAACCAACATTTCCCTGTATTTCCTAAAAAAAAAAAAAAAAAAAAAAAAGATATATGACCAAAAGCCTGTTTCTGCGATGGAGTAATACAAGGACATGAAAGTATGTCAGGGAGGTAGGAGCAGTTGGGCAGGCACGATGAGTGGTGAGGGTTAGTTAGGCGGCCCTGGGGAACTCACAAGAACTACTGGCAAACAACAGGAGCATAGCCAGGATCCACATAGTGACTGCACTTCTGAGAGAAAGGCTCTATCCAGAGTTTCTGTACCAAGTATCATGAATTAAGTGGGGAATTCTAGAGAGATTTCATGGAAGAAGACTTGCAATCTCATCACATTTCTAACCAAACTTCTTTTTTTTTCAAGTATAAGTCAACGCTGTGCAAAGAGTTTCAACATTTGCTGTTACTAACAGGGTTTCTGCTTCATTCACCTCTGTGGATAATTAACTTTCATAGGATCCTGAAGATGCTCTTTGTTGGCATAACCCAGCAAGCACACCCAGGGCTTGCTGATAGCAATTTACCTCCACATCTGCAACAAGCAGGAGGACTCGAAGCAGCAACGGTGCTGACAGGGGGATGACACAGTAACATTGTCTCTTGTGATTTCTGTCCTTTCAGATCCAGTGTTTTTTACCTTCCAGCCTCATAATCACTGCAGGTCGAGCTCCCTCATCCTCACTTACTTCAGTTTAAGGTAACTGGATTGATTTTCTCATCCTGTAGCTGCTATTCTGGCCTGTGTAGGGTGGAGAGTGTGCCCAACTGTGGCTTTTCAGTCTTTATCCAGGGTTGTCCCCAAATTGCCCTGAATTCACTTTTGGACAGAGATCTGGGGGTGCCAGCCTAATAGAAAAGGCTCTTTCACTGCTGCAGCCTCTCAGCAATCAAGGCCTGGCAGCACTGGATCACTCTCTAGTTACAATTATTCAGACTATTCAAAACTCATCGTGTGCAAAAAGATAACTTTTAACCCTGCATCAAGTTACAACAAATCAGTCTCACAGCAAATGCAGCATTTTCTCTCCTGCTCCCTTTCCTACAAAAAAAACGAACTAAATCTTGCCCTGTTGGAGGGGCAATTGTAACTGACTTAAAAAGGAACCACTAACATTACTTTGGTCCCCAAAAGCTCACATCGGGAGGCAGCAAATTATTCCTTACTGAAAGTGTGAGTAATCACTTCTGCTAAACACGAGCAGGGGGGGCTCTGCTCCCTGACAAAAGCTGTGGCAGAGAAACCCCGTGACGGTTCTGCAGGGGATGCCAGTACTGTTCCAAACAGGATAGAAATTTTCTGAAACTCTTCCTAGGATGAGGCAAGTAGAAGCAGAGGCAAATAATCAGAGCAATCAAACTGTTCTCCTCGAACAGTTGTCAAGACCACCAATACGTACAACTCGTGCCACAGATTTGTGGTGCTGGGCATGATATGCGTGTGCCATGGCAACAAGATATTAATCATCAACACATATAGGCACATGCTGGCGTGCGTGTTCTCAGGTGCAAGCTGTAGGCTGCATCTGGGGTACACAACAAGCCCAAACGCTACCTGTTCCAGTGCTACCTCCAGCAGCACTGCATAGTTTAACATACGATGACTGGGCTTGCATCTTCCTCAGACACTCCAGAATATTGTGCCTGCTGTACGAATGCCTGGACATGAAGAGCAACTTCTGTTCTAGTTCTGTGCCCCTCTTTCTTTGTAGTTTCCAGTTTAATACCCTGGGCAAGTTCTTTGTGGGTGAGACATTGCTGACTGAAGTGGCATTGTGCCAGAGCAGCACTTGGCACTGGATCCTCAGCGTGATGGCTGGGGTTCCCAAAAGGGCTCACGGGAGAAGGGTAGGCACCCCATTCCTCCTGCATATGGACATCGACCTCCTCTTGGCTCACTAGCATCTCTGCAATGCCCCTGATGTCCCAGTGTCTACCTGCCAGGGTTCTGGAGAGAACTAAAGGACAATTCGGTGGCAGTTCCTTTAATTTACTTACTTTTTCTTTAAAGATGACACACTGGTGCATTACATCTATATCACCTGGAGTACCAGGCTCAGCAAGCTGAAGAGTTAGGCCTCTGCTTCTGAAGGTAGTGGCAGAGGTTCACCTGGAAGGAACACAAGCATGGAGGCTGGTGTCCTCCTGGATGGTGCTTTGATAAGGTTTGGGGGCTCAGTAGAGCTGAGTGAAATGTAATGGCTGTGAAATACAGACCAGCTTATAGAGTTTTTCCTGGTTTAGCTACTGTACTAAGGAATTACCTTCTTCAGAGAAGATATTCATCCTTGTGGAGGATCAACTAGCCATGAGGGTACTGGTCAAGAGCGCAGTGGTGCATGCCATAAGGTCATAAGCAGCTCTGACCATAAAGGAGCTACACCATATGCAACTGGAGAGGGGATGGTAGGAAAATGGGACATTGTTACATGGCCTGGAATTTAATCAGTGCTTTTTGCTCCAGGGTGATGCGGTACTTTCATGGTCAGATCACTGCCTCCACAAAACTGTACTAGCTCCTGCCTCTCCTTTCACAGATGCCAGGTGTGCATTGGTATAACTTGTCCAACCTCAGCAGAGCTGATGCCGATGTACACAAGAACACTCATATCCAGATTTCCAGTTCTCCCACTAGGTCCTCCCCTCAAGGTCTCTTGTTCATGTCATGTGGAATGGCAGAAGTTCAGGCGTGGATCAGAGAGACTTTGAAATGGAAAATCAGAGGATACCGCAGGTCAGACCGAAGGAGAGCTGGCAAAGTTTAGGATCAGGATAGCAGAGAGTGGTGAGGCTCAGGACTACGGTACATCAGTTAGGTGCTGGGTTTGGAGCTCCAGAGAGATGTGGAAGCCAAGAACAATGAATACTGGCAGAGCTCCATGTGAGTAACAAACTGCTTATCCTGCCTAGGCTAATGACAAAATGTTAGGTACTGGCATTTTTTTTTTTAAAGTATTGTTTTTTAAAAGAAAAGAAAGATTAAAGCAACCACTATAGCTAAACACTCTGCTTTGCTCTGATAAGATGCCAGAACTATACGACTTCTGCTGTGTAACACAGTTCTCTCATGTGGGTGTAGCAGCCCCTCCCCATACCCAGCAGATACACTCGAGGGAGTTTTTGCAAGTGTGAATATTGGCTCTTATAAGGTCATTCAGTAAAGATAGCTAATCATGTTGCATGAAGAAACTGCACGTGTCTTGTGTGCTTCCAAAAGACCAACAGAAAACTATTCCACAAAAAGGTGATCATTGCTATTACGTGCAGAGCAATGACCAAGGGACCTCGTGTGGAAATTACTTTGTAAAATGCTGGGTCTCTGCCCTGCCATGCTTGCTCTTAAAACTCATGCTGATCATTTTAAAATGAACGATTGGAAGGCAATGCAGGTGAGACCAGCACACAGGACATGTCTGTCACTCAGTCAGCAGGTGGACAGAGGCTCGACACTGCTCACCACCACGGCCAGGGGTATGTGAAGACCTCTTACTTTCATTACGCTGCCACAGAGCCGTCTCTCTTCTGCCCCTAATCGGACGGGCGAGCCTGCAGAGACCGAACGCCAGCGGCAGACGCTCGCCTTCCACCCGAGCGTCCTGTTACCGCCATCCTGGGGACCTACGCGCATCCGAGCAGCGCTTGCCGTCTGACACGCTGTCGGGGTCATCCTGTGGTGGCCTTCCAGGCGCAGCGGGGATGTTGTCAAAGGGGCCGCTGCGGCCATGGGGGTGATGGGAGGATCCGCACTGCCTGGGCCATGAGCTCTGCCAGCTATTTTGCTGGATTTGGATCCTGAGTGTGGAACCGAGAAGGCGAAGTGACCCGCGGGCCACGCGTAGCTCAGGGAGCTGAGAGCTCGCCCGCCCGCAGGAGACAGTGCGGCCGGCGGCACCTATGCTGACCAGGGCAACCTGCTGCTGCCTCCCGGGAGCCGCTTCCAAGTCCCGGTGCCGAGGGGGAGACCTGGCAGCTCGCGGCGCCTCAGCCCGGGCGCAGAGGCCGCGCAGGGCGCCGGCCCCGCGCG
>VZSV01000001.1:14406196-14425526 GCA_013398735.1 Nothocercus julius | reverse complement strand
TGCTGGCGCCGCTGCCCCGCGGTGGTGGCCACAGAGCCACGGGGCCACGGGTAAGTGCGCGGCCCCCCGCGCCGCCGCCGCGGGCTGTCCCGGGGCCGGCGACGGGTCGCCGGCTGCATCTCTGTATCGCACCTCTTGGGCGCAGGATGTTGCTTTGGAACACTTGGGCATCACTCTGTAGCAGTTCAGCTTGCTCTCCTTTCTTCAGCCTTCTTTAACTGACTTATTTCTAATTTGATGGCTGGGGCTTTTAATTCTCTGTACCAAGCCAGCTAGTTGCTCTTGGTGTGGGGGAAACTCGGCATCTCTTCTAAATATGGTGCTGGGCGTGCGCCCTGCCGCGGCGGAGCCTGGGCCGCGGCCACTGCTGTGATGAAAGCACAGGTCTTGAGGTTAGGCAAGATCGTGAGCTTTTTGAAACCCTGCTTGGCCAAAATATAACAATAAGGGATTTGAGTATTAGGAAAAACTAGAGTGCTGTGCTCAAGGCTGGTGTCTGACTGCTCTGGTTGTTGCACACCTCAAAACTGTGGAAAAAGTGTGCTGGCTGCACTGGTGTCCTTGCACTCAGCTGTGCACTGTAGCCTCTCATATAGGCCCATGTGTCGCAGTAACTGCTGCAATCTGACAGGTTAGATGTAACGAGTGTCTCAAATCCCTGGAGACCTGTTTCAAGGGGTGGGGAAGACATAGGGGTGCCTATGCATATATCTCTACCTGATACTGAGCACAAACCTCAAAACTGGAGTGGTGCCATATTGAGGGGACCTTTGAGTGGTAGGTAACAGTCTGCCTGGATGACTAGGGCCCTTGGTCAGCACTGGTATCTAAATGCTTTAAGTGGGGGAGAGGGGGTAGCTGAAACAAAGAACAAAATGAGAATTTCTGATGGGAGAACTGCACAAGAAGCTTGACTATCATACAGGGTCCAGGTGTCCAGTATACTTTTTGTATATGTACTTTGCAAGATAACTTCGCTTGCTGTGCTGTGTCTTCTTTTGATGGGAGCTTCTTCAGGAGAATGGGGGGAAAAAACTACAGAGGACTAACCTAATTACCTGAAATAAGTGATCAGACTCATTTCTCCATAGCTGGGTGGAGAAACTCAGTTTATGTGGGTACCAATGTCTACCTCTATGTAGAAGCAGCTGCCTTAAAACTTTAATTAAAGACTCTTTAATGGAAAACTGTTAAATAGTTGATTTCAGGGATGCTTAACTGGCAGAGCCTCTCTTTTTCAGCCTTCTAAGTAACTTGCTTAAGGGTGTGAAGGTTGGGAATTTGGTCTGCTTTCAGCCACCACTGCAAAGCTCAGGAGCTTATATTTATAATCTAGTGATTAGACACTGCCAGCAAAGTGGTCCTTAGTATAAAGGTAAAATGTTTTAGATTCCCATCTACACTAGGAAAATCTTTATTAATTGTGTTTTTAATGACGGTTACCACATCACACCACTCAGCTTTTCATGCTGACTTTTAATCAAGAGTGTGTTCCCTTCAGGAGCTCTCCCTCATTTGTGGGATTAGGGTTGCAGTTCTAGAGTCTGATTCTGTAGCCATCCAGTTGCTAGGTGTAATACTTAGCCTTACAAGCTGTTTCTATTCTATATGCTAAGCACTAAAGCTACAGTTTTTGCAGGCTCAAATGCTTTTAAAGGAAAGCAGCAATTATTAATCCTTTCTTATTTTTTTTTCCTCAGGGAATTTAAATGAGTAGCAATAATACTTGAAACAAGTTTTCCATCTGTTTTTCTTGCATTTACCAGTTAGTACTTAACAATGTTGCTGCAAAGTTAGGCAGTGAGTGTTGTCATTGCACATGCAGACAGAAGAGTACAAATTACTACTGTTTGCAGAAAATGACAAAAAGTTGATGAAAGGCAGTGTAGAGAAGTGAGTAGATCTGTATCTCCTGTGCCAATACAGTACTAAACTTTCAGATGAAGTGAGTCAGTTCACAGATGATCACTTGAATATCAGGGGAAACTACAAGTGCAGCTAATCTCTGCTGGACTGCTGACGCACTTCTGGCTCTCACAGCAAGCCCTGCAAAGCTTGCTGTTTTGTGTTATAATAAAACTATGACCATTGGCACAGATCTCAGACTTGGGAAGTGTCAATGACTTGTAGAAAACATCTGGCTCTTGTATATCTGCTGTGGCCAACTGACAAATAATTATTAACTGTCCTGGTGAGTCCCTGTAGGCAGCTTAATGTCTTGGGTGCCCTAGAAATAACTTGGAAGCCCAAGGCTGTTGTGGCTTGTTTCTTTGCTTAGTCTAGAATGTTTTTGCTCCATCATGTAGTTGCACGATCACCTCTCTGGTAACTCTCGGGAGCACAGTGCAAGTGATTGACTGACTGCATGGAAAGTTCTTGGAAAATGTCTGTCTGAAGAACATTGCCTTCTGGAAAAAGCTAATTAGGCTTTACTTTTCTCTTCCTGCATTCCTCATTCTCTCTGCTGGTGTAAGATGATTGGGAATTGTGTGACAAGCCAGTTTTTGCTGCTTTCCCCCTTCTTGTTCCCTATATGATACATGGGGGAGTCTGACTGGGCTGGCTCTTACATCCCTTCCTCATTTGAGCAGTACTCCTTCATAGAAAATTAAATTGATTGTACCACTCAGCTCTACTTTTCTCTATCTGGAAAATAAACTGGGACATTTGTCCTTCTAGTTCAGGATAAGATAGAGCACTCTCCTGTGTGTTTTGATGTCAGCTCCTGACCGCTATGAACTTGATCCATTTATGCTGTGGAGCGGTTGGTGGTGTAATGGGAAATATTAGAAGAGGGAAAGTGGTGGGTGCAAGCAGTCCACCCAAGCAGAAACCTTGGGTTTCTGCATCATTTGGTGTCTTAAACCTCCCTACTGACCCTAGAGAACTAAGAAGGGGAGGGGATGGCAAGGCAGTCACTTCAGCTTTCTTCCTGGTATAATGTATGAAAACATGCTGAAATATCTGCCTTTGAAAGGGATGGTGATTGGAGATAGGGATGTTGACTTTCCAGGTCAGTGCTACTGTAAAGGGGAGTGTTGCAGAAAAACACCTGGAGAGAGCTGCTGATAAAAGCAGGAAGATGACCATGGTTTCCAAAGCATAACCTGGAGTGCTACAGAGCAAGGTGAATTCTCTTCTGGAGCCTGTTACAAGTTAGGACACCCAACAAGAGGCTTAGTGAAAAATGGAGGATCCTGCAGATTTGCTCTTCCCTCTGGAAAGGGCAGGCACAGTCTGGAGCAGGTAGCAGCACTGTGACCTGTCGAGCTCATGCTGCTCAGTATACTCTGCAATGCCCCTTGTAGGACTCCACGAAACAAATGTCTCTAGATGTGCAGCCCTTACTCTTTACTGGCACATAGAGCAGATTTATATATGGAATAAAACTTAAATAGGTTAACAGTAACTGATTTTCAGTGTTTGGTTTGAGCCTAGATCAAGCTGCCTTGTGAGGGCATAAGGTAAGTAATGACTGAAGCATTTTGAAGTTTCAGCTTTCTTTACTGTGGAAGGCATGCAAGGAAAGGTCTCTAGAA
Source organism: Nothocercus julius (assembly GCA_013398735.1). Classification (NCBI taxonomy): domain Eukaryota; kingdom Metazoa; phylum Chordata; class Aves; order Tinamiformes; family Tinamidae; genus Nothocercus; species Nothocercus julius. The sequence continues at coordinate 14,421,987 of VZSV01000001.1, read as the reverse complement.
AAGCATCTCCTAACAAGACAGCTTTGCTGCTGTATGACACATAGCTTTTGCTCTCAAATATTCCTTTCTTTGGTTAGTTAAGAGTGGTCCTTGCCTAAGCAAAGGCTATAATCCTATATGGAGCTACATTAATTCTCTACCTCTTTATTTCTATTTTGATTCTTACTGTTAAAACAGCAAGTAGCTGATCTGACCTCAATTATGCAACTGTGTTGAGGAACAGGGTTACTACTTGCATGGAAACTTATTTTTTGGGTGCTATTTGAATCAGGAAATTAGTGAGGGATGCATAGAATGAGCTGGTGTTTTAATTGTCTGGCTTTCTTAATTGGCTTCAAGAATACTTCACTAAAAAAGACTTCTGCTCCAAAGATTTCAGTATCAAATATTTTGCTGTCTGGAAAAAAAAATTATGTAGCTGCTGGTGATGGCAGCAAGCTTTGTAGCTGTGGAACACCTACCATGATAACCTCTTGGGCTAGTTTTCAAGTTTCTAACACTAGTCATGTGCTAAGGTAATCTTCACTGCCATCAGTGCTGAGCAGATGCTCTCTTGGCTTCTTTTACTTCTAGATGGCCTGAAGCAATTGGTAAGATGACTGTAAACCTCATTTCAGTGGTAAAGTAGCTCTGAAATATTAATCCTGCTGTTTAAATATCTTAGATGTTCTTATCATGCCATCTCAAACTAATTGCGACATCACTTTGTCAAAAAAAGAAAACAAACAGCAAACCATTTGTCTCCTACTTGCTGAATCTCCAGTTTCTCTGAGGGTGATGTCTCTGACAGCGCAGTTAAGTGTTGCACAACAAACTTCATGCTGACATTAAAAGCTTAATGCTGAGGCAGTACAGGTGAAGTTGAAGTAATTCTTGAAGTGCGGGGACTGCTACAGTAACTGTTGCCCTTGTCCTCTTGCAGGACAGCATGGGGGCTGTCAGTAGAAGCTACAAGGTGTTCTGATGCTGAAGAAACTTTTAGGGACTTCTGCAGCATAGTACAACTGCAGACAAGTTTGATGTGCTGTGGTGATAGTTTAGTATTGGGGAGTACTCTGACATGAACTCACCTGGGGAGAATTTGAGCCTGTTCCTTTTGGGAGTCCTGGTAGCTATAGGAGAGTAACTGTAGGAAAGTGTGGCTAATAGTACTAGAATGTAAAGTTTGCACTTAAAGCAGTGAAAATATTCATCCAGCATATGAAGGAGTCCTTTGTGCAGGATTTCATGTGGGCTAATGGCAGCTCTTCAGTCTGAGAGCAGCAAATTCGAGTCAGTTCCCTCAGGACTAGGCCTTACCTTGAAATTAGGCTCATGGCACCTGTCTTAAACTTTTCTGCTGACATGATAGGACTTGGATTCTTCTAGGATGCTGCAGTGAAGCTGTAGGTGGTATTGGCTCTCTTCACGAGCATTAGGGAATCCTGTATTTGTTTGGTGAGGGAGATCCTGTCTACTCCAGTGCGGTCCATGAGGCTGGGAAGTGATGGCTGCGTTACACTCTTCTGCAGCTATTGCTCCTAGGGAAACCTGTTCTAGCTCAGCTGAAATCTTGCATGATAGAAGCCTGCTCTCCCCTGCCTGGGGAGTGAGGCTGAGAAAGTTCTGGCTTATGAAGATCTTCATTCTAGCCTGCACAGTGGTTTTGAGGTAGCGTTAAGGTGTGCCAGGGCCTGGTTGAGTTATCGCAGTGGGCTCTGTGGCAGCACTTCCAGTCTAAAGGCCAAACCTCTTCCACTACTGAGAGAGCACAGGCCAAGCAGAAGCTTTTCCTAGGGAGCCCTATGGCAAAGTGAAAGGATGCAATTTACTGGCTCCAAAGAGGAAGAAGCTTCCTGCTTCATTAACCGTTGGGGAGGGAGAGGAGCACAAAAGAGGGCTATTTCCTAGGTGAGCTTTTGATCAAAAACATCCTTGGAAGTGGAAGGGAAGGTGAATAGGAATGAGAGGGAAGATGTGAAATAGGGCCGATGAAATAATTTGCTTTCCTGAAGTTTTCCTTGGCCACTGGTCCAGTTAATGATAGTTGGAACTGTATCTAGAGGAAGTGCTGATATCCAAATATGGAGGAGAGGTTCCAGACATTTAGTGGGCAGGTTGTTTCAGAGTTTCTTTTGGCTACCTGTCACCAGCCACTTTTAGCTGGGTCACTTAACTGGAAGGAATTTGGCAGATGTTATCCATGCCTGTTCTCTATTTCCATGACTGAGATCCATCACTTAAATTGTTTGGGAAAGTCATACTCTGCCCTCTTAAGAGAAGGCCATCTTAAGTGTAGCAGACAAGCTGAAATTTTGTGTAATGATGTTGTGATACATGGAATAGTTCTTGGTCTATACTTTGGGGTTTCATAATACTGAGTTGACAAGTTTGACTATGTAGAAGACTTGCAGTGTGAGAACATTTGACTCTTCGGTTACAGTTCTAATACTCCAGTATTTGACACGCAGCAAATTAAACCTCCACCAAAACAGGTTTAATGTAAAGTCAACATATTCTAGAGCATCTTGTCTTCTGTGACAGCTTCATGTGTGTTGCAGGTAGAAAGCATGAGCCTGAGTGGATTTACGTCTGTTCCCTGAGTCTGGGGAGGAGTGGCAGAAGCAGCAATGTGGCTTCACCTGTGACTGAAGCGGGAGGAGGCAGGAATCAGATAGGTGAAAGCATATCTTCAGCTGAAAACATCTGGTGAAGATGGTAGTATCCCAATGCTGTTATGGAGAGAAACACCTTAAAAAGCCAGTCAGATGTATGCTATCCCTAGGTCTTGCTTCTGTGTGTACCAAATGCATACTAGTCAGAAGCAGATGGGATGATAACTTTCTGTTGCATCACAGGTTCCCTTAAAGTATCATGAAGATTAAAGAGTCTATTCTGGTTTGTACATCATTTCCTTTCCCATTTCTTTTGAAACTGATTTACATATAGTCTGCACCTAGGCTTAAACAAACACTCATTGGAATGAGGTGGAAGTTGAGAACTAAAAAGCCAGAAGCTGTTTTGTATCCCCCACTTGGGAATTGAACCAAATGAATTGGATTTTGTGGATACTGGCCTACTAAAGGTGTCTCAGTCTGAGCCAAGTCTTCTGATTTGAATCTAGTTACCATACAGACAAATGGTGGTAACTCAAGTTGGCTTTTGCCTGGAGTTTTGCATTTAACTTCTCTGTTCTTAGAGTAAGCAATCAAGAGCTGCAGAAGTAGACAAACTGTCTACAGAAGTAGCTTTTTAAAATGTGTATGTATCTGGAGCACTAGATTATCTCCTTCTGGAGATGGGTGGGTTTTAATGTGTGCATTATCTAGACTTAATGGAAGCAAAATAGTTCTAATGGAAAAATGATATGTAAAAGATGCAGAACTGTTCCTGCCATGTATACTGTGCTCATGCTTTTTGTCACACAGCCCTAGAGATTCTTTCCCTTCTTACTTGTCTGCATTCTAGCCTCAAAATCTGTACAAGTCAAGAAGAAATTGCTCCATCCTTTTGTTTGGTAGCAATCCCAATATCTGTGTTCTGACCTTGGCTCTGTCAGGTGAGGCATCCAGATGGCACAACACTGCCATCTCTTCCTGGTGAATTAGTATATTGTAGCCAATTGGATTCTTTGTGTTCCTGGTGTTGGAATTACTTGACCTCAGTTAGATAAACTTCAGTGATAAGCCTGAAAATGCTAGACATGGATCTATAAATGTGGCTGCTATACATGGAAAGTCTTAGGTTATGCTAGAAATGCTCTCTTGCAGCTCTATTCATCAAACCTAAAGTGACTAGGTAGATACTGCTAACATGAGAAGGTGAAATCTAATAGTGGAAGAAGGTATTTCAGTGGTAGCTATGCTGATCAGTGACTCATTTCCATGTCAAAGAAATTTGCTATGAGTTTGTATTAGTTTTGCTGCTGCTCTTGCTTTTGCCTTTGTTGGTCTCCGTAAGGTATCTTTCCATCTTTACTATTACACAGGTATGGCCAATACTGTTAGGAGCAAAAGTTACATTGCCAAATGCAGGTATGAAAATCAAAGCTGTCCTTGGAGAGCCTCAACTTGTTAGGTGCCCTGCAAAACAGGAGATGCTCTTGTGCTCCTGCACTGATGTAGGATGTTCTCTCAGCAGAAGCAACCAGTCTCCTATAAGGAAGAGTAGAATGACTGTAAACATGAAAATGTGGAAGGAGTATCCCTGCCACTTGCTCAAGCATTAGCAAAGTGGAAGTAAACCTGCTTTGGTAGTGACAGCGTATTACTTGTGGGTAAACAGTTGGTCAGAGGTATGGAAAAGCATGTCAAGCCATGCATGCTAAGTGTGTTTCTGGATGCTCATATGCTGAGGAGGCCTGAGCATTCTCTTCAGAGCTCTGAAACTACTTTATTGTCAAACTTGGTGAATATTTTTCTTTCCCCACTGCTTATATTTTGTGTGCAAGACAGTGAGCTCCTCTGGGGCAGGTCATCTGGCTGCAAAGTAGTCTGGATGCTACTTGCTGTGGCTGTTAAAGACTTCCAGGGCTGCTGGGTTTTGTCCTTGTCTCAGTTGCTTCTGAAGTCGAAGGTGAGTTGGCAGGGGAAAAGCCAAATTCTGTTGGGCTTGAGTCACCTAAGGTGCTACTCTAAAACCTGTAGTTATTGAAGTCTTCACTGCAGGAGTTCGAGTGTTACAGTTCCACTATGTTATGCACTCTGAAAGTCAGGCTTATCTTAAGGTGGCAGATGGAGCTCCGAATAACTATTAAGTTAAACTTTTGCTGTGCTGTCACTAGTATAGATCCTTTAGGAAGAAGAGGAATAGCATGCAGAGCAGGAAGCAATGGGTACAAAACTCTGGCGGCTACTGCTGTTCCTGTTTCCTTGACAACTGTAAGCACCAAGACATTCTCAATTCCAGGATTTTTTTAATGTGTGCTATAGATACACGAAGGAGTTCCAGTGTAGCTGGACTGAGAACTGAAAGAAGTCAAGCATTTCTTCGCTAAGATATTTATTACCTGAAGCATTTTGGCTGCAGCATTGAAACTGAAGCTGGCTGTTGCTCATGAGCACACTGCAGTGTATGGCAGACAGCGTGGATGTAAAAGCAAACGTGGAGCCTTAGTATATCTGCTCCATCATGTAACATTTGTCAGCATTATAGCAGCTGTAGCTATGTATGTAGCTGTTATCACTAACCCTAGGAGGATGGAATGGTCCTATGTTCTTGATGAGAATTAAAAAGTCAACCCCTAAATTCATTTCTAAGTTAATTTCAGGAAAAAGTGTTTTGTTTTCTAGAGAGCATTTTTTTGGTGCTGAAATTGGAGTTGGAGTGGGAGGGTGGGGAGGGGAAAAAAGCTTGACACTTGCAAACTTGCATGAATGTTCTTGAAACCTGTACTTCGGGATCTCTGGAACTGACCCAGTTACATGACAGAAGTACACTTTGAGCCCAAAGACATGAGATGGTGATCTAGCTAGAAATAGCTGGTGAGTGTCCGGGATAAATTAAGTTTTCCTTGAAGTTTGCTGGTGGAACTCCTGAGAATCTACCCAAATGACTCCAAGATTTGCTTCCAGTGCTTTTGGCATCAAAACAAACTAAAGAAAACAAAGCTCCCACAACTGCTTCGCATACCTCAGGGACTTCCAGTAGGAGCCCCAGAGTAGATGGGAAGAGTTGAGTAGGAATCTCATGCAACTTGCAGAGAAAAGGATTTGATTTTGCTTGAAACTAAAAACAACAAACTTTTGCTATGGAGTGAATGACAGTCTTAAATGGAAAGTTTAACTTGAGCTGTCAGTACTTTTTCCCCTTGTAGCTGAGAATATTACATTCCAGAAGGCAGTTTTTTTCCTTATGTTAAAGTGAGTTAGGTGAACTTTATTGTAATAACTTTCTCCTGCAAAACAGTGTCTTCTCAGAGGTCCCAAGCAACTCTTAGCCTATTATTGCTGCTTATCTTCAGAAAAGACACGGGGAGCCTCCACAGGAGCTGTACTATAACTACTTCCAAATTATCTGCTCACTCCAGTGACCCATCTTAAGGGTAGCTATAGATGAAAAGCTTCTGGCCAGCTGTTTGCTGTAGTCCAGCTTCTTGCCAAGCTTTGCTCTATGCCTTCCAAGATGCTTGCTCTGTATGTGCAACTGCCTGCTGCCAGAGGAAACCCTACTCAGATGCGGCAAGGAGGGCGGGAGACAGGTTCTGAATTTGATAGTTGCTGTTCAAACCTGCCTGGAGTCTTGCTCCTGGTGCGGGCAAGTTCAGCTTCAAGAATTAGCACTTTCCTCTGAATATCACTGAGGCAAGTAAATCAAGTAAAATGACTGCATAGATTATTCTGCCTGGTATTGGTTTAGCTTTGACAGATGCTTCTCAAAAGCACAGAAATCTACCTAGCTGTTAAGTGCAGCATATCTGAGCAAAAGCTGAAGATCACTTTCACAGAAGGAGTCTTCTCTTGTCTTCACCTAACACACAATAGGATGTTATCTTCAGCTTGCCTCTTCAGCTAGTACTTATTAGAAAGCAAATTTAGGTGATCAAAATGCTAACCCAAGAACAGATTAATGTTCATTTGTGCCTTTCCTAAGGTAAACAATTGGGCTCAAGTGAGGAGATTGTTCTATCTCATGCCAGTATTCAGCCAAGTAGAACCATAGTTATCCAGAACTGTTACAGTGGGGCTTGCTAGTGGTGCTTGTTTCACTAGCAGATGTTGATATAAAGTTCTCAGTCTGCATTGTTGCAAAATGACTGAAACCACTGCTAGGCATTACTTATGCAAAAACATTGCAATGAATAATCAATGAAATAATAACAGAAAACAGCTTTAAATCCTGATATTGAAGCTTGTCTCATTAGTGCCCAGTGTTAAACTATCCAGGATTTGATAGTTGTGAATATGTAAAGACTTCTGAAAATGGGTAGGAGCCAGGGCTTAGGGAAGAATTCTTCTTCACAGAGTAGGGGGGCTTTGCTTCTCCTTCCATGCCTGTCTTTTCTCTGCTGACAGAGCAGGCACTGGGTTGCAGTACCAGCTCTTTATGTGAAATTCATCTAGCTACTTCCTGGCTTCATTTCTCTTGAGGACTTGGCTTGGAGCTCTGCATCCCTGAAGCACAAGGAAGTCCCTCACACTTTCTGGGAGGAGGGATGTGCCCATGCCTTAGTATTTCTTGGGAGGAAGCTGATGGCACCCAGTATTGACACAGTCTCAGAGGATAAGGCAGTTGATGGTCAAAATGTATAGCCAACTCTTGACAGACAGTGAAGATATACTATAGGGCAATATCTGTCTTAAATTTAGTGCTATGTACTCAGCTTGAACTGCTTCTGTTGAATCCACTGCTTGTAGACAGCAAGCTCAGTGCCTTGACTTTGTAGGAAGCTTTCCTGTTAAGTGTGATTTTCCCCTTTGGGAGACTTTATAAGAATGAAAAGATTATAAAATCTATTCCCCGCCCTCCCCAGTCTGAAGTGGCTGTGATTCAACAAACACTATGAGCTACTAAAGAGGCAATTAGAGGGCTGAATAAATAACTGGCAAGTGTCTGTCTTAGCTGAAGCTGGAATCTACTCTGGTAATTGCCAAGTGCTAAGACTGGAAAAGAAAAAACAACAGGCAGATGTTTCTTTATCAGTCTGAAAGGTCAATAGTTCCCCTGGAAAGAAGGGAGGACTTGGAACCTCTGACATGACAAGATTGAGCTCTAATGTAATTAATCACCTGCATTTATTTAGTTGCCTCTTCCCTTGCTGTATTTATTTATGTGCTGGGCTGTGCCCTTATGCCAGGAAAAACTTCCTTTCTAGCTTTCAAACTATAACTGTTTGAGTTTCACATGGCAGTTGCTACCAAAAGCAAGGTGGCAGTGAGTTAACCACAGGAAGAAATGGTGTTGCTGTCCTTTACTGAAGTGCAAGGTGGAGCTTAGAGCCAGCAAAGAGGAAGTGTCTGCTTTCTCAGAACACTCTACTTTAGTCTGCAGTGTGGGGAAGTGAGGCTACCATGCTCAGATGTAAGATTTCTGGCATAAGAGTTGGCTGGTGGATGGGTGCTAAGTGCTGAACCTTGCAGGAATTCAAGCACCTCCATCTCAGTTTCTGGAACTGCAACTGCTCAACTCCTTGAGGGGCCTCTAACAACCTTGGCTTGGAACTTACAGGCTCTCGCACAGCCAAATCTAAGCACAGGCACTGGCTTTTCAATGTCCTGTTTTGGAAGGGGAAGTGCTTTTTCTTGTCCTGTTGCTGACTATTTAGAAAAGGGGAATGGCAGATGTGCAACCTGTGGCAAGCTTCAACGTGGGCAACTTTGAGGAGCATCTGTACAGCTTCTGGTTCTGGGGTTCTGCATCCTGGGGTGTGGACAAGCCTACATGCTCTGCTTTCTTCATAGGAATATGTTGGAGTCTTGTCAGGAGAAAGGCTACTTAGTAAAACTGCTGTTGTGTGCTGCAGTGCCCAGTAAGGCATTGTCTTCTAAACCTCTAGATCAGTTCTAATTCATGAGCAATTTCCCTCTATTCAGGGCACAGCAAGTTGCAGGTACTGAAACTTGTAGTACTGTCAGTGCTCTATGCTTGTTAGGGGGCTGTGTAAGGGAATCCAAAATATTTCAGCAGAGTTCAGGCTTCAGAGCCAGTGTAACTTTACTTGATAGAAAGTATTGTTCATATTCATATCATAGAAGCTATTGTTCATATCCTTAGGCTGGCTGCTTAAGTGTCTTGTATGTTAAAAAACAAGCCTTAACTATAAAAAACTGATAATGAGAAAATAACTTTAGCCTCATTTTTTTTCCAGTACTTCTTAAAAAAATTTTGTCTGTGATAATGAGAAGTCAGTGACTTTAGTCACAAGCAGTTTCTGAATAGGAAAGAAATTAAACCATATAAATAGTTTCCAGAATCTCCTAACTTCTCTAGCCCTCTCCCAATGCTTCATGAAGGCTATGCCACTGCTGTAATTCTCAAGCACTTACTGACTATGCACTTTAAAGCAGCAATAAAATCATACTTAGCTTCTTCCATTGCTGGTTGCCTTTTGGCAGAACTGTGAGGCTTTTAAGAAAAACAAAACTGTTTGTGAAAAATAATGGTCTGTTCCAGCCTGTAGAAATGCCAATACTTTAGCTAAAATTTTTAGCCGTTAGTGTCTCCTGATAACTTGCTTAGCTGAGCATTCCTGGGCTGTAACAGTTTCTTTGTTTCCAGCCTATTCTTTAACCTGTAAAGCAATCACTTCTGCTGCATCTGTACTGTTGACTTTTTGGTCTTCAAGCATGTGTCTGAGCATGTTTTCTGATTCCCTGCTATTTGTTGAGCTTGTTGCCTGGCTCTAGTTCAGGGCAGACCAAAGCTCCAGGCAGAAAACTCATCTCTGTGTGTCTCAGTACTGAGACCTGAACTCTGCTTGCCAGCAGTCAGGGGGGAGCAGGATTTAGCCACTTGCTGCACTTCATCCAGACCCTACTACCAAGGCTACCAGGGGCAGTCTAGACAGCCTTAACCTCTTGATTGAAGTACTTGTATGTCCTGGAAGTTAAGCAACTTCTAGGCCCAAGAGCTCTCTTTGCTCTCTTAATATTTCAATGCCATCCCTGGATACAGGGGTGGACCTTGCTGAAAATGTGCCATTTCTGTTCCTGCTGACTCGCACTGCCTGGTTATCAGACAATTGAAGCACTTGGAAACATTCAGCTATTTCATTCATGTCTCATACTAAAACTTAGCAAGGTTAACTTTGGAAACAGCTTCTAAATACCCAGCCCATATGTATCCCTTGCTGCTTTCAGCTGTTCTCTTGCAGAGGCTTCCTACTCAAGCACCTACTGACAGTAGGTGCATTTCCTGTTCTGGAAGCCCAGCTAATTACTTGCTATCTCTTGAGGGTTGTGGGTTTGCTAACTTCCAGCAGCACCAAACCTGGACAAGTCTTTGGTATTTGGTCTAGGGCAAAAGACAAGAGATGCATGAATGGGTCACAACATGCAGTAAATTCCCTAGCACAACAGTACTGAGGAGCTCCAGGCTCAATCTGAAACTGCTGCTTTTGAACTCTAATATCTTCCCATTACCCCTAATAATCCTAGCAATAGCACTTCTGGTTAAAGTGCTTTCCTTACAAGGAGGTAGTGTGACTACATTGTCATGGATGTACCACTCTGGGCTTTATATGCTTGAACTGAATCGGGTTCAAAACAAGACTGAACCACACTATATACTACCAATATTACAGAGATCTTTTCAGATAAAAGGATTAATATAATATTTAAGAGAACTCTGCATATTGATGCTGGGTCATATCTGTGACATAGACACAAAGAAGTAAAATAGTTTCTATAAACACTTATCTTTCACCCTTGTTCAGTCTTTTGTCATAAGAATAGTAACATTCTTAAAATGATGTGGTATTGAATTAGTCAAGCATGTACAACTAGCTATTGCATTATTCTACTTTCCTTAAAATTGGCCCAACTGGGAAAGTGCTGCTATTCTATACCTTGAGCTATTTCCTTTTCATCCAGAATGAGTAGTGGTCTGGATTACATGATGCCTATTAATGTATTCCCTTTAGGGTCTGTCTTGGATTGTGTGATCTAATGTATTTTGAGATCAAGCAACTGGAAAGAAAACTGCCCCAGAATCATGTGCTGCAAACCTAAGGTTGCTCTTGCCTCAAGTAGACCAATGCAGTGTGAGGAAGAAGCCAAATCTCTTGCTTGATTTGAGGTAAAGTATACTTTACCTCAAAGTAAAGTTTGTTGCTGTCTGTTGCTGCAGACCACTTCTGGAAATGTTTGTTCCATCTGTGTCTTGGGTGACTGATAGACCTACGTGACAGAATTTGGCTCTGGAAGGAAAGCTACATCTTGACACACACATGAGTTATGAGATGGAGTGCAGATGACCTAAAATACTGAATCTGTTTTCCATTTTGAAATGGGTTGTACACATGGGCATGGGAGAAGACACAGGTATGCACACAGGTTGGGTGTTAGTAAGCTTTCTGAGTAGCTATGCTTCCTTGTAGAGAAAAATGGAAGACTTCCCCTCATCCACCTGCTCACAGTAGAAAGGTTTTCATGCCACCTGCCTTGATAGCAAAGGAGCCCATGTGCACTTATCTGCCATGAATTCTCAAAGCCAGAGCTTTTTGGTGGCAGTGAAAAGGAGCAAATGCTACTAGGAAGTACAATAGACCCATGTTCTACACAGGCTTTACTTCTAAAAGATGATGAAAGGTGGGTCTGGTTGCCCTTCTGTGGAGCGAGAGACCTATTGCTCTTAGTCATCAGCTAATATTCCAGCTAGCAGCCATGGATTATGTTGTCATTATAGTCTGGCTTTAGAAGGGAATGCTGACTTTTCTAGGCTTGAATAAGAGCCAAGTCCCTTTCCATCATCCTCCTGGGGAAAGGGCATGGTTCTGGGCTTCCCAAGTCTCTTGGTAGTGGCTGCCTCTAATCTGGCTTGAGAGTGGGCCTGGAAAATCTCATGCTTGTTTCTAGTTCTCTCATAATGTTGGCTAACTTGGAAGCATCCAGTGATTTCTGTGCAATTAAACAGATCTAGGAGTTCCCAGACTCAGTTCTCTGACAAGGATTTACTGCATAATATGATTCAGAGAGCTTAGGACTAAATGCTCAAAAATGCTTGAGCACTGTTGGACTGGTTCTGCTGTAATCAGGCCTCAAAGGATGAAGATTAATGTAGGTGCTAAAACCAAACCTAGTCTGTTGTGAGAGGGAGACACTACAGAAAGTGATGTTGGTGGTGCATATAGAGTAGAATAGAAGGCTTTCATATTGTGTTGATATTGGGGCTTCACAAGAAGGCCCCAATTACTAACAGACTAATCTGCTTATAGTTGTGCTAAGAGATACTACTCTTTTACTTGACTAGAAGAATGTGCCCTTATGTGCCCCCAAAAACCCTTTTACTCCCAAGGAAGGGGTAACTCTGCATCTCCTCCTTTTTATGGAATAGGGTAGGCTAAGCTTCTTCGTGGAAGCTTTCTAAATAGGCAGGATTCATTTGGTTAAGCCATATGCCTCAAAGCAGTGGTAAATTATTTCTGTCCTAGTGTGAAGCAAGACAGACCAGTTCAATGAGAATAGTTAAGTCTGGACTGGCTCTAGCCAAAGGCAAATCCCTCTGCTTTTAATACAGGTGCACATTGCTGGTGCCCTGAACTGCTAGAGCTTTCCTAGTATAGGAATAACTGAGAGTTGGAGTTGGCTGGTCTGGCTTTAAATGCTCATGTCAGCTCTGTACAAGAACTTATTTGTTCAAAGATGAAATTCTACATCTCCCCAGAGATCTGGGGTAACCCATATGTCTCAACCTTGACAAGAAAAATTTAACAGAATAATTAATAGTTTTGCTGTCTTGGTAGTTTTTCTTCCATGTCAGTGTTTAGGGTCAAATATAGCATATGTGTGGTGGGTGTTTGTGTGTGTGTTAAGTTTGGTAAGGCTGCTCACCCCTGTGCAAGCAGTAGTAGAAGGCATGCCATGTTGGCAGTGTTAAGAGCACTTCATGGATCACAGAGCTGGATGGGCTACTGGGAAGCACCCTAATATCCTGTGCTTTGTGATATTGTATCCTTACTTACTGCACTGCAGAGGAGTAGTCACAATGCCTCAAATAGTGAGGTTATATGAATGAGGCTGATCATGCTAATTATGACACTGCTGTCTAATGTCTGGGACCGGCTGGTTTCAAACTGGATGTGGAACAGCACTTGGGGGGCTATGAGGCTCTTCAGACCCTAGCAAATATACTAGCAGTGCACTGGAAACTGAATTTTCAAAAGGTTTGTGAGGGGGTGGCCTTGGCCCTGTGTACCCTGAAAAAGCCTCTGCTGTGTCTTGGCAGGAGAGAAGGTTGCCTGAGCTCTCAGGTTTGATTTAGCTTAACCAGGGAACACTATTTTCTTTTTAACATCACATTCTTTTTTTTTTTCTTTTTTTTTTTTTTAAAAATCCCATAACCAACCTGTGCAAGGCTCTTGACAGCAGCTTTTGATTCTCTGTTGTCAAACGTGCACATACTTGCTTGAAGTGGAAGAGCAAGACAACCCAGCGGTGTGCAGAGCTTCCCTGCTCGTCTACTGCTGCTTACATATGAACACAGGGCTGTCAGTCAGGCTTCACTTCTCCTTGTTTAGGTTTGCAGCACATAAAAGTGGAAAATCTGTCATGGGTGTATGTAAACATGGTATGTCAAAACATTCCCTCTAGAGATGTGATCAAGGCACTTGCTGGGAATGAGGAGTAGGTCTGGGACATATAGAGATGTTGATCTTAGTCTAGAAGGGAAGTGAGCAGTGCTGCTGTTTGCTGTGGGGCAGAGAATGCCCAGAGATCCTTCTTCCCTTCCAAATTACCAACAAATTGAAATGAGGCAGCAAAAACCTGACCAATGTACACAGCAGTGTGCCAAGGTGGGAAGACATGGGTTGACATGGTTTGTGGCTTGCAGAAGGGAGATTACTGGCTTATGCTAACAGCTCAAATCTTACATTAAGGCAGTTGTGCAGCTGGAGACCTTCTCTGGGGCAAGGAGGGTGGCAGTGGCTGCTGTTGCAGCTGGGGGATGTCTTGTGAGTTTCTATGCTTGAGTGGTTGATGGGTGATGTTATCCCAGTGGAGCAAGGATTTATAGTAGAATCAAAGCTATAGGCCTTGCCCTGTGTTTCTAGGGAAGTCAATCTCTCCCACGAATCCTATTTTCAGAGTAAATTTCAATGCCCTCTAGTGGCTTTAATTGTACAAGAAGCAATTAGCTTATCTAGAACATTGAACTAAGGATGTTTTGCTCAGCAGAAAGATAACTGGAGGTGTGCATTCTGGTGACAAAAAGCTATGTTGTTGCAGGATGAACCAAAGAAAATATTCAGAAAATATTTCCAAGCTTGAATTATATAAGTATTATGGAAATCCAAGCATTCCAGGAGCAAGATCTGGGGGTACTTCTATCTTTTTAGGCTTTTCTGAGGAGCTAATTTCTGAACTGTGTCAGTATTCCCTTACTATTTCAATCTGTGAGCCTAGGCTTTAAGAAATACATCAGACTTTGAGAATAAAAGGGGAAGTTAGCCAGTTGGGCTTTCAGAATTGCCCAGTGCTGAACTGTGCATCACTTCCACCTGAAATGGAATCTGATGGTTTGGTGTTTCTTAGCCACAGTGCGAGGGCAATGGAAGACTGTACTGGCTTGCTGGAGTGGCTTGTAGTAGTTGATCTACATTGGCAAATAAGCTACAGGTGTGAGCTCCTACTCTGAGTGTAGTTAGCTTTAAGTAACTGTGTATTTTTGAATGCAAATGCCTGTGTTATCTGACACTCCCATGGCCTTCAGAGTAAAAACTAGGATGCACAGTGTGTGGTTAAGGAAGGTTTTAAAAGAGCTGTTAGGTAACTTTATGGGCGGTCTGTGCTTTACTACCAAAAAGAAAAACTGGCCTTTAGGAGCATCCAAGATGAGAACTGCTTGTAAAATTCTTACCTTAAACAAGACTTCTAAATTTACAGTTGTTTCTAATAATGCTGTAGTCATTCAGATTTTATTCAGATGTTAGAGAAGTTGATAGATGGTTTAATTTTACTTAAATAGCCTTTGACCAATGATATAGTCAATTAGCAACTTGTGCTACTTGGAGATGAATGCATTGGTATGCAGAGCAGCAAGCTGACAAGGAGTCTCAGAAATGGCTTTTTAACATGCTTAGTATAATATCAAAACATTCCTAATTAAACTTTGATTTGGAAGTTGAGCAATTACTTTTGGAAGCAACTTCATTCTCCTCTAATGTTGTGTTTGTGGTTTGGGGAGTCTGAAGTTCTGCGAGACCTCTTGTTCTGGTTTCTCAGGTTATGTGTCAAGTTAGAGAAGGCCTAAATGGCTTCAACATTCATAAAAATAACGTTAAATTGCAGTAAGTCTTGTCCTTTCCCTTTGGACTGAGGAAAATTCACTGCAAAGAAAACAATATATTGTAAGGATTTGTCCCAGGAATTTGGAAGGATTTCATTGTACTGAGCTTAGGGTCTTGAGTCACTCTTCATTGAAGTAAACTGCAGGCCTGGTAGGAAGGCTACCTTTTAAGTATACCTTGTGCTATACTACGTAACAAATGTACAGCTGCCAAAACACTTGCCTAACCCTGCTTTTCTCAGTCCACCTTTTTATATACTTTACTGGGAACAGCACAAAACTGAACAAGTTCAGTGTTGTGTCTCTCCCCCCTGCCCTTGTGCTTGTTGTCACTTCATTGTTCTAAAGCATCTCCAGCGATGCTGCAGGTAACACTTCTGAGCACAAGCTGTTAGATCTCTGAGGGATGAAGCAGATACTGGCCACGGCTTCATTCTGTACAATGTTGAGTTGTCTAAATACAAAAGAGGTAAAGCTGGAGACTTGTCTAGAAACTGAATCACTTGGCAGGTAAAAAGCCTTGAAGGCTATTGACCACTGCTTCAGCTGGGCTCTTCTGACCTGATGATTAAGCATCAAATTGGACTCTTCACCTTCTCATTTTATCATAGATGCTATGCTTGATTGCAGTTATGTTGCTGAGTTTATCTGGTTTGATACTCAACCTAAAGTAAGTTCTAGAGCTGGGCAGGGAGAAGTAAAACTGCAAAGGAGAAACAGTTGTTGAAGCTGGTGTGTAACTTCTGTAACTTCTTTCAGCAGCTTGATGCCTGTGTCAAAGCCTATGGCAGGTTTGACCTTATACTTTTAACTCTTGGCTTGTTGGATGCTGAATGAAACTCTCTGAAGAAGGGAAACCGTAGTCCACT
>VZSV01000001.1:14386464-14397558 GCA_013398735.1 Nothocercus julius | reverse complement strand
CTACTGTCTTGCTGCTGGAATGTAGGGGTTAAGTGCATATCTAGTACGGCGGGTTGGGGGGATAGGAAGCAATCCAAATTCTGTATCGTACTGGGGGAGCTCATGCCAAAGACCTGGGGCAGCATCAAGATGCCTTTAAGGCTTTCTGCCTTTGAAGGTATCTCTCTTGTGGTTCCCTTCCATATACTGAAAACTGAAGACTTCTGGAGTCTTACAGCAGTGACTCTGAGAGCTCAGTGATGTACCTCATGGCAGAACCATGGTAAGGGGCTAGGGACAGCATACAAACATGCCCGTCACTTCAGTACTGAAAATACTCTTGACTACTGCGGGGGAGGGGGGGAGGGGGGAATAATGCCATGTTAATGTAATAGTAATAGTTGTGATAAGATACAATATCTTATTCCTGAACCATCAAAACACATGGGAATTGTACTTGAAGCTAGAAAACCTTGCACATTAGCAATTTGCTAGTTTGAAGTGGTGTTGCCTAGTTTGGGTGTGAAGTAAATGGCACTGCTCTAGCTGTAGTGACGCTTGACTTCCCACACCTGCCCCTTCAAGTTTGGTGATGAGCAACTAAGTTACTGCAAGTTTGAAGAGGGATGCAAGTAACTGTAAAGGAATCTTGTTTTCAGAGATGGAAAAAAATGTGTTTGCTCTTTAATGTACGCAGTAACACTTTTCTGAATGTTGTTGGTTGCTGAGAACAGATGACAGAGTTAAAATATCCTTGGAGCAGCTAACAAGGATCCGTCCTTGCTCTTAGAGATATCTGTATAGTGTTTGCCGCTCCTGAAGCAGCTAGTGTGTACATTTTGTCTGACAGGGAAAGCTTGTTGTTTATTTAGATCATATTAATGTGATTTGCTTTTGGAGGTGGGAGTGGGGAGCAGGTAGTAAGGCTTCATACTGGCAGTACTTAACATCATATCCTGAGGCTTCTACACTCAGGCTTTTCCAGCTGGGGTCCAGAAAGACTTCGGTTGTGGGGAAATCTCTTCTGCTCTCGCCTGTGCTGTCCCAGAAGGAAGCTTGGACTGCCCAGTGGTCCAAAGAGGCATGGTCCAGCACTTAATTCATACTGAACTCTGCGGGTGGCTGCCCCTACAGAACTGAGGCAAGCGTTTGGCTTAAGTTTAAGCGGAAAGAAAAGAAATACTGTAAACACTGTAAAATACAATGCAAACAACGGCAGAACAAAGCAGTAAAACAGACTCTCTCCCTTGAGGATTTAGGGGGAAAGTTTGCTTTTTGCTGACTTCTGACAGGAGTTTCAGTTCTGTTTTGCATATGCTTTCCCAGCTCTTTCCCTCTTGCTCTGAATTCCTCACTGGCCTATTTTTTAACTTTTGTAACAAAGCTATTTTTCTTCTGTATCTACACCTTTCCTTAGACAAAAAAGGCATCTTTTAGGCTATTGCAGAATTCACTTAGGTCCATTTGGAAAATGAAGCAGTGAGTGTTAAGCCAAGCCTGGGATTTTTGCCAAAACTCAGTGTACTGGAGCATGATTTTGTAGAGTCTCTGCCTTGCTTGCAGAAGCAAGAGTTAAAACTTCTTCATGACGTGTCTGAGTGTTGTCATTCGACTTGTAACAAAGCTGAGTCTCTGAAACTGCCTATCTGCAGTTTGAGCATTGGTAACTTTAGTGTCCAATACCTGTATGTGTGATACTGTGTGGACTGTGGACTTTGCTGATGAAGTGTTTCATAGGGGAGGGAAGAGGACCTTGGAGCTGTTAATGCAGAATCTAATACTTTTGTTAATGAAGTCATGTTTATTTTTATTGTTGATTCTTAAGCCACAGGCTAAAAGTCCTGGGGTGGTAAGATGGCCTTTAAGATCTTAGAAAAGAATCTAAGAAGCCACTTTCTTTTAAGAGCTCTGGAGTAAGGCTGGCTTTAAATGTGAGAAACATGCTGTTATCACAACACTGGCCAGATCAGCTATTCCCTATTTAACATGGGAGCATGATAATCTGTATGAGCAAGGTGAACTTTCTGTCTTTTTTTTTCCAGTTTCATTGACATTTTAGAGGAGTGACTGTGTAGATGAGGGCAACTTCATTCTGTTTAACTGATGAGGCCATGACCCAACTCTGCCTGGCTCTCTAGAAATGCCAAGGTAGACTCACTCATTTGTAGAAGGAGACATGACAAGATGGCAAATGTCTCTTAAATTTAAGAAATAATAGATCTTGAAGATTAAAGAGACTGAAGTGCTGGTGACTGTATATACACAGTAAAATAGACTGTGGAAAACACCCTGCTGCTCTGAGCAGCTGCCTTTCACTCAGTTATCTCTGGTTAAGGATCATGTTGAGAGTATGCATGCAGTTAAAGGTGAATGCTTTAATGTTCATAGTACCCTCCTTTTTCAATATCCCCTCTGTGCATTGGAATTTTAGTCTTGGCATTCTGTTAGTGTTCCTCTGCTGATGGGCAGCCAGCCCTTGTTTGGTTTTGAAGTAATGAGCTCAGTTATTTCTAATATCTACTTCTTGGTTCTGCTGTTGGCAGCATCAGCAAGAACCATAATGAAGGCTAGTTGCCAACTTCAATTTGAATGCCCCTTTCAGCTTTTCAGAAGAATTGATTTAAGAAGCCCTGAACTTGTAGGGCTGTGCAGTTTTAATGGGTGGCATTTTGCAATGTAGAAGATCTTCAATCTCAAAATATTTGAGCTCTGCATAAGCAAGAGTGCCCCTTAGCTATATTCCTGTTGGAGCTCTACTCTAAAAACAGTTTGGCCCCTTAACCATGGTTGCAATTTACGTACTTAATCTTCACCTCTACTTGTGATCACCTAGCAGAGAGGGCAGCAAAGGGCTGCCAGAGATGGTAGTCATCTTCATAGATCTGCCTTGTTCACAGCAATAGCATGTAGTACCTGTGCCAGTAACTGAAGTGATGCCCTGGATCACGGGGAGAGGCTAGAGAGAAGTATGGAATCATGGAAGAATCATGGAAGAGAAGTACAAAATGCTCTGAGGGTTTTGAAAAAGACAGCCTGAGAAGGAGGTCTTGCACAGTTAATATCAGGTGATTGAGCTGATTTTTTTTTAGTGCTTTTGCCTTTAAAGGGGAGCCTCTTATAGCAATCAGACTACTGACTTTCCTCAGGTAGGACAGAAGATAGCAATTCAGCTGAAAACTTGTACTTCATCCAACCAGCCGTCCTTTGAAGAATGCTTTAAGCAAACTTGTTTGTAATCGGTCATGCTTGTAGTCAACGTGTAGCTTCACATTGCATAACTAAGACTCCTGTAAGAGCTTAATTTAGAATAAAGGCTCTTCTGCCTAGAGCCTGGAGCTTGCCCCTTCTGTCTGCAGTATTCCAAGCCCTCACGAATATGGAAGAGGCTTGTGGAGGCTGACCTCTAAGCCAGTCCTAGTCAGCACTGGGGAGGTGGGGAGAGGCCAAAGAAAATGTTCTTTGAGACAGTTTAAGTGGCTGAACTTTGCATGCGAACACATGTATTCCTGCAGAGTCTGCAGTTGGCATTTAGTAATTTATACAGTGGAAGGTAAGAAAGCAGGTTTTAAAATCTCTACGATGTTTCAAGAGAGTCAGAGGCAGGCAGACTTGCTCCAGATTGTGAAGAATATATGCAATAAAAGCAATCTTGCTGGAGATATTTGTTTTTGTTAAAATATATACCTGACAATACTGCAAGCCTGCTGTTTTCTTGAGAGCTATTTTTTTGAGAGAACACATCTCATTTTAGTGGAATAGCTGACTTTTCACCCTCTAGTGACAGCATGAAGTGTAATCCCTCTACAGTTGTTAGAAAAGAACAGCCTCAACTATCATTATGAAAAAATAAAGCAAGGAATATGATTACCCAGAGGAGAGTAATTTGGCATGAGTTAGGATGATATTTTGAACTCTTCTGTTTTGAGTTATGCTGAATAAGCAGAGGACTTCCTAAACCAGAAAGACAGGATCAGGTTATTAAACAATACAGCTTCTTAGAGACAAGATTCTACCTTTATAGCAATGGAAGTTTTGCTGTGGTTTCCTTTGGGACAAGGAATTCACTGCCTGACTATGCAAACATCTGTATTTTCTATCTGGTTCAACATGTATAGTAGCAAAGCTAATGAGAAGATATAGTCCAAGCTAAACATGCCTTCTCTTGTCAATGTGTTTGACAAAGTAAATTGAATCTCAAATTTGTTCTAGGCTTGTATGTCATCTTGGCTGCAAAAATAATCTTTTGACTAGGAAAATGAGCTTTGAAAGAAGCTGAAGTAATGTTGTTTCAAAGGAATTAAATCAGTCTCTACTTCAGGATTGCCAAACTTGCTAGAATGGTTTAGAAGATTTTTGTTAGAAGTGACATTAGCTGAGATGTCTATTCTGTGTTTAAAGTTTTGGTTTTCTCCAGAGTTCAGCTGATCAACATATTGATCTCTAGTACAATTTACATGATGCTTAGACAAGCTGTATGTTAAACTTGAAGTAGCTTTTATAAAGGTGATATTAGTAAGCAGAATAAAAATCCTATAAAAAAAAGGGAATTGATTGTTTAAAATATTTTGTGCTTGATGTCTGAGTTTGGCATATTTCTTCTTGCAAGTCAACTGTAGTTAAACAGTTGTACCTGTTACATAAGCATACCTCCTAAAAGCAGTAGAGACACCATTTCACAGGCTCATTCACCCACTGTAATATTTTTTTCCTTGTTCTGCAGAAAACCAGAAGAGCTTCTCTGAGACTAGGTTAAATTCTAAGAACTTTTCCTGAACCACTTGTAGTTCAGGAGGGTTCCTCAAATAGGTCAAAACTTTGTTAGGTCTAGTACTTAGTGTTACAGCTTCTCCATCATATTTGAGGACTGACTTGTGAGGAAAAACACCAATTACTTTGTAGCTAACAGATGAAGCACAGGAGTTCAGCACTCTCCTCCCTTGGAATGGCTTAGATTTAAAAGAGAGGGAAAGGAGAATCACCATAGAAAAATAAGCCTGTAAGGGGAACTCATAAAAATACCTAAATATGATTTGCCTACTTTAGGGTCTGATCCCGTATGTTTGCCCAGCCTCCTGCATCCTCAAGCGTAGGCTGTGTGCTTTGAACCCATTCCTGTTTGCACAGCTGGGGGGCTGGAGTGGAAACATAAGTGGTGCTTTAACTTAAGCAAGAGTCTTCACTTTGCAGGTGTGATGGCTCAAGGAATAAAAGCATTTCAATATCCTTTCCACCAGGCTCTCCAATCTTGGGACAGAGATGAACCCTTCTAAAACTTGTTCAGAAAACCTTAATTCTAGCTATAAAACTGTAGGATGCTAGAAAACACCCAGGCAAGGACTGGAACTAGTTAAATAAGTTTTTCAGACTCCTTTCTGCATTTACAGAAGCCTAGCATTTCAGGTCTCTAAGAACACCTTGGAGGGCTGCTTTGCTTTGGATTGCACGGCAGCAAACTTGGCTGCAGTAAACTCTATAATGTGAATGTACCTCAGTTAATCAATTTTAAAAAGATATATTTTAAGAGTCTTTAAAAGTCAAAGGCTGTGTATACAGAATGAGGCATTGTGCACGCTCTTCTCCTGGTTTTGTTAGGCAGCAGCTTGCACTACTAATCTGAAGCGAAGCTGTAAAATAGCCGAGGCACCTCTGTTGTGACCCGCAGTGGACCCCTGTCCTTCAGTTTTGTTTCTTAGACTTCTTCCAATTTCTTGCATTTGTCACTTGTGTCCCTTGCTGCCTCTTACCCCTAAGTTTGGCCAAAGCACTTTGGAAGTGCAGTGCCTTGGCCACTTCTTGTTGACCCCCTCACAAAGAGCTGTGCTGTTATGTTTGTGCCTATAATGTACCCAGATGGTGAATAGAATGAATGACCACCAAGCTCATTTTCACTTGTGAGGTCAGACCTTTCTCTGCTAAATAACACAAGTGTTCCCAGCTGCTGTGCAGCTGCAGGGAGTCTGCTTTCCTTCACAGGCATTAAAACCCCTTTAATCAGTGTTTGTTGTTTGTCAGCAGTGGTGTTGAGGTGTGGAGAAAAAGAACAGATATGCTTTGTTGGCAAAGTTAACTTTATTCTGACCTCTTATCTTTCCTTTTTCTTTTCAAGTCTGAAGAAGCAAAAAGTAGTTTGGGAAGTGAGTACTGCAAGCACCTGTGTAAATGCATTTACTAAAGGAGGGAGCTTATGCTCTTATGCAGATGCAGAGTTTTAGGGGAAGGGATGCTCTGAGAGCTTCATTAGACCCCATGCTCTTTAAGGCTGGGACACTTGAACTGATTGGTGTAGCAGCTGTGCAGGGTACCTTAATATACCTGCTACTATAACACAAATTCTACTATAATGCACATGGATTCTAATACTTGTGTTGTACTCATTTTAGTATTTGGTCTGTGTTTAGCAGATAGCATTTGCAATCTGGTCACTTTTAACGTTTTCCTGAAAAACTGGTTCCAGTATCTTTGTGACAGTTTTGGGATTTATTTTAATAGAATAGTTCTGTTTTTAACAGTTTTTCTGTGTTGGAGAGTAAAGAAGAAGAGAAAAGGACTGGATAACCAAATGTCACCTTTTCCAGTCCCATTGTTTTAGATGTGGTCTGCTCTGAAGGAAATAAGAATAGATGTCAAGAAGAGACTTAATGATATTTTGGAACTAGGAAAATGATCTCTTTTTTTTGTTTTCTAGATGAAACTTGAAAACCCAATGCTGCTACCTGCATGCTTGCAGGATTACTTTTCCTGAGTCTAGAACTATCATTGTTTGCACAGCACCAAGGGCTTCTTAACAGAAGCTGATTTCTGTTAGCACAGTCTGTTTGCAAGTCCTGAGGGTCCTAGAACATCAATCTTTAAGCCTAGTTTCAAGAGTAATCATGATGAGGCGTTGTGTGTTAAAGGCAAAATACTTTCCCATCCTTCTTTCACCTAGCACTGAAGGGACAAGGGATTCATACTACTGCCTTGGTCGTGTTTGGTGAGGGTCAGTAGTTGTACTTGGGGGCACCCTGTGCAC
Source organism: Nothocercus julius (assembly GCA_013398735.1). NCBI lineage: Eukaryota > Metazoa > Chordata > Aves > Tinamiformes > Tinamidae > Nothocercus > Nothocercus julius. Next base: position 14,390,567 of record VZSV01000001.1, on the reverse strand, counting down.
ATCACTCACAACCACCTGCCTGGGACAGCAGTGACTTCTGTAACCACTGAGGTGCTGCTGCTTGGAAAGGGGTACCTGCTTGCTAGAGATTGGAATAGAGAACAGTGAACAAGTAACTCAAACTGTAGTTCTAGCTGCTACAATGATGGATTCAGTTGCTATTATCTGTTTCTGACTTGTTTTTTCCTCTACCTGAGGAAGAGTACAGTTCAGCATTCTAGTGTATTTTTGCCATGCTGAGGATGCAAGCAAAGAAGGACAGTTGTAGAGAGACAAACAGCTAGCAAGAGAGCTTTTGGTGCTGGGCAGGAGCTGTTGATGCTTAAGATGGCTCGTATGTTAAATATCTGAGGACGGTCTGTGTTGATGATCACTTCTATAGTGTGAATGTTTATCAGGCAAAATTGATAAAGAATGACCATGTTATTGGAAAGCTGTCAGGGCTGCCAAAGAAAGATGAGGGCTCTGGACCACAGTGGAGCGAGTGCATATCTTGTAAGGGAGAGTTTGAGGCCCTCAGTAATATCTCCAGGAGATCCAGTCTTTCTGGCAGTGATGTCTGGTCACATGAAAAGAACCTTGATTAGACAGGCATGATCCTGGATCCTTCTGGAAATTAATGCACACTTTTATAATGTAGTTGAACAAAACAAGCACCATCTTGTGCAACTACGTAAACCATAAACTTCTTTGGCAAGGCAGATGTGGCATCTTCAGTGCCTGGAAAGCACCTAACATGCTGTGTGGGCTCACTTCGGTAATCCAAATTGCAAATGCGAAAAAGGCTTTGATTTTTTTTATATAAAGTGGTTCTCGGCTTAATTTGGGTAGGCAAGAACTTCACAGACTGCATTGGGGCACTCTGCGTGTTTCCTCAGGCCCTCATAATTAATCAATGTCGAGCCGTTCTTCCCTATCCCTCTGTGAGGAGGTACCTAAAGAAAGCTGTCCCGTAACTTTAGTTTTAGCTCTTTAGTATCAACTGCCTGAGAGAGACTTTTGTTCTTCATGTATTCTCTTTCTGGGGGAAGAGACTTTTCTGAGCTTTAAGGGTTCCATTGATACTTGGTATTTTGGTGCAGGCCAAAGAAGACTTGGATGAGTTTGCATGATACAAGCTGAATTTTCAGTACATCCATAATATGGTTTGATGCTGGAAATCACTATTCTGTTTTTCTTAGGTGGTCCTCTGGATCTCTCTGATATGTAGAACTGAATATCTGACACAAGGAATTAGTAAAAACAGAATTTCATGCCAGTAGCTCAAGACCTCAAAGTTGTGATCAATGGTGAATGTGACTGTTTCTTCTAAAGGGGAATGTTTACCTGCATGTTTTATCACTACAGGTACACCATCCTGCACTGTCAGGGAGTTCTGCTTTTAAAGGGTGTTTATATAATAGACAGTTGAAGTGTCTTACCAGACTTTCAGGCTCTCTGACACCACACGTTGGGAGAGACTTTAGCATCTTCAGCCTGTTTCTTCTTAGTATATGTTTACAGTCCCTGGTGAGGTTTGCACCCTGAGTGCTAAAAAGACAGTACTGTACCTAGAGCAATTCTAAGCAAACTGTGATAGCCTGGTCCTTGACAAGAACTGGGCAAAAACTGGGTCCAGCTTTACAGTGTTTTTACAGTCTGGTCCAGGTCTCTATAAAATATTTTAAATTACCTTCAGGTTTAGATTTTCCAGTTTCCCATTCAACAGGTGTTGCCAGATTACAGAGAGTGCAGCAGAAAAGGAACAAAAACATTTAAAAAAAAAAAAAAAAAAAAAAAACCTTCTATGCTGTTGCAAATTTTGGCAAGTCTTCGACAAATGAGATTTAGAGAAAAAGGGGTTGCCCCACCCAAACTAAAACAAGTGCAGACCTTGCTTGCTTTTCCCAGCTGTCATGGTTTTTACTAATGCAAGAGTCCTCAAAAGGTCCAGCAATACAGAGCCAATCATATATATATATATATATATATATATATATATTTATATGATTCTATATGAAAACTTTTTTGATTATTTTTATCTAATTGGGAAGAAAAAAGGGATGACAATTTTTATCAGGGAAAAAAAACAAATTTCAGGGATGCATGTTTTTGGCGTGGTTAAAAAACAACCCAAACTAGGCTTCAGGCAATGTTTTTTCAACTGCTTTAACCTCAAAGCACAGAACAGACAGCTTTGTAGGCAACTGTAGCACCAAGGTGATTATGGCTGTGACTCACACTTCCCTGCAAGGCATCCAGCTATCAACACACTTGGAGAGCCGCGGCGCTGTGCATGCGAGCAGCGAGCAGCGTGTCAGGCAGGGCCTGCCTGGCAGCCAGCGCCAAACTCCGGAGCTCAGGAGCGCTCTGGCAGCAAGCTGGGATGCTGGTGAGTTAGAAAGGAACCCGGATTCCCTTGGGCTCAAAGGCTTAGGAGACAGGAGCTTGGGAAGTGCAAGATGGGTTTAATTTCGTTTCTTTTCCTTGCTAATCCTTATGGGATTCCTTTCAAGAGTCCCCTGAAATCTTCCTTTGAACAGGTGGCTGGATTTGGGGAGTGATTATAGGCCTAACTATTACAGCTAAGCCAGGTAGAGTGGGAAGTGAGTGGGAAAGTGAAAGGGGCTGCTACTATAATGTCCTGCAGAAACCCTAATTCAGGGATACGGTAGGGGGATTGGGGGTGAGGGTTCCCTGGAAGAGAGGATGAACTTGGAAAAATCTGCATCTGGGTATTGCTGTGGGCACCATAGAGTACAGCTGATGGCTTAACAAGAAGCCACCATGTGTGTTGGCATTGACAGCTGACAGAAAATTGAGACTATCAAAACTCAATGACTCATTTGTGCTGTGTTGGTTGCTCCATCTCCAAAAGATAAGGCAGAAGCCTAGCTGACCTCAGGGAATGGAAACTGCGCTGGTAGTGGTATGGAGGATATTTTCTGAGGGAAGAAAGGAAAGATGGGGTGGTTTGTCCTGAGAGCCTGACAAAAAAGGGCTGATGTGTGCATACAAAATAATGAGCCCCTTCTGAACTGAATGCAGGGGAAGAGGAGACATTCAGAAAGATGGCAAATTCAAAACTAACAGAAGAAAATAGTGAAAATATTGTGTTTCATTGTGGGCTGTATGGAATGCAAGTGTTTGCACAGCAGGATGTTACCAGGAGAAATAAAACATGGCTTTGGGAGGGTGCAGGTACACTGAGGCAGGTGGTATCCACAGATAATATAAGGAGAAGTTTATAGGATTAAAAAAAGCGACTGGAAATATAAAGCTGTACTTCAACCATGAGCAGGACTTCTTGAAAGGTTATGTAGGTTCCTCCAGCCTCAGTGATAAGTTTCCTGCAGCACTGACTCAAGTGCCTGGTGCTGGATATTGTTTGTGGCAGGGCCCTGGGCAAGCCAGGCTGATGTGACTCAGTATTGCCCTTCCCGAGTGAGCTGTGTTTGGCTTTGCACATCTTATGTTTGCAGAGGTGAGGCAGAGTGAGTAATGTTTCCGTTCCAGTAAAGAAAATGGAATGGCAAAGACCCTTAATTTTTTTAAATATTTAAGACCTACGTGTTTCACTTTAAGTTCCCTTCAGGCAAAGTCAACTTTGGTAGTCAGCTTAAACAGTGTTATAGACCATATTGCTATCATCATAAAAACAAAATACACAGTGTTTTGCTTTGAGAAACCAAATGAAAATGGTATTTTTTGTCTCCCTCCCTCCTTTTTTTCACTCCCTTCAGTTTTTAATAAGTGACCGTGATAGAGACCCTCAGTGTAACCTGCACTGCTCCAGGTCCCAATCCAAGCCCCTCTGTGCTTCCGATGGCAGAACGTACGAGTCGATGTGTGACTACCAGAGAGCTAAATGCCGAGAAGCAAGCCTGAGCGTGACGCATCGTGGGCGCTGCAAAGGTAGGTGCATTTCTAAGGCCTTGGTGGGGAGGAATGGGAGTCCGACCTGTGAAGACTGAACTTGCAGACCCGCAGAGTTTAGTGTCCTGCTCTGAGTAATCTGATTCAAATTGTGCATTTTTGTCAGAATGGCCATCTAGGCCTGGGAGTAGATGGCAGGAGTAAGAAAGAACTGACTGAATTACAGTGAAAAAAGGCAAAAGAGCCAG
>VZSV01000001.1:14325345-14386459 GCA_013398735.1 Nothocercus julius | reverse complement strand
CCCAAACTTTTCTATGGATCAAAAGGAGTTGACTGCATGAAAATGCAAAAATCACATCTTTAAAGAAGTCTTCCTTGCTCCCTTCTCTGGTGTTTAACTGAGGTACCTGGGAACAGTAGGAATGTGAAGTAAGGAAGAAAGTATGTGCACAAGATGTATATGCCTGGGAAAGGGCTAGGCAGCCTTTTTGTGCTGAGCTAATTAAGGAGGCAAAATGATTGCAAGTCTTTACATGGCCTCTTTTTTTGCCTTTTGGCCTGTCCGCTGTTATAGCTGCACTTGGAAATAAGCACACTGTTTCCTTGTCATCTCGGCTTTTCTTCAGCATAGTCTGAAGATGAAGTTGCAACTTTTCTTAGGAATGTTGGTTTCTTGTCATACAAATGATTTGCTTCTGCAGTGAAGTGAAAAATCAAGTTGAGTGCATTTCCTGAGAGCACAGTTGGCTCAGAGGGCAGATGGTGCAGATGTTTTTAGCAATTGGTTAAAGTGACAGGAGAAACTTGTTAAAATCCCTGCGGAAGGATAAATGGACATGTGTTTAAACTTGCCTTTTTTTAAGGACTCTTACTATTATAAAAATGCATTTTTATTTTTGTCAGATTTGTTTGGTCTAAAATAGACATTCCATTTGAATGTAGAAATGGGCTTTTTTAGGTGAAATATAAGCATGACAAGAAATATAGGTTTCTTGTAAATGGTTACTCTTTAGAAGGCAGCTTGCTTGTGTGTATGTACCCCTGCTGAATGTATCTGGCAGCTTTTCCCATATAGCATAGGAAAGGGCCTTTGAATCATGCTGGTTTTTGAATACTGCAAGTCCAGAATCTGGTTCCCAGGAGCCCCAGGAATCCTTGTAACCAGCACACTTGCAAGTAACACGGTTAAGAAGCAGTAGGGTGGAAGTTCTGTCTTTGATATCATTTCTTGAGCACACTGGCTTAGCTGGGAAACTCCATGACTGATGTTGGCATATGAACTGGCACTCTCTGGTCACTTAAAACATGAGCCTTACGTAGAAGTCTGCTCTGGAAGTAGAGATGATGTTTAATTGTTAAGCTGCACAGCCTGCTGTGAAGCATGATTGTGGAGTCCCAAAGAAATAAATGATTTTTTATTAAGCACAGGTAACTTTTTCCTTTTAACTTTCTCAACTACAACTGAAATGTTTAGCTGAAACCTCTCATTCTCCTCTGCCCTTTTCCTTTAGTCCGTGTTACTCTACAGCCCTATACCTAGGGGCATTTGACAACTGCAAGTCCTACTCTTAACCCACTGTCTAATGTTCCAACTAATTGCTGAGAGCTGGGAATGTACTTTTAACCACTATGTTCAAATTTAACTTTGCTGGTAACTTCCATGTGTGCTGCTATGGAAAAATACTTTGCTTTTCTAGTCACGTTAGAAATATGGCCTCTAGTTGTGCATAAAGGTCAGTGCTCTTGGCAAATACAAACAGTTGGAAGACAGGCATGTGTGTGACTACAGGTTCTTGGCTAGGTTTGTCTATATCTTACACTCTCAGAAAGAAAGATATCACCAGCAGTTTTCAACCATTTTCTACCGCAGCAGTAGGGCACCTGGTTCACACTGAAGAGCCTTTGTTCTCTCTGCATGATAAAAACACTCTGAAGGGATGTCCCATAGAACTGGAGAGGATCCTGTGGTCATGGAGCCCTGGCAGCAATAATTGTGACAATCACCTTACTGAATGACTGTTACAAAATGAGCAATTTTAGATGCTGCTTCTCTGAGGAAGAGAAAAAGTGGGTAATTAAAATAAGGAGAAGAAGCCTCATATTGTAGACAGCAAGGCCACAGTACTGTACTCCACTCTACCATAGTTTTTTACTTTCATGTTCTCAGAACTGAAACTACACTGGCATCAAGACAAGCAGAAGGGTTTCCATAGTGAGAACAGAACCTTTTGATTCAGTTTAGCTCTCTGCTCTATCTTAAGAACTTAAGAACCTTTAAAAATGAAATCTTTCTTCCCGCTTGGGAACTATAACTCTTATTTAGCTCTTGCTCCTTGCCAGTTTCCTTAAGTACTTCTCAGTGAAACTGTTCCAGCACTAAACTATCCACCTTCCTCCCAAACCTCCCCCCACCTGATGAAGGGTTAAAAGTCACGAGTAGCTTAAAACAACCAAACCAAGGGCATCCATGACAAATGGAGCCACTGATGGGAGCTCAGAGAATAGTTCCAGATGGCGTAGCTGTGCATAAAATACACACCCAGGCAATCTGTGCATAAAATACACACCCAGGTACCTGGATCTCTTGTCAGCAGACATGTTAGGATCATATGTTAAATAACAGAATTTTGCAGTTACGAAAGACAAGAACTTGTTAAATGGACCTTGGCAAACTCATGATTATGCAGTAGTTGTGAGGAAAAAAGGAGGTGGGGTGCTTGAAAGTTGCCCCAAGAGATTTTTAGTGGATGAGTTTGAAAGTAGGCTACAGAGCTTGTTCTCAGATCACAAGTCACATATGAGGAATGAACCTATCTGTAAGTTACTGCTGGGAACTGTAACAGGAGTCTTCAGCCCGTGCTTCTGAGACACCTGACTGCACACAGGAATCGGCTGATGGTACTGGGAGGGAAAGTCTCATTCTGACTGATGCATTTATTTGAAGGTAATCTTCCCCCTCTGTCTGCTTTCTTAGTCTGCTTGTTAGGTCCATGTGTCTTTGAAATTTTTTATCCCTGATCAAGGGAGAGGAAAATGGGTCCCTCATGGGCAGCATACTGGGTAATAAAATCTTAATGAAGTCCTTAATTACTTTACAAATTTAGCCATGTTTTTAGAGACGCTTCAAGTCAAGAACTCTGTAATAGCAATGGTGTCTGGGTATATCAAAAAAGGAGCAAAGTATGCCAACATGAATAGAAAAATGTTGGAGATGGCTAGTGTAGGACTTCTCAAAAGTGAAGGGGAAACAAGGGGAGAATGGAGAATGATCAACAGACCCTATGGGACACAGGCACATTTTTGTAGTTAGCTCAACTTCCATTTTTACTTGTTTTATGTGAAGGCTGTAGTTCACTGGCTTGAGTACATGGATATGAATCTGCAGAATCTGCAGACTTCAGTGTAGCTGGACTGCTTCGTGCCTGATTGGGACCTGGCCTGTATGTGAGACAGTTACCTAATGTAACTATAAATAGTTCAAAAGCTCTTTGGATCTTTTTTTTTCCTCCTTTGAGCTTTTGGTAAAAACAAAGCAGAATTAAAACTAAATAGCTAGATTATTGTGGTTACATAATATAAGCTTGCTGCTGGCATTATGTAGGTGCCTGAAGATGTTTTACTTGGTATTAGGATAGTTTGAAACTTCACACTGCAGTGTTGTGTGGTATCAGACAGCCACTTTCTGGTGAAGAATGTGCTGGAATTCCTGGGGCCCATTCATAGATGTGCTGTGTATGTCATGAGGGGCATAGTAGTCTCACTTGAATAAGCTTGGTGACTGTTCACAGAAAAGATAATCATGTTGGCTTCACTCCAAAATCCAAAATTTGCAAAATCCTGAATTTTGCAAATTAGGCCCTATATGTTGAGAACATCGGTCAGTCTCCTAGTTGCCAGATACCAACTTTAGAGAAACAAATTTTCTTTAAAATATAGTCTGAGCATCAGTAACTTTGTGCTGAGTTTCAAGGTATCTAAGGTCAAATCATTAAACTTAATCATTAATCAAATCATTAAATTTAGAAAAGTCATCTTGTTTTGTTTTTCCTCTCCACTTAACACAGGGGAGAGGAGAAGATCTTATTCAGACTCAGTCTGGACAATGAAACTGGAATGCATTAATGCATAGGTGTATGAGCCTACCGCTTTGCATCAGGCTTTAGTAAAATTTGCAATGCATCTTAAATTTGGGTAAGCTGTTTGGCAGCTACTCTTTAATCCTTGGCACTTATGTCATATTTTACATTTTCTAATTAACAAAGCAAAAATAGTAAGGTGAAGTCATCCCACTGAAATCACATGTTGATGCAAACATTATAAAAATACCAATCTGTGGGGAGCAGAAGGAATTTGACAGGCCTTTTAAAAACAAACTGGTAAATGTTGATATTAAAGACACTGTTTTTACTGGAACTGAATTGTGAAACTACAGACAAAAAAGATAACAGTATGCATACACCTCCAGTCTGTGTGGTGTAGATGGCTTTTCCAAGTCAAGACTGTAAAAGGACTGACATGACCTTTGTAGATCAATGAGGGAGGATGGGAGAAATAATTACTGCTGACTGTTCAGGAACAGGGGGAAAAATGCATTTCTTCTACACTTCAGCAGCAATTTCTGAAATGATACCACCTGAGCCAAGGGTTGAAATGAGAGAGAGAGAGAGAGAATGTTGCAAGAAAAAAGAGCTCTTAAACTTGGTGGTGTAGTGATGGTATGCTAGAGTGTAATCTACTGAGTGCTAGCAGTTAGCTTGATCCATGAAGGCCAGTTAAAATTACCAGAAGGGACATTGTCACCTTAGCAATAATATGCTTATATTGTCATCTCTGTCTAGTAAGACCTTCATTTGTATGGATATTTGCATGCTCATTAGACAAATTGGACAAAGATCTGAGTTAGACTCTCTTCTGGCTGGACTCCAAATATCTCTGTGCTGCAGGTGATGCTACAAAATGTTAGTTCCTACCAGATGTGTGGTGAAGCATCCAGGCTGTCACGTAGCTACTGCTGTGTATGAATGTGGTGAGTGTGCCAGCACTGAAGTAGACACTCTGTGGAAATGCCTTATGCGTCTGCTTCATGTTCAGAAAAGAGGAGGAAATATTGCATCTGCGTAATACAATTTGAACTAGATATCCTTGTCTGCAGCCCTGTGTACTGAAGAATAGAAATCATATGTGAATTTGTGCTTTGGTTGTCACGTGAGAGACTAGCCACTCTTTTCTTCCATTCCTTTTGTACTCGCAGCACTGCAACCAGCACTGTGCAGGGTTTTGCTTCTTAGTTGTGCCCTGTGAAGCAGGACATGAAAGCCTGTGTTTTAATCTGACAGCTATAAAACGGAAGATGCAGCCACGCCATTGATTTTGTAGTAATGTCCTATCTCCTCAAGGCTGGACTCTTAAACTTGAACAGGGGATCTGCATGTGATAGCTGTTCCCGTTAGCAATATTGCTTTTCATCCCAAGTAGAATGTGTTTAAATGGACAGTTCTGCCACCAGCACTATCAGGACTGTGGCTGCATGCAAACAAGTTCTGATAATACAGTCCCTTATGCAAGTAGGGAAAAAAGTTCCATCAGATAGTTATGTCAAGGCTTCTCTAAATTCAGTGCTAGTTTAATTTGTGAAAGACAGGGTTAGATGGGGCATAAGGCCATGGGGAGGAGTTGGATAAATGAGTCAGTCACACAGTGAATGAGTAAATGTCTGAATTGGTATAGGTTAAGTAGTCTGGTTTTGCAACCTACTGAGTAGTAGTAACCTGCTGTTAATAATTGCTTTTTCCAAACGGGAATTGACATAATTCCAGAAGGCCTGTGAAATACTGCTTAGAGTACATTAATGTGATACATTTAAAATGAACCTGGATAGTCACCATTAGCAAACCTGAAACTTGGTCTTTTAAAATTGAGTTGCATAAATAAAGCACTTGGCTTGAAAGTTTTATTGCATATCTTAATCAAAACTGACTATTTATAGCACTGTTGTTTGGTTCTGCAGCTAGTTATGCTTAGGTGGAAAGTGCAAATTCAATTGATCTGGGAGCCCAGGTCAGCTTTCTAATTCAGTGGTAGTATTGATTCTCTTGTGAAAGTTCAAGTGCTAGGTTGAAGCAGAATGTAGGATCTTCAGGGATCCAGTAGAGAAGCTTTGATAAACAATGTGACAGAGTACCTGACAGAAAGGGAGTTTTAACTTTGACTTTTTGGTGCTGCTGAAGGATCTGCTGACCAGTTTTTACAGTTTCTGCACTGAAAATCTTCCAGTGAGGGGAAGAGGAGGAGGGATACACAGCATCCCATAGAAACAGACGCTTGCTATTTTTCTGTGCTTTCCAGACTGAACAGCAGTGCCTCTTAGGTATTTTGCTTAAATGTAGGTGCCAAGTGTATGCTGCATCCCTGCAGAACAGAACTCTCCTTTTGACCCATAGGTAATCAATGTAAGGCTTCCATGGGTTTATGCCCTCTACCAGTGAGCTGGACCTGGAAGGGATTTAAGGTCATGTGAGGTGCTGGCGTACTGTGAAATGGAAGCAGAGCTGAGGTCTTAACCCTGTTGGCATGCTCATAAAGCAAATGTTTTTCCTTAGCAGTGAAGTGAGTAACCGATATAAGGAAGTGTAATGTATGTTGGCCCTATCCATTGGAGCCTTGTTTGAACATGGGAAGGTGGAATTTCAGGGGGGAGGGGGAGTTATTTTAGCATCTTGCTGGGAGATTTCCTCAGGGAAATTAGCCAGCTAACTCATAGCTTGATTGCCTGGGTTCACACTTGTTTTGGGGATTGTCAGTGCTAACTCATGTCTGCCTTTTAAGTGTGCAGGTAATGGTTCTTGATGCCTTGTGTGTGTGTGTGTTTGTTTCCCTAGCTGCATGATGCATCTGGTAGCTTTTGAAGATGCCAAATGGTATTTGCAGTTTGAGCCTGTTTTGCTTCTGTCTTTGTAGATGCTGGCCAAAGCAAGTGTCGATTAGAGAGAGCTCAAGCACTGGAACAAGCTAAGAAGCCCCAGGAAGCAGTCTTCATCCCGGAGTGCAATGAGGATGGATCATTCACACAGGTAAATGTCTTTTGGTGTCTATCAGCCAGGTTCCTGGTGGCTGCAAGAGATTTGTTATGAGGTGAGCTAAGTGAGGAGAGCAGTGCAGTTACACTCAGGTTTGCTTACTGAGGTGAAGGGAGCTGCAAGCTGAGGACTGTTTAAGCAAGTGGAAATTTTGATTCAGGCACAAGATGTGCCTTAAGACATGCGTGTATATTGACATCCACCTTCAGCATTGCTTAGAAATTGTCATCTTTGCTAAAAGTTGCAGGGGAGGCCAAGGGTTCTCTCGAGATGAGCTGCAAACAGAAATGTGATTCACAAGAATAGGCTGGCTTCCACTGCTGTTGCCAGTGCTTCATAAATCCCAGCGAAAGAGAAGCTCCCTAGAGTTCTCTTGAGCCTCTTGCCTCTGCACAGCATTTAGGGACAGACTCTTGCTTCTTGCGCTGTTCTCTGTTATGCTTTGGCTGCCTGAAATGGAGATGATGAGACTGGCCATGACAGTTCTTTGTCTGGGTTTTTGATTCTGTAGTATTCACTTGCTGGGGCGAAGTGATAGGCTGGGTTTGTAGGCTGTTTCCTAATGCTGCTTCTCATGAGAAACAGCTCCTTCAGGCAAGGATAGCAGAGGAACTATATATGCTTCTTGTGGTTTGATCTTTAAGATTTATGCAAAATACTCAGTCATGGCCCCTGAGCAGTTTTCACAAATGGTTTTGTTTGGAGCAGAAAATCTGTTCTGCCAACTTCTTTGCATACTAATTTAGAGCAGCATCCTATTTGTGTATAATGATCTGGACCATTTTGGGAAGGTGGGGAGTGAGAGGAGATAAGTGTTCTGTGTTGAGCTTTATAGTTCAAGAAGGAAAGGGGAAGGAAGGCTGACTCCTCAAAGTCTCTTCTCAGCAGTCCACCGCATGCTGGAAGGTAGAGAACGCAAGAGAAATTTTTTCTCTAATAAGCTGGAATGAGAATGCAGCTGATAACACTCTCCAAAATAAAGCTTTATTTGGTAGCTTGGTAGTAGTGTCTGGATGGTTAAACAGTTGATGGGCTACTTTCCTGCATTCCCAGACCAATATGGGTTGTAAGGATTTTCCGTGAAGGAGCAGCATGAAACTGCTTACAAAACTTGAATGCTCTGAGCTGGAAGCCCAGCAATAGTTTTCCTCCATTCAGTCCTTTTAAAAACAGCCCTATGAACACTAAAGTACTTTTGTTTTACATGGCATAGGGAAGGAAGCCTCTGATTCCTTTTTAAGTGTCATTATTATGAAAGGAATGATAGGAATTTGAGTTAGTGCTGTGTTCCACATACCTTAGGAACCAGTTTCATCACTGTATTGCGGCATTTAAGGTCGTTGTCCCCACATAAGATGTCAATGAAAAACAGTGGCTGAGGAAGATAGCAGGTTTCAACCTGCATTTGAGACAAGAGATCCTTTTCATTTCTGTTCCAAATTAGTTTAACTTTGATTTAAAAGGGTGATAAAAATGCAGAATGTTGAGCAGTCTAAACTAGTTTTGCTTGCAGCAACTCATATCTGGTCTGGTGGGGGTCATTTGGATGCTGCATTTCCTGTCTAGAGAATTTGTCTGAGCATGAGGGAAAACCTCTTTACCCTAAGAGTGACTGCAACAGGTTACTTAGAGAGGTTGTGGAGTCTCCTTCCTTGCAGTTCAGAAGCTGCCTGGACTCAATCCTATGCAACATGCTCGAAGTGACTCCGCTTGAGGAGGGACTGTTAAGATAGATCATCTCCAGAGGCCCTTTCAACCTCAACCATTCTGTCATTGTGTGAATTGACACCTCCAGGTTCTCTTCCACACAGAAACCACCTAGGCCAGTCTTGTGAAATGCCTGAGGCCTTGAAGTCAGCTCACCAGCTTATTCTTGTTTGATATCTGGAGAGTAGCTCCGTGCAGACTTAATTTCAGTTGGGAGGTCCAGAGCAGAGCAACATCTCTGGACAAAGTTTCTAGGAGGAATACCCACCATACTTCTCAATCTTGAAACCCCCTCTCAACAAAGATCTAAGCAGACTCACACACTTCAGACTATACCCTGTATTTAGAGTTGACTGGGGACTTCTTTCAACAACTCATCCCTTTCTCAGATTTATAGAGGTATTCTGAACAAAATTTAATTTTAAGAAGCCTTTTTGATTTAAAAAAAAAAAAAAGAAATACTTTCCCCTCTGAGCAGAAAGATGTATGCACGTCTTGCATAAGAGTATCAGATGTCTGGTAATAGCACTAACCTAGTATGTGGATGACCTATCTTGAGCTGAGTCCAAAGCCAAACTTCTGTTGTAGGTACATACACAGTAGGTTATAGGGCCCAAATCATCTTCCCTGTCATCACCTTTCAAAAGAACTGGTGTTTTGTTGCATAATTATTGGGAATTCTGGAATTTTGTAGGAGTGAAAACCATGAATAATGCTGGTTTGCAAAATCATTGGCAGTGTAACTGCCAGTTAAGTGTAACACATTATTTCCCCCGGCTTCCCTGCAATAGTGCCAGCTCTGAGACCAGACAGTTACATGCAGAGGTAAAAGGGAGGACAGCCTGAAGGAAAAGACCTTAGTTTTGTTTGCATTAGAGATAGTGTGTATGTTTTCAGCACCCATATAATCTCTACTTTCCTAGTCTGCAAATCTAGAATAACAAAAAGTGTTGCCGCTGACTCTATTGCTTTGATGGCCAATCTTCCTAGGCAGGGCTAGTCGTAATGTGTTTTGTGTACTTTGTCAAGGGGAATGGGCACCTGTCAAATCAGTGGCTTCCATTACTGTCTTTATGCAATGCATCAGCTGCTTGCTTTATTCTAGGAGTTCATGTAAAGATCTCTTTGAATGTTTTGGTACTGCTTGTACACCTGAAAATGTAGCATGAATTTTTCTTTTCAATCCTGTAAGGGGAATACGACTTCCTATAAAAAGTCTGTCTGCATTTAGCCCATAGCAATAAAAGCATACAGATAAAACAGGAGTTATTCACAACATAAGAATGTTTGATCTAAGTATTTGATTAATTATAATTTGATTAAGTATATCCAATTGAGATTGCATACTGCTGTGCAGAATTGTCCATCTCTAAAACCAGTTTCTGTTTCCAAGACTCACTCTGTCCTTTTGTTGTTATGCTGTATTTTGCATAAATGCCATTCCCTTTCCATGCTGCACTTAACCTGCTGTGATCTGTTCTTCATAAACAACAGGCTGTATTGGGTAATCTGCACACTTCCTTTTGCTCCTTAGTGCCATTGGGCTTATTGCCATGGGCTGAGAGACGCTTGCATTCTTCACAGTTTTCCCCCAAGGAATTTTTTAGAAAAGGTTGTTGAAGTTAAACAGGATCCGTTTCAGACAGATGATAATGAACGTGAATAATTTCGACGCTGCTTTGGCAATATAGTCTTATGTGGCTTTGTGGGTGTCTTGCTTTTTGCCACCTCCTTGCATTTTTCTAAGTTTAGTTTCTTTTCCTTGCAAGTTCTCATACAAGTGGCAGAGACCAATATTCTGCTTGGAGAGTTTCTTTGCATGGAGGGCTCTGAGGGCTGCAGCTGCTAATGCAGTTGTTACTCAGCACTGAGGTTTCTCTTTGAGTGAGTGCATCAGTCACCCTTGTCTTCTGATGACAGGGTCAGTAGCTGGTTTTCATCATCAGATGGGAATCAAACAGTGTCCAGAGCACTGCCACATTTGACAATACATCTGATGGAGAGAGTAATGCGCATCATGGCCCACAGCAATAGTTTTTTTACACCAATCCTTGTACAAGGATTAGTGCAGTCCTAACTTCTCCAAAGCTGCCCAAGCAGACCTGGGAGATGCTTTCTTAGCACATAGTGCTCTTTGACAACCTCACTCTGTCTCTCCGCATGGGTTAGCATAACGCGAAGCTGAGCAGACTTACAAGCTCATCCCTCAATGCAGCGGAGTGCTGTGTGGCATCGTGTAGACGTGTCCCACATTCCCTGTATATTCCATTATGCAGTGCTCATGCTCTGGCAATAGGACTTACCTCCCCTTTTGGAAGAGAAAAGCATACTCTTTTACTTGATTAAAGAGACTTTCTTAAGGAATCTGAACTGCAGTTGGTAGATATTTCTCACTTTTTTTGATTAAGGGAGGATATCCCTCCTGTAAAAGACAAAAGCTGGAGCTCTGAATATCAAGACTTTCTTGCTAGCTATAAACTCATTTTCCTCTTTGAGGTTTTGTTTTGCCTCCTATCTGTACATCGAGCTAAAGATAACCTGTGGCAAGGAGGTGGCAGCTTATATTGCATACGGTACTTCTTCAAAAAAGTACCTGTCAAGAGAGAAAAGAAAGACTCTTAAACATTCCTTTATGGAATGGGACAGAGGTAACACCATTCATTCCTAGTTGCAACAGTCATTTTCTGTACCTGAAGGAGTCCCATGTGCTTTACTTTACAAATCTCTTTTCTGAGTTAAAAATGGTATCTGTGCCAGAAAAGTTGTGTTGGAAATATGCTAGAACATGGCTAGGATTCTTTCATCACAAATCACTTTTGTTTCTTGTTATATTAATAGTAAAAAAAACTTCTGTGGAGCAGAGTGGTGCGTAGATGTGAGGAAGGGGGCTGCTGTATAAAGCCCCCTTAGGAATGTTTGTGTCTGTACAATGTTTGGAAAGAATTAAGTGTTTGCAGAGAACATCTTTTTTTAAAAAAAATTTAAAAAAGGATTTAAGGTTTTAAAGGCAATCCTGAAGAAGCTCAAGCTTAAGATGCAGACAGATTGATAGCTTCCTAAAATTACCTACAGAGGAACGGCAGGCTTCTGATAGTTAGCCAACTTTTCATATAGCAGAAAGAGCACAGGAACAAGGGTCTGTGTGGTACAGTAAGACATCTAAATGAGAACAGAGGTGCCATCACTTAGAGCAAGGATAAATAGCGAAGATTCCCTGTGCAGATTCCCTGCCACTAATTTGGGGTCTAGAGGACATCCTAGATGAGCCTCAATAGCTTAAAGATAAGAGGTATGATTAAAAAGTTCTCATGTGAATCTTTCTGCTGCTGTCTGGCTCAGGGCAGAGTACCTACTCTTTTTTTTTGATGGCTTCTATAGCTGTTTTTACAGTATTTACAAGTAGGAGCCAAATGCAGCCAGGCTTTGGTGCCTGCCACACACCCAGTAAGTGTAGGCTGTGCCCTCACTCTCAGCAGTGACCTTCCAAAACTGAAAATGTTTTTTTCCCCTCCTCTGAAATATTGTTTTGAATTCAGAAAGAATGTTTTGTTTCTTCCCTTCTCCTCTCCACCCTCCATTATTAAAGAAGCCAGAAAACATTTGTTTTTGTTGGAGCTGCCATTGGATAGGAATCCTGTATCAAACTGTCTGAACAGCATTTATAGGGGAATCTGAATGTTCTTACTGTGTTCAGTGCTCGTTTGAGACCCTCTTAAAGCAAACTCCAGCTTTTTTATAACCACAGAGACTGGTTTTAGCCATCTCAGAATTGCTGTCTTGCCCCTTCTATCTCCCTTATAACCTGTTCATATATCTCTTCCCCCATTTCTAGTTTATTTTTTGGAAACAAGCCCTTGATTCTTCTTTGTCAAAAGGCAGTAAAGGGGCAATCCAACTAGCTTGCTGAGAAGTTTTGGACTGCTGTGGAAACTCATTCTGGCATTGACAGGGAGATACTGAAGCAATCCCAACAATCGGCCTCTTCTCTCAGGAATTAAGAGGCAAAGGAGCCTGCCAGTGACTATAGTTTTCATGTTTTCATATTTTAATGAATGTCATCAGGAAAAGAACTCATTCAGTTGCTAGCATGTTAGCTGCTGTTTGATTTCACACGCTGTAATGTGGGGAACAGAGGAGCAGCTGTCATGCTCTTAATTAATTTGGGCAATGGTGACAATCATTTTTGTTGGCTGTTTCCCTCATGCTTTTCATCCTTCAGCTGAGGCATAATTGAGAGGATACTTCCCTTACTCCTAAAAAGTAGAAATTGTGTCTTCCTGCATAATCAGATTCAGATGCTACAGGATTTTAAACTGCACTTTGATTTTTGAAAGTGTACCTGTTGGTGGAGAATCAGTTGAAAGACTGCAATGCTTTACAGGTTTTATTTCTTTGATTCTGTGTTATAACTTAACATGTTCAGCTGTATGACAGCCATATGTTAGTTTGAGATGTTGAGCTATATCTGCGATGTGCATTTGTACCAGTAGCAAGGGTTCTGTAGCTGAAACTCCCTTAGCAATCAAGTCTGCTTTGTTTAGAGAATTGATAATGCCTTTTCCTAACACAATGCTCAGCTTAGAGGCTGATGAGAGAAAAGAGCCAAACTCATGTAAAGTCATTTGAAAGTCCCAGAGAAGAAGCTAAATAGCTGAGAATTACATTTGTGCAGTAAGCTGGTGCAACTTCTACACGATTGTTCTTCTGAGATAGCAATATTTAATAAATTTGCTATAATTTATAGCAAAGTGTATGTATTTTATATATATAATTTAATAATTACTCTGGGAGTAGGATAAGAAAGATTTAATCTCAGGCAGGAGATTTAAATGGGGATTTAGGATAATAAAAGCTAAGCCTAAACTCCCTGGAAATAGTAAAGATGTGAATTTTCAAGATTCCCTGCTACAGGGGCTGTGGAAGATGTTAGTCTCTGAGGAACAGCTGACACTATAAACTGTGTGTAGTTTTAGAGATGATCTGGATCAGCTGGTATCGTCAATTTTTTTTTTCAGGCTATAGCAAAACTATGGAGTTGATTTAGAACTATACCAGCCTTTTTTTCCAGCTTTAAAGCTGCAAACTCTGTAGACTGTAAGCATCTCCCAACACAAACTTTCAGAGAAGCTGACTGCAGTGATTTCTGAAGTGTCTGTTCTTTGTGGGGACTCATCTAGCTTTTGGGAATGAGAGAGTCTGGGCTGAGTCCCCATCAGCTGCTCCTATCAACAGTAGGAAAGTCCTTTTGTGCTTCAGTAGATCGTTTGGTTGGTGTGAAAGAGCTGTCAATCTGAGATTTATTGCTTGTTTTTTTTGTTATGCTGGTGTGGGGAGGGAAGAAGGGGCCATGGGATACCTGTCTCTGGAAGCCCAGACTTCATTAGTTTCATTGCTCACAAAGTTACTTACCTTTTATGAGAGTAATGTTCTGGGGTTACATAATTGAATGGTATGTAATTGGCAGCTCTCCTTTGGGATGACCTGCATAATTTGCTGTTGGCTAATGCATCTATCCTAAATTTCTGTCAATACGTTTCTTGGAGCCTTCTGATATTAACTTTGTACTTTGGTTTTCTCAAGATTTGGCTAAAGGGCTATTATGACCTGGACACATATTACATATTACTGCATAGGAAGAGTAGAAATATATAATAAAACAAGTGTGCTCAGCATTTTTTAAACATTTGTGGCCAGATGCTGTGGTGTATAGTGGCTTGGACCTGCTTTGGACGTGAACACAGCTTCTTGTGCTCTTGAGTATGAAACAATGTGCATGTGATCAGCAAAAATAAACAAAGTACAGAACCCCATGCAGTTACATTACACTTGTTCTGAATGTGCCATTGATTAGATTAAGTAATAAGAAATATTTTGCAACTTGATTAATCACTAATTACATTCATGGTGCCTTTGAGTAATTTGCAATCAATTTGGTGGCGTACTAAGAGAATAAAAGTGAAAGTGTTCGGATAGCAGTGACAGTGGCTCTAGAAACATGAGTACATGAGATTATTGTTAGTTTTGGCCACTAAATGTGAACTTGGCTCAAGGCAAAATGATTGCTTTGCAGGTTAGTAAAACCCAAGATAAACACGTGGTGCTGTGTTATAATCGCTCTTAGATGATGTCTTATGTGATACTCAAAACCTTAAAAAGACCGTCATAAAATCTCTGAACAAACTCTGCTGCCTTTGGGGATTGGAGCCAGCTGTCAGCAAGGGGGAATAATTGGTCTAGCTCTGAAGGATACCTAATGGAGGGCCTGGAACAAACAGTCCATCACTCTTCTGTGTGGAAAAGACTTACATGGCGTTGGCTTTAGTGAGCTTGGTTGGAAAAAAAGAGTGAGCAGAATCAAGTTTGAAAGTGAAATAAAAAGGTTGTTTCTGAAATGATCTTACTTAATGGCTCTTTTGAGAACTGGGTTGACGGAGCTAGCTCTAGTTTTTTTGTAATGTAGGCATTTCTCTACTGTTTCAAGATCCTGGAAGCCCTCCTGTGCAGACTTGGTCACCACTGAAGCTGTGTTTACTGGAAAGTTTCTGAAACTGTTAGTATTTATACAGGTACCTTTATGATGATTAAGGGAAGGACGCTGTTCTCTTTGCCTTAAGGGAAGGCAAAGACATCCTGAATTTCATCTGAACGCTGATCACTTTCTGAAAGCTGAGACAAAGGCTATAGTTAGAGGATTTATTAATCTGGATGGAACTATAGCACCACTGAAATAGAATCTGCCTGGACGTGGCCAAGAAGAGTCTGCTAGATCAGGCTTCCTCTTTTCTTTCTTTAGAGGTCCACAGCTGAACTCCTTGCTCTGACTTCCCTTCATGATGCTGGGCAATTCTAGTCATTTTGTTCAGATGCAGAGCTTTAAGGTTAAGCAGGATGAATCTTAAGATAAGGATTTTTGGCTGCTTATGGCCTTCATCAGATATTCTTAAGTCCTTGTCAGTCTATGAAGAGCAAGCGTGTTGGATCTTGCTCCTGCTGCCTGAGTTGATGTGGGGCTGGGAAAACCCAAATCTATCTGCAGGAGATACCTTATCTAGAAGGTAGTGTTCCACTTTTTTTTTTTTTCTTCTGTGTTCACTAGACAAGATGTTCTCAAAATGCCCACAGGACGCTGTTCTCAAACATTCACTGTGGAATTGGCCGGGGTGGCTTTTCCTCAGCCCAGCTGGGATGCACTAGGAATCCAAGGAGAAATTATGTAATGGTGAATAGTAAATAGGATCTAGAAAATGGTGAGAAAAGATGAAAGGCAACTGCTGCCTACTAAAACTGAAGTGTTCTCAGCTGATTATCTGGGTCCTGTGTAGGAAAACAGCTAATGGGGAATGGGTTTGGATTTGCTTCTGAGTTGGGTTTGCCAACAAGATGCTGGGTTACAATAAAATGATGGGTGACAGTGAGAAATGAAATGCCTGGCTCTTTGTTTTTTCAACCAGGTGCAGTGCCATACCTACACTGGATACTGCTGGTGTGTAACCCCTGACGGGAAGCCTATTAGTGGCTCTTCTGTGCAGAACAAAACTCCTGTATGTTCAGGTACCGTGGGAGTCTCCTCAACAATACACTTACATGGTAATGGAAGGGGGGGGGGGGGTCCTGTTCTGAGGGCTTCATCTTTTCAGGTGATCGAGCAGTTTGACCAGTTTAAAAAGTGCAGTTGTGCTTGTATTCCCTTGTTTGCTTGCCTGCATTTGAACCCTGCAGGGCAGCTTGGGCTGTGTTCCCTCTGGCACTGCATCCTGCACTTAGGGTATAGACACTCCTGCAGGCTCACTGGGGAAAAAAGTCACTAAGAAAACAAAGTGAAACTGCAATTTATGGTAGCTAAGATAGAATAGCTGTATTGCCATCAAGAGATTCCCATTAAAGAATGGGGTAGCTTTAATTCTTTTCCATGAGCTATATTAAGTGGACCATGAAATCCTGTTGTCTTGCTGAGTGCCTTCAGCTGAAGCTTTGCTAAGACCGTTCTGTGAGAAGCTGGAAGCTATTAAACTGCTAGCCTCCAAGTTTGGGGTCCTGCTGTTATAATGCATTTGATTCTTCTAATTACACTGCTCAGTTCCAGCATTTCCCCGTTTGTTATGGGGCTAGACAACACGACAGCTCACGTGAGGGCAGTGCAGCGGCAGGGCACGAAGGCTGTGAGTCTGTGAGGTTGCTGGGTTTGTAATGCGGGAGGCTTCAGTGCTCCTGGCCTGACACTGCTTTCTGTAGCCATCTGGTTCGCTGGCCTGTCAGCGCTGCACTCAGGTATCCCAAATGCATCCTCTTCTGTGCTTGAAGCAGCCTGACATTGGGTGTCCTTTCCTTTCTTCCCCTCACACAGTTCACTGTGGCAGCCCAGGGCCCAAATGGGACGAGAGTGGGGTAGTGGTGCAAGCTCTAGATTTTCTGAATGGCCCTGATTCCTAGTGCAGTCTGGTAGGGCATGTTTTAGGGTGTATTTTCCTCATCTGCTCATTTAGTCTTTGAGCCTTTTATTAACCTGTGTTACTGGGAATCTACAACGGTTGGTTGGTTTGTTTATTTGTAGGTCACACAGCTGTTAGACCTATGACTTATTGAAATTGTGTATGTGTTTACACGCTTCCTTCTTTTAATTCAGCTGTAGATCTGTGATCAACTAATCTACAAGTGAAAGAGCCTAGGAAATAGGGTTTTAGAATATGCTTTGTTTGGACTAGACTATTAGGCTTGTCAAAGCTCCCGTCAAAGCTGCTTCCTTTGGAACTGACTTAATCCACATATCTGGAAGGATCAGTCTTTGTAATTCACAATTTAGTAAGGGTGCAAGAATGTTTCTGGGGAATAAAACTATTAAAAAAAATTATCATAAATTTTCACACTTTCATAATGGATGTTTCATTATGGAAGTTTATGAATTTGCTTTGCCTTTTATTTACTTTGCTTATAATGGAAAACTGTTTGATGAAGCCCTGAAACAAACTGCAGAAACAAATGCAGACTGTTATAGGTTATATGAGAATTTAAGTGTATGTTAAGAAATGGGAGTTATCCTATTCAAGTACCTGCTGGATCTTATCCTGCTTTCCTTTCAGACAGTTGGGGATGTTCAGGAGTTGGTTGAAATTCATTTTCTGGAAACTCTTCCACTTAATCCCTTTCCTTTAGAATTTTGCTCCTTGCATGGCCTATACAAACTCTCCCCACCTGGTTTAGATTTGTTCTTCTTGACATTTACAAATGGAAACAGTGACTCTTTCTCTTTGTCTTTCCTTCTTGTTCTTGAATTTGTGTGTTTCCTACTAGTTTCCTACTAACACAGCATGCCGAGCTCTTTCAAATCACTGGATCCAGCTACTAAAGATTTCTTGTTTGCTCTGACCCTATCCTTAATGCCTAAATTGTCCTTATGCTATCCTACCTGATTGAAGCTACAGGATCACTGAATCCTAAAATGAGTGTTTTGGCAAGTAAAACCTATACTTTGTGTTGAAATCTGGATTGTGTTCATGTGATTGCATGCCTTGTATGATCATGCAGCACCTTGAGAGCTCTTTTTTCTTCTCTTTAGGTTCTGTAACTGATAAACCATCAAGCCAGGGTAACTCAGGAAGGAAAGGTGAGTGAAGTCCTGTGCTCCAACAAGTTGTTTTGTAATAACAGTTGCCCTGCCAAGTCCCTTGAGATAATTTAGAACTTGAGTTTCTAAACAGTTCGACGTGTGGGTGGCTTACGTGCCTCTAGACCACCCCATCAGCAGAAGAAAGAAGATGGTAGTCTGTTTATGCATCACACTGTGTAGTAGAAAACTATGGGCTGTGCTCTGTGCTCGGTGACTAAGATGAAGTGTATGAAAGCAGAGCTTCCCAAAGGAATGGCTGATACAAAGCAAAGATGACTTTCTTCTGCTTGCTGACCTTGATGGTAACTATTGAGCATTGCTTGAAGAAAAGGGAGGCCAGCAGTGTTATTAGTGCATTACTGGGAGTCAGTGCCAATGTCATGATTGTGAGCTTAAATGCAATGAAGGATTTGGTGTTAGTAAAACTCTTTGGCCAGCTGGAACAGGATGAGTGCTTCCAAAAATCTCACTCTTGTGCACTGGGCATTAGTCCTCCTTCATCTTTTACTCTCTTCAGTCCTTGCCTTTCTTGAGCAAGGCACTATATGTTTTGCTCCCTTTTTCCCCATATGTTTGTGTAGCCCTTCCCTGTTACCTGTATTCATTGAAGCCTTGGGAGAGGGGATTGTTGGGGTATACACTGATAAGTTGTCAAGTTTGTCTTTAGGCCTTCTCCATGTCTTAATTTACACCATGTCATCTCCCTTTTCCTCATCCAGTGTCAACCTTTCAGTTTATCTCCTTACTCAGGAAAACTGAGTTCATCCTCACTCTGAAGGTGAATGTGAAGGCTATTTCCTGAGAGAAGTTCCTGAGTTCCTGTTTTGGTGTCCAAAGGAAGATTTTTTTTTTTTTTTTTTTTTTTTTTTTTGCTTTGCTTTTAACTCCCTAAACCTCTTTCTGGCCCTTCAAATGACCATGACACTGCAAAATGCATGAAAATGCCCACCTTGATGCCTACCCTTTATTTGAAAAACATATTCTGTGTTGGGACTGTCAGTCCAATCCTGAAAACACTTAAGTTGTAGATTGAGCTCATGACAGTGCTGTATTTTGAGTATATTTCTATGTCTGGTATCCAATCAATTGTTCGTGTGTGGTAGCTTCAGAGAAGGTAGGGAGAAGAAAACAAGAAAAAAATACTTATTTAAGACTGAACACTGAAACCTGTTTTTTATTTTAGTTAAGAACACGTCTCTGTAAACCTGTAATTATGTGTTAAATCTGACAACCAGTATAATTGGCACCTGAATGCATTATCATTCTATTAATATATTTCTTGCTAGTCTAGCCAGAAGTACAAGCAAATCAAGTAGTTCGTGTGCTCTGTGTTAGTTTGAGTGTGGCTTGTTTGCAGGTTTCCTACCTGAGCTGTCCTGGACTGTTCTGATACAATGAAAAGCAGCTGACACAGGATTCCATATGGAACAGGAGCAAAGGGTGGAATTTATGAGCCTAGTCTTTCCATTTAGCTCCTTTTATTAACTAATAGGTTGGGATATAGAGAAAGAGAACTGTAAATGGATGAAATTAGTCTAAAATTTGTAATATAAACTGACTCTCCTTGGTGTTGCCTCTGGCATCCTGTTTTGAGAATCCTGTGGCTTGACCATAAGGCCACAGAAACATCCTATGCAAGTAGCTGTAAGGAAAAGAAAAATATTTCCCTTTGGGCTAGCATGCTTCAAGCAAATCATGTAAACTTTCCATCCTCTCCAGTTCTGCCTCTGTTCCTGTCTGTTGGAAGCCTCCA
The DNA here is from genome assembly GCA_013398735.1 of Nothocercus julius. Lineage (NCBI taxonomy): Eukaryota > Metazoa > Chordata > Aves > Tinamiformes > Tinamidae > Nothocercus > Nothocercus julius. The sequence continues at coordinate 14,366,620 of VZSV01000001.1, read as the reverse complement.
CACAAAACATTTCAGTCTTTCTCCATTGTATTTGGGAAGAAAAAAAAAAAAAATCTGTGTGATTATTAAATAGTCTGCACAGGTTTAAAAGCCTTTTAAAGTAGGGAGTGTTTTTAGAAGTTGAAATAAAATTTGGGTTAAAATTTGAGGAAGCTAATGTTACTTTTTCAGCTGTTGATGAATATCTAATCTAAAAATGGACTACACTTCCTTATTGGTGCTTTTTCTTGATTTACATTCCCTTGGTTCAGGACTCCAGTATTGTCAGACAGCCTGGCTCCTTTGAAGGGTTTTTCTGGAGGTCTGGCTTTTATGAAGGCTGGTGACAGTGTGGATACAAATGTCCATTCTAACTGAGTGTACAGACAGGCTCTTTCTGCAGAGATTGCCCTTTGCAGGAAGGCAAAAAGGTGGAAGAAGGAGGGCATTTGTGAGGACCTGGGTCAATGATAACTTTTGTTGTAGAGGCCTATTTTGGAAATTTCTGATATCACTTTGGCCAACTGCCACAGGACTTGGGGGCTTTGGGCCTTTGCTCTGCACAGTGGATTCTTCTTTCCACCACTGGGTGAGCATCTGGGGCAAGAACCACCATCTCCTACAGCAGTGACAAATTAATGTTGGAAGGAGAAAAGGGCTGGTAGTAACTGTCTTTCTCCAAGTGTTCAGCCTGTTCTCCACCCTGTGTAGGTTAGGCTTCTGGAGATCAATGGTTATGGTTGCTAGATGGTTTGAATTAACACGTACTTTCCTTTTGTAGGTTTTCTTACTAACCTATGAAAGGAAAACAAAATGGCTTTTTTGGTCATATGGCTTGGCACGTAGTTCCAGAAGTAGCTCTGTAAAACCTTCTGCAAAGTACAGGCAAAAGTGCTGGCAAGAAATGCATTTTATTTTTAAATCTCATGCTCTGATTGTTCAGAACTCTGCTGCTATTACCATAAGATGCAATGCCAGCTACTCATGCAGTTTGCCCTGTAAGGAAAATTTAAATCAAATCAAATTGGCACCAAACTTAAAACTTCAAAATAGCAAGTATTGATTTATTCTGTGCCTGACAAGTGCTCTTTTGCTGGAATGCAGAGCAGACCTGTGCCTGGAAAGGAGGTACATTCTTGTGCAGTAAAATGGAAGCCCAGGTTGTCAATTATATACTTAGTGCATAAACTTGTAGTTGATATACTTACTGCTGTTCCTTTAATGTTGAATTCAGCCTGGTTGAAGTTTATATAAACTAAGTGCTAGCAGTTTGTTCCTTCTTGCCCCCTGAGGCCTGGGGGAGTGGGGCAGACAAGTGTGGAAAAATGTGACTACACCAAGAATGCTGCTACTACTGAAGGATATATTTGAAATTTTGCCTTGTGCAGAGTCAAATAAGGCTAGCTGATAAGGGATCATTGAATTTCATCTTTTTTTTCTCACATGGGTGAAAGCTGATTCAGAATTCTTTGAACCTTCTGCTCTTTGGTAATATTAAATGAATTCTAGATAGGTTGTGCAGCATCCTTTGCTAAGGAATATATGGTTGTCCTCCTTTTGCCCATTCAGTATTCAAATGTCTTTTCTAGCCCATTTGTCTTCTGAAAAGTGGCTGACACTACCTCTTCAGTCAAATTATTTTGGCATTGGCATTCTGTTTACTTCTCATATTGGAATAAGAGATCATCAGTGCTGCCACAACAGCATGTCAGAACTCAAGTTTGATGGTATATGGCCTCTTGCCCTTTTCGTCTCCAAGATTTTGTGCCCTAATGCAACACACATCAATGCCAAATGTTTGTCCAAGCTACTGTTTGTCAGAGATGAATTAAAGCTTGGAAACCCTTTGTAGCAGCCTCTAAGTTGAACTTCTCCCCTTTCTTGCATGGTGCCTGTCACTGTGCTGCAGAAAGGGCTAGGTTTTCCAGAGGTCTCAGTCCTCACCTTAGTGAGCTGGGGAGTGGTGAGCAAATATTGCCTGTTTTCCAAGCTGTCCGTGCCACTGTATTAATTCCTGTTGGGCTGACCTTGAAGTTTGCCGGCACTATTCCTAAGCATGTGGAGGCTCAGGGAGAATGTGTCACGATGTAGCCTCTCTCCTGCTCTGCAAGCTTCAGGAAAAGGACTTGCTAGCAGCAGGTGTTGGTCCTTGTGCAATGACTTAGAAGGGTTGGAAGGTAGGGGAGGTGAAAGTTGTGGCAAGCCTGTAATGTTCCAAACCATCCTAATGCTCCTAGCTGTGCTTGAACCAACACTACTCAGCCTCCTGCCCTTCCCCAGAACCCTATGTCCTTTCTGTTAAATTAGTTGTTTTTCCCTTTAGGGTGGACCGAGCAATCTTTTAAGTGAAAAGGAGGAAGAGCACTCATCTAGAGATAAAGTAGCCCAGCCAGGTTGACCCACACTGCTCCTTCACAAAAGGAGCACAGAAGTTGCCAGGATCTTTTTCAGGGAATAGTTGTGTGAGATTAGGATATCCATAACCTGTAGATTTTGGTTGCTATTTGTTCCTTATTCTTGCTTGTGCCTTATACAGTCCTGTCTCATAAGGAGCTTCTTGTGCTAATTTACTCCAGCTGCTTCTGAGTTTGAAAGGCCTGAGAGACTTGGAAGATGCACACTGTCCCCTAGAGTGCTGGATCTCCCCCCTCACTCCCACTGGGAAGTTGCTAATGTTTTAAGAAGCACTGAAAGACATCCTTGGAGCCAACGTGACTGGATTTCTTCCCTAAAGAATGCAGAATGCTGCTTCTCAGCCAAAGGGAAATTGTGCCACAGGTTTGAAACAAAACAAGCAACTGTGAAATAAAATAAAACTTTATTTTCTTTTCCTGCGGAATGTTGGGGCTTTAGGAGCTCAAAGCTGCAGATTTGGCATATTGCAGTCATGAAGAGTTTCTATCACAGTCAACCAAACAGGCTTTAAAAATAGGCTGGTGAGGAGAAAGATGTAAAAAGCAGTCATGACTGAGTGGTTTTAAGGAGATCAGCAGCAACATTTTGCTCAAAACTGGAAACTGGTTGAATTACAAGTGGGGAGAGGGATTAGAGGAAGGATAAGTGACGATGATAGTCTAAGCAGGGATGGTGGTTTGCTAGTGGTTGTTAACTGTTCTGGACATTGTGCAAGAGTTATTTAGACCATTTTAAATGCATTGAGTGAAGGAAGCAAGAAAGGAGGCCAGATTCTATAATCGGGGATTAACAGAATTATGCAACAAAAAGGCTGGATAGATTGTCAGTGTTGGTCAATATGAACTGTCAGTCAATATAGAGAGCTTTGAATAGTACAAGCTCCCTTTTTCTTTCATAAATTCCAGGCCTGTTCTGACTAGCTCTGTTTCCCTATTGGAATAGCTGGTGGAAGTATTTGTAATTCCCTGTGCGTGGGACAGGTATGGTGATGCTAGTGGAATGTATGCTGTGGCCCCAGCAAAGGCAAAGCTGGGGATGAAGTCATTTTATGCTTACTATCTTACACGCAAACATTGAATTCAGGGCTTTGGCTCTTGTACAGAGTTACGAAAGGCTTTGGCCAGTAAATTTGCAGTCTCCAAGAAAATACTGAGGCAATTTGAGGACCCTAAATTAAATAACTTAAAAATCCTGTTAATTAAACATTTCAAATTGGGTTCTTTCTTGTGGGTTTAATGTTAAGAAATGTGCTTAAAGTAGGACTTGGATGTGGGGAAAAATCTCAGCTGCACTCATGGGCAAGTTGGCCTGTTTCATGTGTCTTTTCCTCCTGGTTTCCAAGAGTCTTGCCTCTAGAAAACGTTAATAGACGAGTTGTGCAGCCAGTAGACTGAGCAATTTGAATCAGTAATGAGCTATTTGTCTGAGTCAGTAATTTGAGGGAGCAGTAAAGAGTGGTGCACTCCAGGCGAGCCAGAGTGGAGGACAGCTTGTGCTAATGGGAATAAATGTAACCGCTTGTGCACGGAGACCTGGGAGCTCAGTCTGCTGGTGGTAAGAAGGCAGGTGCAGCTGGTGCTTGTTCACCTGCTCTCTGCTCCCAGGGACAGCAGTGCTCTGTCTAAATGGTGGTTAGTACGTGTCAAAAATGCTGAAGGGTAGTATCTTGACAAGAACAAAAGCATCCCAGTCTACAGACAGGGCTATCCAGTGTGACCAAAGCTTGAAACTGAGACTTCGATCCTTATGTTCTCCTGTTCTTCTTGGATTCAACAAGATAGCACAGTTTTGTTTTAGATTTGATCACTATTACAAAAGCCAAGCTGCAAATGCTCATTTTTCATGCCTCTCTAACCTGAAAAGTAATGGTGAAGTGCTTTGTGATGTCTTTAATGGCTTATGGTAGCTCCAAGAAGTACAGGCAAATATCTGATGGCCCACAACAGCAAGGTGAAAGAAACTCAAGTTTTCAGGTCCAGTATGAAGTCAGGTGATGATTCTAACTGGTGAATACCATATTACAATGAAGCTCTTGCAGCACATTAACAGATACTAAATTTTCAGTGCTGCCCATGCAGTTCATCTGCTTATATTCTTTGTTTACTTTGAAATAGGTAACATCCAGGTCCTATTCTGTAAGTCTTGATAGGATTTTTATTATATTTCCAAGCAACCTTAGGACCTTCCAACCAATTGAATTCTGATTTCTTTATTATAAAAATTGTTCTATTACTGTTAAAATATTTTGGTATTGCTTTAATCAACAGTCTTGCTGGTTGGTAGATATTCATCTTATTGCTGTCCCTGTATTGTACCCACCTACAAAAATGTTGTTTAAATTCCAGTTAAAAATAGTTGAAAGCAAGTGAATTTCACAGGTATAATAGATTGTAGTTTATCTTATAAAATCTGTAATATTGGCAGAGAAAGAACTCAGCTCTTAACTGAGACTCCCAGTTGATTATAGTGAAAACAGAGGAATGTAATCTTACAGTATACTGTATCATGCATTGCTTTTCTAGAATAGAGCAATATTTTATGTGTTTGATTTATGAGATGTTAAAATCTAGAAGAAAATTTTAGCTTCAAACTAGTTACATGAATAATAGAATTAAAAACAATCCTTTTGGGCCCCCCACATCAGTGACTAGTCTGAATTTAGTTTTCATCAAGACATTTTTTGTGGGTTTCAGAACATGTGTATCAAATTTGAGGCTGAAGAGTTTCACTGGTAGGTTTAAGCAGAACTCATTTTTAAAAGTATATTTTGTTTGATAAAATGCAAGAATTCTGCTTTCAGCTATAATGCAAGCGTTCTAATCTCCAGGTTAGTCTATATAATATGACTTAATAAAATTGTATTTTACAAGGGTTGTTATAGTAATCTGCAGACTATTCATGTCTGTAATATCTTAAGCACAGCTGTAAAGGTTTTAAAATGGTTAAGTAATGGTACTGAGCAGCCTACTGAGTAGATCTAAGAAGCAGACTAACAATTGATTAGGCAAGGTATTATTAACTATTTATGTGCTATGCAGAGATTTCTGGTGTCTGACCAGTTACAGGTTGTCAAGGAATAGAATAGTTCTAGGGATTGTGGATTATTTTTTCTTCACAGCTACCTAGTTGTAAAACTGTGGTGGGTGGTTTTTTTTTTTTTTTTGATAGCTGTTCTTTATTACAAATAAATCAGAGTAAGTTGGAGGAACTGACCTTGTATTGCTCAAGTGTTTGTGTCTTGCAGAAGAATCTAGGCATCTAAATGGGTTTTATTCCAAATCAGAATAATATAATGGGGAAATGATTTTTAAGTCTTGGATTTAGGGATTCAGTTAGGTATGACTGACAGTATTTTTCTTGCAGTTCCTTTACCCAAGGAGTTCCCTAATGGTTTCTTTATAAGGGAGATAAATCACAAAATTGTGAGAGCTTGTGTGTGTGTGTGCAGAGCCTGTACCTGTAAATAAGGTACCAGGAAGCTGGAGAAGCAACCAGAATGCTTGTTCAGGTTCCAGGAATGGCCTCTATAGGAATTAAAGCTTCTTTAGAAAGACAGAGCTGGAATAATAGCTTCCCTCCATGTGCTCATCTGAGTCTGTTTTATATTGACAGCAAGGGAGTTGTATTGCAAAATGCTTGGATAGAGGTTAGGGATGGGAGAGGCTGTCTTCCTGCTAGACTGAATTTCCATGGGCTTGGTCCATACATTTTATTACATGTTACTGTGCAATCTCAGTCCTCAGATCCTGTTACATGTTGCAGCAAGACAACGTGTGAGTGTAAGGACTGAACAAGTTCAATACAACTTGCTCAGGTGATCACAGCAGAGACTTCAGATAATGGTAGTTTTTGAGCTCTGTCTGGAGCTAGTTCTGAAAAGTCAATGTATACATGACTGTCAGTCAGTAACTTAATGAAATAGCCTTCCTCTTAAAATGCAAAGATTTTAAGTTCAGGAATGAAGTGTCACTTATACTGTAACTGTTCTATTTTTGAGCCATGTTTTATTCCATACACACAGATTTCCTTCAGAAGGAGATCCTGCCATCACTTCTCAGTTACTCTGCTTGTCTCCTTCCATTTACACCCCCACCCTCACCTTCCTTAATATAGGAAAACTATTCCTTTGTTTTAATAATAAAATATGAAAACACCCTTAGACTAAATTCAGACCTGGGGGTGAACTACCTGGGGCAATACAGTTAGAGAGTAGCTTTGTACTCACTCCCTTTAAAAAAAAAAAAAAAAAAAAAAAAAAAAAAAAAAGTAAAACTAGCCTTTTTCCATACTGAAAATAACTATCTCTAACTAGTAATGTAGACAATTTATTTAAACAAAAAAAAAAAAAAAAAAAAAAAAAAAAGCCAGAAGTAGTGAAAAAGTCTGGTTTTTTTCCTCCTTTTCCCTCATTTGCACACATGCAATACAGACGTAGCAATGAGGTATCCATTCTCTTGCCTGCGAGGAAATGAAAAGGCGTATTGTAAGCCCAAGTCTAGCCTGGTTGTCAGCCAGGAATTAGTCCTCTAGAGGAGAAAAGGAGAGGGGCTGTCGAGAGAAGAGGCTGGGGGGAGAGGGGGCTGCCAGGGTGAGGGTACTCTTGGAGACAGGGTCAGTGCACATGGCTAGAGATGCAAGGGGTGTTCTGCTTCCTCAGCATGCAGGTGTCGGCGGGAAAGGAGGGGAGTTTGTGTTCTTAGACATAGGCATGTGTCTAGGGGAGCAGGGTCAAAAATTTGGACTATTTACTTAATCCTCTGGAATGGCTTTTTTCTCTTCTGTTTTCTTTGTGTTTAACAGACTGCTTTACAGGGGACACGTGTGGTAATTAACACATGCAGCTGTAGGGCTTCAGCCATATGTCTGAATTTCAAATGGCCATTGATCTGGGAACTTATGGCTGTCTCAACCCCCCACTTACAGGCTCTATTCCTTGAAGATGTAAGGGAATTTATAGAGCCTTTACCTTGAAGAGACCAGAGCTGGGAGGAGAGGACAGAAAGGGGGATCGTGTGTGATGCTGGTTAAAGAGAGGCAGTGTGAGAGTCTCATCACCCCTGTTGTGCCCTCTGGCGCAAGGCCACCATTTATTTCAGGTAGCTATGAAGGCATTCCCAAAGCTATGGATCTGATATGAAGCTCATATAATAGTTGTTAGTTCTCTTCAGCAGAGCCTGCTTTTCAGCAACATGCCTCCCTTTGCAGGGGTGCAGGTATCTGCCCTGTTATACGGAGCAGGGGTGGCACGAGGGTGTTGGTTGTGGCCTTTGAGAAGCCTTTTGGGAGAGGGTAGCCAAAGGTGAGGGTATTGAAAGACATGGAAGACATCACGTTAAACCAGAGGCTCATGGAAGAAGGCATCTCCTGCACTGTATGTTGAATCTAACCAGAAGTACTAAACTCAACAATAAGGTGGTTGCTTTTGCCTAACAGTGATCAGGTGGCTGTCTGAAGAGCTTCAGAGAAATATTCGTGCAGCCAAATGGAAGATGGTTCAAAATTAAGATACTGCAGTTGAATCCTGTTATCTGTCATACTGAGTGGCAGAGCTTGCAGGGTGAGATAAAAATGTATTTTTCTATCAAGTAGGATGCTGTAAAATAAGTCTCTTCTCCTCACTACCCTCCCTCTGTTTTAAAACTTTCTCATTAGTTTGTGTGTTTGGAGAATGCTACTGCTGGTTCCTAGATCTCATCACTCACTCCACAGTGTAAGTAATGCTAACAATTTGGAGCTGTTTCCGCTGTGGTGGGAGCGGGGGAAAGGAAAATGCATTTTGTGTTAGCAATGTTTACTTCAATTCTTGCTATGGTTTATCCAGCCTTTGTAATATTGCCGTTCTACTTTTTTTCTATTGTAACTGCTTTATTTACTTTCAGTCATGTTTCCCCTAAAGTTATGCCTATTCTTCCACTCCTTTTCATTACACTGTTTTCTGTAGAAAAAAATGCTCTTTTGGAGAGGGTAGGGGGAGAAAGGCAAGTCCTGGAGTTATAGCCATATAATTGCTTTATTGCATTCAGCACAGTGAAGTTTTCTCAATGCCATCTGACCAGCAAAGGCTATCAGCTGATCTAAATAAGCTTGGAGACCTCAAATTTTGAATGTTTGGATGCTATCTCCCCTGCCAGCTGCTATCTCTAAGGAGGTGATGTGACTCTTCAGCAAGCATCAGGTAGTCTTGATTTTTAGTAGCAGCTACCTTTTGGTGCTGTGTGTTACAACTGGTTCCATAAGCCATCTAGTCCTCTTGCTGCTTTTAGCTATTATCCTGTTCCCCTTGGATATGGGTGTCAGGGCAGAGGTAGCTTTAGATGTTAGAAGGACAGGTAAGTATGGAGCTGAATAGAAAAAATTCTTTGCTTCCATAGGGAGCCTGCTTTTATAAGTTTACAGTAGTTCTTTTATTTTGAAGATGGTTTGATATCCTTCCTGCCTGTCACTGTAGTTGGAAACTATACTGCATTGGTACAAATACATAAGGGAAATGGCCCCGTTCAGTGGTGGTTGTAGGTTCTCCTGGCTTTGGTTGTTCAGAATGTTGCTAGAAGCTGTGAAACTGGACTGTGCTACAACAAGCCAAAATTGTATCTGAAAGCTTACCAGATGACATAAGCAGATTTACAGGACATAGAAATGGTGCTGGGTATCTGAGCTTTTTGTTGCCCTTCTCATTTCCTGATAAGTAGTTAAATTTAGCATTCTTTAATAATGCTCATGTGACTGGTGAAGATGCGCTTGCGTGCTGCAATATTTTATGTTCTTCAATTATCTCCTGTGAAATGGAAGTTAGATGTAGAGTTTGTGGCCAGCGGTACACCATTTATGTATTTCTAGTCAGGCTGTGCAATAAGGCCAAGGGATTCTAAGCTGAAGAGTGATTTTAATGTTTTCCATTCTGCTGTGTAGTTGATTTCGTCAGGTATATGAAAAATGCAAAGGAGGATGAATTTTGACACCATGTGTAGGTTTGGGAGTACGCTCATTTTTCAAGGTAAGAGTACTGCATTGTTTATATAGACATTAAGAAATTACCTTTTTGCTTGGTATTTCAGCTGACTGACAAGAACAGCAGAAAGGCAGAAAAGTGGCAGCAACACCAGGGGCAATGACGCCTTCCAAAGAATTAGGGCACTTCATCTATGAGGAAAAGGAGGAGCTTTCTTCAGAGAGAGAAGTGGCCAAACCTAATAGAGTGGAAATTGCAGATTAATGAATAAGCATATACATATATGACTTCCATTTTAGCAACCCCCTCAAGGGCCTTTGAATGAATGATAAGCAGACTCTTTTAAGGTTTTTCTGGTGGTCTGAGACCATTTAAGTGAGAACCTTCAGTTCACTTTCAATAAATGAAGGCAGTTAAAACATAAATTAGATGTTGCTCTTTGTGGCAAGGACATAACTGAAGGAGTTAAGGCTTGGTCAGGGCTAATGACAACAGGGTGTATTTCTAAGTTATCGGACGCCATGTGATTTCTGTTTGGCGTCACAAGTTAATTTGCTGCAGGGGGGTCTTGGGGTAGGGTGAGAATAATAAGTCTCTGCTAATGAACATAGAGTGTGATCCTGCCGTGATCAAAACAAAGCTTTTTGTGCAACTCTCTAAACTGGAGATGGTCCCAAACTGTCCTGACCTTTATTACTTGCTTTTCCTTTTTTGCACATAAGATTCAAATCTGCCCTTGGGAATTTATTTTTCTGTTGCTTCCAAAACCTCAGAGAGGCCTATTTTGCATTTCTGGTAAGAATTTGGCTGTAGAATCTGAAAAGGGTAAAACTGCCTAAGATAAGACCTTGTGAAAGGTTTTTTTTCACCTAGGCCTCAAATATTCTGAGATGAGACAGCTCAGGAGTCCTTAGTAAGGTTAAATTTTTCCATGCATTTGACCTCAGAAAGGTTCTCCTATCCAAGCTGAAATCTGATTGTTGGCTTTTGGACCCATCCCATATGTGCAAATGTGCTTGATAGAAAAGAAGATTTCAGTGTTGGATTTTGGCCCAAAGTGGACTGAAACTCCTAGTTAAGTTCAAGATGGCAGGTTGTGGGGGAGGGAGGGGTGGTGCATGTTCCATGTTTTGAATTACTTGTGTATGTGGGCTACTAAAGAAATACTGATGTTTCTTATCTAACAGTGCGAAATTGCCTGAGACCGGGGTTTACGTTTCACAGTTTAGAGGGTAACTGCCTGAAAAACTAGAAATCTTATTTCACAGATTCCAAGACTTTGAAACCTTCACTTACTGTTCACTAGCACAAAATAGAAATCACTTAAAATTGAGGGTCCTTGTTAGGCACCCAGTTTACTCAATAGCATCGTATTTGAGGTCTGTGCTTGGGAAAGGAGAGCAACTCATGTCTCTGTTTTGAATTGGGTGAATGCTCTGAATACTGACCTGAATTGTCTTAGGTTGTTGCTTTCTGTCTTTTGCTTTAAAGCCTCCACTTTTACTTGAGGATAAATATTATTTGAAATGCTACGTTTCTGTGAGTGGTTTAAAACAACAACTTTTCACAAGTGCTGGAGCAAACTTACTTCACCAGAAAGTTCACAACCAGCTCAGACTGATCCTCTGAACCTTTTTGGGTGTTGCCCAGTCCTGGAATAACACTTGTCTCTGCATCTGCGTTGGCACCAAAATCCACCAGAGTTTTGTCATCAAAATAGTAAAATATAATGGCTGAGTTTTCAGCTCCATTGTCTACCATGCAGCTGTACTAGGAAGGTTTTTTTCCCTTTTCCCAAAAGGGTTTGCATAACTTAAAATGAGTCAGGTATTTAAGTGGTAATTACCATAGGGCTTGGTTCGACCTGCAGAGTTCAAATCTGAATCTGGATCTGAACTTTCCCAGAGGCAGGGGGTGTGTTTGGACATTGTGTTGGTTTGACCTGTTATAGTGCAAGCTCTGAAATGCCAGTCCAGATGTGCACTGAGATTCTGAATCTTCCCAAGTATGAGATGCTGAGGACCACTTGTTTTGTTTAAATTGACTCCTTTTAAATGATACATAATTGAAATAATGTAAAACAGGATCCAATTTGGGTGAAGGTGTCTGCAACATTGTCTCTCAGGGGTGGTATCTTGCTGTGCCTTTATTTTTCTAAAGGAGGAGTTTGCTGAAAGCTACAAAGAATGAGAAGAAGCTAGAGGGCAGATTTAGTTTGGCTAATTACTGCAGAAGTAGCTTGAGAACTTGCATGCTAAATGAGGACTTTGGATTTTAGAGAGATTCTGTTTGAATCTCAAGATTCAACAATTTTAAAACCACCGAATCCCAGAGACTCGAGTGTTGTTATTAATACGGGGTGCTGCTCCAGGCCCTTTTGACACATTTGCTTTTGAAGGAGCAGGCCCAGGAAGAGAGAGCTCTTTGTTTGCACTCAGAATAAACTCATTGTACACCCGCACAATTAACTCTTCAATGGACTCGGCAGCTTCTCTAAAGCAGCCCGCTCCCTTTCTGTCTATGGCAAGTTCTATTCAGACACTTGGGCACACCAATGTTTTTTGTTTATTATTCTGCAAAAGTCCTTTGCAAGAATGGTCAGGGCAGATCAACATTGTCTCCTTGGCCGTATTCATCTCCTCCCGGCAGTGAACGTGTCAATCAGGAATCAAAAAGCCAAACAGAGGAGGCTTAGAATCGTGGCATCAGGGGTCAGAGTTGCTTCCAGCTGTCTGCGCGTGGGACAGGCTTCCTCGCAGGAGGACGAATTGTGCTCACACAAATGCACCGACTACCCTGGACCACAAAGTCCTCAGGACTTGGGTGGTTTTTTTTTCATGTTGATGCACCTGCAAGGGACATGTGGGGAGGGGGTAGGGAGCTAATGCCTTCCAGAAAGCCCCATGCAAGGCTGCCCTTGCTGCCCGGCTGATTCCCAGAACGTGCTGCCGTGTTCAACCCTACGCACGTGCATACAACGTACCCAATAGCTCATGGAGGGGAGGAACAGATTGCTGCAGTAGGCAGTGCATGGCAGTCTTTATGAGCAGAGTTCCTTTTGTGAGCCCTAAAGGATCCTTTTGTGTTCAGCACTTAAGCACATTTATAACTTTATAATCAAAATTTTCCCTAATTTGGTTTGTGCTCATTGTGAATGTTGGTTCTCACATTTGAAGGCAAGACATTGTTGCAGCTTCTTAAAATGAAGACAATAAAGAATGAAAACACTTTCTCATTTGACTTTAGTTGTTTTTTTCCTTAACAGCTGTGTGATCTTTATGCATGGCAGTAGGAAGGGGTGTGAAAACCTGGCAGGGAAGTGCATCTGCACTGATGCATTTTTATCTCAGCTACTTGGAGAGATATTATCTTGATTTGGCTGGATTGTAAGAATTTCACATTTTTTGGCATGAGCACTAACTTTTTGCATTTATGTTGGCTATATATGACTGTGTGTAAAAGCTGCATAGATTATTAGATTAATTATGATCTGTTGGAACCACTTCACTTGATATAGGGAAGGATCGTGAAGAAAGCAGCAATTCACCCCAGTGAATCTGGAAGGGACAGGTATTTTGCATAAGATCTCTATCTGGTGTTGTCTAACTTTTTTAATGCTTAAACCAACACTGCAAACACCACTATTCTCAGTAATACCTAGAAATGTAAGTTACAAAACTGAGTATTCAAGATATAGGAATTGTCCAGATAACTTAAGTTGCCTTGACAATTCTTCTTTGGATGTGTTCAGAGTTACTAACACGCCCCAGAAATGTATTTATGATTAATTTCCTTGGAAGCATTCAGGCCTATGAAGGCTTGTCTCCCAGTCAATCTGACAAGCCCACCAATGATGGGCTTTGCTGATGGGGCCAGAACATGGTATGAGTTCACTCCTGGCTATCTGTGCTCTAACTTGCATATTTAGCCTTAGCTATTCTCTATAATGGCTCACCCAATATGGACGATGATGGTGTAGGAACCATTTTACTCTGAAAGAAAGCTGACTCTTGGCAGGGTACAGCTATGCACTTTTGCACTTTTAACTTTCATTCCTTTTTTTTTTTCTTTTTTTTTAAACCAGCAGTCCGACTCAGTCGATGAACCCTTGATGTTCAAGGTGTCTACTTGCAGAGGATACCTGACCCCATGAACACTCTGTTACTCCTTAAAATGGTAGAAATGTCCACAGAATGCATCGAGGTTTCCAGTGAGGACTCGCAGCAGATAGAGAAGGTTGTAGTTGCTTAGGAAGAATATAGATCTTAGTTCTTTAATGTGGTGATGCAAATGTGGACATGACTTTTGCAGGTATTTTTTTCCCCAGGTAGATGTGATATATGAGGCTAATCTTATCAATGATATTTTCCCCTCCTTTCTTCCATTAGGTGATTCTTCTGGCAAGGGCAGTGATTCACAGCCGCAAGCAGTTACTTCATTTTTTTCATAGTAGCTTATGCCTTTTATACATCAGAGAATTTATTCTTCCCCTGATGCTACTAGAGTCGCTTGTGGCCTCCGTGCTTGTAGTTGGGAGTATAAAGATCACAGTAACCGTGTTCCTTCACACAAATGGAATCTCTGTGCTCCAACTCTGTGTATAATGCAATTTTTCCGGATGTGGAAGCGTGCCAGAGACAGTCTACAAGAGCAAGGATAAGGGAGGGAAGTAGCCTCTCCCTAGGAAGATCGTAAAGAATTCCTGCCTACCATGTGCAGATTTTGAGTTTTTGTCAGTCTAACACAAAGACAACTGTTCCCTGGCAATGCAGTCATGTAAGTGGACTGCAGAAGTACAGCCATGGTATCTTAATGAGAAAACGGGTTAGGGAGAGATGTTTGAGCTTGCCTGGTTCACTCTTACGAGGGATATGGTAAAAGTACCATAATATTAAAAAATGCTATTCCTAGCTTGATACCTGGTAAGCCGAAAAACTTTTAGTTCAGCCAGGAAGAAAGAGGCTTACTAGAAAGGACTGTGAATTTAAAACTGTTCCATAACAGGTATTCTGTGGAGTGATTTAGTGGTTGTTTTGGAACAAGTCATGTTCATACTGGGTTGTAGCAGGTGGAAGAAAAATATGCGATGCTTGAGGGTCTGAGAATATTCTGCAACCAAGGGAAATTGGCTTTGACGGCTCTGCACAGAGTTCCTCATCTGGAAGCATTGCCAGCCAGAGGGATTAGGAAGTGCCAACTTGACCTGTGGGACGTGATCTGCATGAGGAACTGTTGCAGTTATGTGCATTTTCTTAAACTGTAGGATTTGATAGCTTTTTGAAAAAAGGAATAGATCACAGCTGATGAATACATTTCCTGACCTTTTGTCAAAAAGCAACAATATTTCCACATCTTGTATTGTATCATCAGAGATTCTGGGTATCTGAAGAAACTTGGCTTTTCTGTTTCCGGGCAAAATGCTCCTTAAAGGAATGTTTGTTTGTTTGCAGTTATGCAAGTGGAATTTGCTCCTTGTTTATCAGGAGCAAGTTCAGCCTTTGGAACAAATATTCAATATGGTGAATGGTGTATTGAGGGACAAGAAAAATCAAATGAGATGAAACAAGTATTAAAAGCTATTCTGTCTGAAGGGAGTGACAGTGAAACTTCTTACTATAAGCTGAAACTGAGATCTACTGAGAATTTTCTAGTTTAAGAAAGGCTTGGGTAGTTTCTTGGGCAGCTGGAACACAAGTGTTGTGCTTTCAATAAACTGTGATTTTTGTCTTTTATGTGACTTTCATGACCTTCAAAAAAATAATCTGAAGTATCCTCGGCTTTTGATTATTTATTAATTTTTTTTAAATATAGTGGACTTAATTACAGGGCTTTTGTCTGTTGCCTTTTTTTCATGCATATGTGATGAAAGACCGATACTTGCTTGAACAACAGGGGAGTAATTACACTTTCCTCTGTTTGGAAAACTTCAACACACTATTGGGTGCTGTTATTGGACTTAAAGATGATTTGCCCTTAGTAACTAAATGAAGAAAATGTGTGCTTCATATTTGTTTTAATCAGATTATTTTAAAAATAGTGATGATAATGAAACTGACAGTTCAAAGGTCAGTTTTGTGTATTTGTCTTTGCTGCATTTTTTTCTGTCAGTTTTCTATTCCTTAATAGCTAACTTTATACAAAGAAACAAAGCTGCAAATTTCTCATTCTTTAAGGAAAAAATGAAAAAAAAAATCCAAAATTGTAGTAATTGCTACTATTTCTGTTACCATGACCATTCTCCCAAGAGTTGAGCCTAAAAGAAATTCCCTGAACCTGAAACATCCTGAGTTCTGCCAAAGTTCATATAGGGGTCTGGACACAGTTTTGTGGCTCAGATCCACTTCTAATTTTTCCCCATTGTTGGCTCATGGATTGTTGCTTAAATCTGAAAAGCAATTCTATAATTATTTGGTGTGGAAGCATTCATGGAAACAAAAGCAATAATCTTATTATCATAATGTTTTATTATGCCAGATTTTTCCTATTTTATGTAACTTATGAATTATTCACTTTTCCAGTTGCTCTGCACATACTTTTTTGCAGTTTTGGTTTGATTTCTCAATCTGTACAGCCAATCATCCTGATAATGTATTGCTCACTATTTCATTAGATGGCAGAGTTGTTATCCTAAACAAATAAAAAGCAATAGCTGTGGCTTCTGGGTTTTTGTAGAAGCAAAGAAGCCTATTCTGAAGAAAAGGTGAAGATTAACTATTTCCTTTTATCCAAATTATTCTTTTAAAGGAAGAAATCACCATAGAAATCAAGGGCAAAATCTTCCTTCTGTAAATTAAACAAAATTAATGGAATTTTTCCAGAAAATAATCTTAATGAAAAGTATTCCTTATGCATGCTATTGGTAAGACCTGATAATAGGAAGATTGAGAATGATTATTGACTGAGAAATGGTAAGTATTTTTTTCCAAATATGTTTTTTCTCCTTAGTCAAGCATGACCTTGAATAAGAGGGCAGATACCTAAGTAATCCCTCTTGCTCAGTCTTCCAGTCAGTTCCATGAGCCTTTCCTCCAAATGGCTCATGCCCAGCACATCTTATGCAGTCCCAAAGCTATGCATGCCACTGTCTTCTCTGGCTTAGGCTCCTCTCTCCAACTGATTTTTTTCACTGTCTGGCAATTTTCCAATTTAGGTTACTTTCTGCTTTGTTAATATTTAATGTCATCTTTACATGTGTGCCATAATAGTTGTAAAAAATTATAAGTTCTTTGAAGTCACTATATTCAATATAGGAGGAGGAAAAAAACCTCTGTTCTCCTCTCAGTTTACATCCCAACTGTGTTGTACATTTTCATTTTGCAGTGTAACAAAAGACTTTCCTCTACAATTTGTTCCTCCTTAGCTCTTCCAAACTCAAATAGCTTGTCTTATGCTATACCGCTGTTTTCGTGCCATGTAAAGATGGTTGCAAGTCAGGGCTTCGAGTCAATTCTCTTTGAACTTGGAAGAAATTGGACCCAACCTGAATCTAGACTAAGCCTGTAGATGTGGTGGATAGCTGTACTGATCCAAGCGGAGTGTAATCTGAACATTTTGCCTGTGGTCTATCTCTAAATTGGGACTTAATTTTCCTGCTGATTCTCTCTTAGTTGAATCTTTTGTGTGACTTATAGTCCAAAGACACGGAGCACTCTTGCCCTTGAGAGACCTAAGACCTAATCTAAGAGAAGTTTTTTTTTTTTTTTTCCTCTATAATTTTGTAATTAAAGACATTGCCACATCATTGCCATTAACAGCTTGATGCAGACATTGTAAGAAATAAAATTTCCTATTGACCGTCCCTTTCTAACAGCTCTGCAGTGAATGCTGATGCCAGGTTCTGTATGGGTAAGTTTCAGAAGAGGAGTTTTTCTTTCTGACAAAGAAAATTGAGACACTGTGGGCCAGGATTTTCCAGATGCCTGCTGTCACAGAGGAAAAGCTATGGGGGGTATACCCACCTGAAAATAAAGGTGATTGCTTAATCAGTGAACCAGGTGAAGAGGAAACTACCAGGTGATTCATATTGAGGAGGGTGAGGGGAGGGAGACTTTTTAAGTGAAAGCAGAGTGCTCAGTGCATGCTTGCTATGTGAAATGCTGTATTGCTGTCAGAAAACTCTGAATAATTTGTTTTTGTTCTGTCTGTCTTCTCTCTCTTCTGGACTTGGCCGGGCCATGTACAAATCCCAATCATTCAACAGTACTGGAGAGTAGATAGTATTTACCTCAATAATGGTAGTCTCTTTTCGCTTCTTTTTAACTCTCAATTCAGATGACGGTTCAAAGCCAACGCCTACCATGGAAACCCAGCCTATATTTGATGGAGAAGGTAAGAGCATCCCTTAAACAACAAATACAAAACCTATGCTACTTCTGTCTTTTTTTATTATTATTGTGAGTTTGTCTCAAACACTTTCTTTATCCGGCAAAGCAGAAAAGCTTGTGAATCTCATAATTTGTCCACATTTAACAGTGCTCTTGGGACCTCAGGCATTTTCCCAAATCCTTTTGCATCCTCCCCCCTTCTCTGGAATCCACCATGAATGGAGCAGAATCTTGGGATAACCTTGGAGGAAAAGGTGTCCTGAGTACAAAATGCTCATTGAATCAGAAATGGCAGCTTCTTCTCTGTCCTTACCTCCTCACTCTCTCCACCCTCACGATCATGATGCTGAGAGTTTCATAACCTCTACAATGCACAACAGCTTCACCAAAGGGGGGGAAGTGCTAAACCACAGCTTGTGAATGTTGACTTGGAAGAAAATTGCTGTGAGGTTTCTTTATTTAGCAATTACTTTCATTGACGCACACGCTATTTAAGCAAACGAAGTCAGTGTCCTAAGCCCACTTAATTCATGGCCCACCAAGGCAGTTCCTTCTCAAATGGCTAGCCTTGTGATTATATTGTTTTGGAGAAGAAATATTGGAACTTAGTCTATTGGAAGCTTTGAAATAAGGACAAAATAGCTATAATCATATAGGGTTTAATTTTTTTCAGTGTGCAGACTTATGAATGTGTGCTGGAGGAAATACTGGTCTTGTGGTAGTAGATGGGCCTGTTAGCTGTTGGTTAGATTTTGCATAGTGCTTAGAATTGTGGGTTTTCTGCAAGTTTAAACCCACTTCCATTATAATCGAGATAAAGACTAAATTTGAAATACTGTGTGACCTCCTTGGAATTATGGACCTTATGGGAGTGGAGGAAAATCTATTCATTTTAGTATTGAAGCACTGTGTTCAACATTTCTTTTAAAATTGGGTTCAAAGGCAGAAATGGAGACTCCTAAGCAAGATTAGATGGTGCTGTTTATATCTGCAGCCTTCTTGGAAAACAGGTGATGGGGTAGATTTTTGTTGTTAAACTAATTTAATAGCAAGATGCTGTATCACCTCCATTTAGTGATTATAGGTGTGTAAGAGTCAAGCTTTAAGAAACAAAACAAAACCCTCAGAGCCAACAACAGCACTCCCACATAAATAAACAGAGGAGACTAAAGCCTAGTTGACTATCTTTTGTTTATATCAAAAGAAAGTTCCTCCTGGTAGCATGCTGATGTTGTATTAAATGGCCTTTTGTAATCACAGCATGCTTCTGGCCTTTTCATTTTCCCCATAGACAGTGAAAGGAAGGAATGTATGAGTAAAATGCAGGAATTACCTAACCTGGTTAATACAGCAGATTCAGAAGCTCCTTCTAAGAAAGATTCAACATTCTGGTCATTTAAATATTACTGGGCACAGTTCTTGAGGGGGGGGGAAAAAAACTAGAGTTAGTAGGTGTTTTGTGACCTATCTGGTGACATGGAGAATCTAAGAATATCATGTTCTCTTTTATGAAAAACACTGTCAGTCTCAATTTTGCATTTAAGTGTAGCTAAAACTGTATTTGATAAAGGACCTTGGGCCATATGACGAAAGATTGCCTCTCACCAAGAGTCTTGCAGCATAATATATGAATCTTTATCTCCTAGACTTCTAGTGAGAGTGACGAGGACCTCCTCTTATTTGCAGTATCCCTTAAGGGACTTGGAAGAAGAGAACATGAGGCCAGCAGGCAGGGGAGTAGAGCACTCATGAATATCCTCCGATGTGTTAGTCACTTGGTAGTTTTGTCATCCCATTTAATAAAGGGGGCTTACTAGATTTCAGCAGGTATTGCAGAAATAAGCACAAGAAAATCCACTTGGGGTCAGCCCAAAGACTTGTGTAGCTACTCCTGATGGAGCATACTGTCTCTAGTGGTTGCTCAAACAGGTACATGAGAAATAGAGAAGAGTTTATATGAGAAGAATTAAGCAGGGGAGGAGGAGGATGTACTAGCAACCTTTCAGTACCTATAAGGATGTTGTGAAGAAGGTGGAGCCAGGCTCTTCACAGCAGTGCATGATAGGAGGACAAGAGATAACAGACATGCATTTAAATGAGAGGTTTGGAGTGGATATGAGGAAAAAAGTCCTCACCATGGAGACAGTTAAGTAGTGAACCAGTCTGCCCAGAGAGCTGCTGCTACTGCTTTGCTTTGCCTGGACTGGTAAAGCCAGGAGCATCTTCATCTGATCTCATAGCTGACCCTGTCTAGAGCAGGAGGTGGGTCTAGATAACCTCAGGGGGTCATCCTCAATAGTCCTTTGATGCTAGCTGAGCAAGCATGTCATACCTCACTAGAGTACATTCCTAGCTTCTTGGGTAGGGCTTCACAAGAAATGGCATGTAATCGCTGTCTGGCATGATTGTCAGGTAACAGAAAAGGGCAAAACAGTTATCCATTCGGGTATCCTGTTGAGTCTGGACTATTCACATGTTTGAAGGAGTTGATGTCCAAATCCCATTCAGTTTCAGTGGGTCTGAGGTATCTAGGCTCCTGAAAATCCATATGTTCAAAGCCAAGCAACTAGGATAGAGCTGGATAGCTAGAGGAATGGATTTTTTTTTTCATGCTTTGTTTTTGGTTGTCTCACTTAAGTACAAGAGCCTGAGCCTTTTTTTCCTCTTTTCTCTCCCCCTGCAAAGGGTATTTAGTAAGTGTGTGGTGCCTCTTGAAGCTCAGCGACCCTAAGACGGAGACTTGTCTTTCTCATGTTTTCACCAACACTAGAAGATAACCAAAATTCAAATTTTGACAGGCATTCCCCTCCCACTCATGCCCTCAGGGAGGAGGCTCAGAACAGAGCAGTGGCAGAGCCAGAAATAATGTAGATAATCTAAACTCTCCTGTCCGAGGCTTAAATCATAAAGCAGCCATTTATTTAAGAATTATATCCTTTCATCACAGTGCAAATCTCAATGTTTATAGTGATTCTTATATTAGGGTATGAGTCTCTGCTAAAGAAGAGTATTTTATTAATGGTCCTTTCTATGGTTTTAAATAATTGGGGGGGAGGGGGGGGGAAATTGTTTTATTCCCTCTTGCAGTTCTTAACTGTTTTCTTTGGATTCATGCTCTATTTTGTTTCAATGTGCAAGCCATACTCATTTCCTAAGGCCATAGATTCTTTAAAGAGCTCTTTTTGGTAAACTTCACCTCCTTTTGCACTGAGAATCTATTCTTTCCAAAGATCTGATGTTCAGAGGAGTAATTAATCTAGATGGCTTTTCTATGTTCCAGCAAATGTCCAGGTTAACTACCTGGAAAATACATTTTAATGTCAAATCTCAAAGGGTTAGTTCTTTTCCTCCAAAAGGCACAAAGTATATAGGGGCGTGTATGTGTGTGTGTTTGTAGGAGCAAGTCATGATAAAATAGTGTGGTGAAACCTACAGATAAGACAGCTATCCTTAATCAATTTTTTACGAGTGCTGGTATATCAAAGCTAAATTGATATTTGCATATGACATTAAACTATGTCCTGAATATGGTTACAGTAATGCCCAAGATCCATGTAGCTGAAAACATTTAGGAGAGAACAAAAAGTTTAGTCTTGCCTTGTTCATTTAAAATATAATGTATAGTCAGTGTCTCTTGCAGTCAGCCAGCTTCCGCCTTGCTGAGCACATCCATGTAAATGCCAACAAGGGAGCAGAAAAGCTCATGTAAAAACTTCTTAGAGGAACGTCTTAAGACAAACTCCAGGTTCTCGTATTTAAAATGTGCTTCTGGGAACTGTAAATCTTTTGGTTTAAAAATGTCCATGTTCACAGTGTCCCCTTATAAGTTCTAGCCCATGGTATCAAGTATCCCTTGGCCCAGTTTCTATCCAAATGCTGATGTTGTGTCACTTATTTAAGGAGTTGCTTGAGACAGGTTCTGCTGTGTTTTGAAATTGGTTGTAACACTTCAGAGTAGGAGCTTTATGCACTGCTTTCACAAATTTATTTTTGGATGTGTTGGTTGTAGTGCATTAGACAGGCTTTTTTTTGACCACAATTTATTTCTTTAACAGGCTTCTTTTTAAGTGTTTCCAACAATATCCTCATTTCTCTGCCTGTTTATTTTGGGTTTTGTTGTAGTTTGTTTTAGGGAACTGACAAAGTTGTGGTCAGCTTTTCTTGGTCTGCTAAGGCAATATTTAAGGTCCAAATTGACTTTTTAAATCTGGGTTTCATGTCTTTGAGTGGAATTCATTATGTACTATAACATACAACATGTTTTTGTTTTTTGAGCCTTGAGGAGAAAGGCTTGGAAATTTAGCTGGGAAATGGAAGGGGAAGAAGAGAAAAAATGCTGATGAGGAAGATGATGAGATAACCTTACGATAAGTTAAAATGGCTCATAAGGGATGGAAGATGTGACTTGCGGGGGTGAGCGCTGGTATCACCAATGACAGTGCATCAGTTAATGCACAATGTGGCAAACATGCCTTGTCCTCACAAGTAGCAGCCACATGTGTTGCTGGGTGCTTTCATTTCTCTAAGGCACTTGTTTTATGTCTTTCAGAAATCACAGCTCCCACCCTTTGGATTAAGCACTTGGTCATCAAAGATTCCAAACTGAACAGTTCCAGTATAAGGAATTCAGGTAATGCTCCATCCAGAAGAGGGGAGGGGGGGAGTTTTGTTTTTATTAGACTGTGATGACTCACTCTCTGTTCTTGCTGCATTCATTCTTCAATGTAGCTATCGTGCTGCTTTTACAGTTTGCGGAGCTTGAGATGCAAGCCACAGAACAATTTCAACTAGTGTCTGTCTTTGTGCCCAGAACGTCATATCAGATGTGTAAGGAGCAAGATTTCTGTCTCTCCAAATGAGAACTAGGGAAACTCTAAATTATTCACCTGATACTTCATCTTTCTCCTGTCTGCTGTTCTGCTGTCTTTCATGGACATTTAAAGTGATGCCCTTCTGAGAATAACTGTAGTGCACTGCTCTGAGAGATGGGCAGAACAACAAATGTAGGGGGGCTTCTTTTCTAATAACTTTGAGGTTCTTTGGTGCAGGGGATATTTTTGATGCAGAAAAACTGGATTATTTCAGAAAAAGTATTTATTTCTGGTCCTTGTTGAACACTGAGAATTTAATTCTTTGGGGTAATAGAATGGGCAAGGGAAGACCCAACACAGAAAGACTATAAACACGAGTGAGCAGAGAGGGGGGGGGGGGGAAAAGGGAGCAACAAGATGAGAAGTTGAGAAGCAAAGTTTGAGATTGGAGACAAGGGGCACACTGAGATTGCATACTCCCAAAAAGGAAGAATCTGAAGACAAAGAGATTCTAAATAAGTATGTTTTTCATTTGCTTTTAAGTATAGTGGAAGAAAGCAAGAAGTGAAAAGGGATATTAGAAAGGAGGAAATTGTCTGAAGATGCCATGGGTTTGCTTTAAGGTTTGAATAGGAGCTGTTGCCCCTCTGTGTATTTTATGAAACAATATATGCTGGGAATGACTGTGCCAACTAGCCGCCAAAACAGGTAAACTGATAGCATAAAGTACCTGATCTTATTCCTGGATTACCAGAGATCCCTCAGTAATTCTCTTAACTTCCCTGTGCCCCTTTCCCACTGTGGGGTAAAATTAGTGATAGGTTAGGTGAGATTGCTGTCATCTTGCAAGGTGAAGAGCTCCTAATTAGAGATCATCACTGCACAGACCCCCATTTCTAGCCACTGCCTACAGTGCCTTGCCTCGTGATACTTTTTACAGCAGAGTGGTCTATGTAGGAACTGCCAGTGGGGAATCATCTAGAAGCTTCAGGTGATGTAGGAGTACCTGCATTCATCCTCAGGAGCCTTTTTTACACAGAGTAAATGAAACTTTCTTGTGAGCTGCAGGGGCAGCTTCTTTGACAACTGAAGGTGAGAGTTTCATAATAAAATCCTGTCACTTTGGTCCCACCTGTCTCTGAGACCAATTTTCATTATGTAGTAAATTAGGTAGTTGCAATGCGAATAAGAGTTCCCCAGATCTTAATTTCAGAAGGCTACAAAGGGACTAGACAGTGTGGAGAGTCTTCGACTTAAGACCCCCTCTCCCAGCCTTCCTTGGCTTGAAAGAGCCAAGATAGGGTGACTTTCATGCTGCATACATTTGACTTATTTTTTCAAGCCTTTGGTCAGAAAGCTGTCTCATGTAAGCAGGATTTCTGTTTGTGGAAGACATCGTTTTGGGAGTTTAATTTTACCTACTTTATTTTCAATTAGTTATACGTCCTTTCTTGTAATGAAACAAAACAAACCTAGAGTAAAGGATCTTTTGGAAAATTCAGAAGTTCTGTAAGAGTTGGTTTCTCCAGCATGCTAAAATGAGCTGTTTGCTTCAGCTGACTTGGTTTTACTGACTGTCCTGGTAGACACTTTTGCTGTAGTACCTGATTAAGAGATTAGGTTACCATTTTTTAGGTTCAGTTTTTCATATTCTGCCATAAAAATATGCAGCCCTTTCTTACAATGAATTATTGATATCAAGAAATGATGCCTCATCCAAATGGGGAAGCTGATGTGAGATGTGGTTGCTTTTAACCAGCTAAGCCTAGTCCCCCTTGTAAGTATCTTCCATTCCCAGCTTTTCCTGCATATGGTAAAAGACAATGTAAGTAGATGGGATTGAACAACCAAAATCTTTTTCAAATGTCAAAGTTCTGAACTGCCCCTGTGTTTTGGTTGAAGATAAAACACCTGTTAGATGGATGTGCAAAATTAGTGGGTTTAATTGCTTTGACCCTTAGCAGTTTGAAATCTTAAAGCTTAGCATGTTTCTGATTTTTTTCATTTATTTTTAAAGGGTTAAGCTAAGATTTACTAGCACAGAGCTGGATTTTTGTTTTTGGTATTCACTCTGCTCTATCTCTCTGCTCTTGGCTGAGATGTGTTGTGCTTCAGTGGAAGCTTCTAACCGTAGAGTGAATTATCTCATAACCATCTGTTACAAGGAGATGTTTTTAGCTGCCTTTAGGTAGAGCTTGTGTTTAGTCATTGAGTATTCCCTGAAGAAAAAGGAGCAAGGGAAAGGAGCTGGGAAGCACTTCAAACCTTTAACTCTCCCAAAGAAAGGCAAACAAAAGTCACAGTGTTTCCCAGGTGGTTAATAACCCTTCACAACAAGGCTTCCAGCCTTGTCCTATGTCTGGGTGTTCAATCTGTTAACAGCCAGCACTTGTTTGGTGTGTATCTGAAGGGAGTAGGGAAGCTGAGGAAAGATCTGAAGGATTAGTTGCATCTTTCTAGGTAGTAGACTGATGGACATGTTCCCTATTCACTAACTGGGAGACCAGAGCTGAAAGTGAACTCTATATTTCTTATTTCCCTTCAGAGTGAACCAACCTGCCAATAGCCAAGCACTGCAGAGCTGCTGAGCTCTAGCACCCCTGTGTCATCCTGATTAAAATGTCCCATTTTGCTTGTGCAATCTCTATCTCACAACAGTTGCGTTTGAGGTCTGTGTCCTGTTGTCAAATTACCATTGACAAGCAGTAAGGAGGTTATCCTGAAACAGTCTTCTCTTGTGGAGCATTTACATTTGCTTGGCATATGTAAATACTAATTAAGCTAGGGATCAGGAAAATTGGAATGACTATCCTGGTGATTAGAGCTCTTGGCTGAGAATCCATATGCCTCCAGCCATTTTGTCAGTGATTCTTTACATGCTGAGTAAAATAACATTGCTAGGAGGAATTGCTAGTGCTGTTGTGCTAGTCCACCTTGCAGAATGATGATTAGATCACTTTACTGGTGGGGTGAAATGCAGGTTCAAATCCTCTCAGGCTGAGGCAGGAATCAAACATGTAAAGATGCTGCAACATCTGGACTCCTGAGTAGCAGAAGAGTTGGTATTCTTCTACATTGAAACTAAGTTGTTTGCTTTTTTTGTGAATCTTACAAGAGCCCGAAAGTCAACATTTCTTTTCATGACATGTGAAAGACGTAGATCAAAACAAATACTTTGTTTGCTGTGGCTCAGGGACAAAAATATTAGATGATGGTTTGTTTTGAATTGATTTCCACCTTCCCTGAACACACACAAACACCTCAAACTAAGCCTGTTGTTCACTGTTGCCCTCTGAAATGTGTTAATTCTTTCTAACACTACGAAAGCAGAAAGAGATCGAGAAGTGACATTTGCAATGGTCATTCTCTAATTGGCATGGTTAGGAAATCTTTTTACACTGCATGCATAATTATTTCAACCTGCTGCTTTTCTACCTTCCCTTTCCCCACAATATATTCCTGCCTGGAACAGTTCAAGTCACTTATTTTACAGTTCTTGTTGTAGGGAAACACTTGATAATCCATCCTGCTTCCAAGAAAATAAATCCACTGGCTGCGTGTTTGGGAGCGCCCATCTGCACTGAGGAATCCATGGTTGTTCCTCATTTCCGGATTTGGGCTATCTCCAAATCCATTTGTGCTACTAAGTGATTTGATTATGTTTAGCAAGAGATTCCTGCCTGTATCCAGCTTTCCCTGACAAACTTTAAGAAAACCACAGAGTGATGTAATGAGCTCATGCATGGAAAAATAAACAGCTCTAGAGAAACCAGCAGTAGCAGCCTCAAGTAAATATTCTGCAGTCACTGGGGTTTTGAACATGACGTTATTTAAAAGGAAGAATGAGTAATATATTAAGGTTAGCAGCTGAAGACAGGTTTGTGTGTGCCTAGTTTAAAAAAAAAATGGTAGCTGTTTATTTCAAAATTCTGCCTGTTGAATGGGGACCAGCTGTATGTGGGTTATTCTGTTCGGCTCTGATACCCGAACACTGCATGTGCATCTCATGTGACAACTTTCCAGTGACAGAGGTTTTTGCTGTCTGAAACTCCTACTGCACAGAGCTGGAAGTGAGCTTTGAAAACAGGAATGGTGGCATTCACATTTCTGTAATTTAATTCACTTAAGGCTTCTCAAAGAGAGAAACAGCTTGAAAGTTGCGTGTATGTTTATGTGCATTAAAATCATGACATTGCAGTTTCTCTCCAAAGATCCCCATAGTGAGGCAAGATGTGATTATATCAAGCGTACTGCCAGGACCTGGATTCTCTGGTTTGTCAGTTCTCTTCTTTATAGAGATTCCCCCCACCCCCTTTATTTTTTTTTTTTTTTGAGTGGAGGGGCCTTTTCTCACCTATCTCAGCCTCATCCCTTAGCTGTCCTATCCTCCTCATAGGACACACAACTGCCCATGTCACTGTTTAAAGACATATGAGACCATGGTTTTCTGCTTTCTGTTGTTACTACAATGATTGCATTACTTCCAGATTTTTATGGCTATCTCCTATGCCAATTGTTAATTTTATCATCCAAATAATTATAACAGGATCGTAGGTTCTTCCCTAAAATCTTTCTTAAAAACTGTTGGTTAGCACAACTCGGGCCACTAATTGGATGAAATGGGTGGAGGTAAAGGCAGTTTCATGTTAGCAGAAAAGGAGGTTGAGAAGAAGAGGTAGCTAGATGTAAGTGTGATCTGATGACATCTAAATATGACATTAGAGTGACATTGGAAGTGAAGAATTTTGTTGTATGGGGATGCTACTGCAGATTGCAGTCCCCTCTGGTGAACATTCCAGTGCTTTTCTCTCTGGACCAAGTACTTGGGAGCAGTGGCTTTTGAACCTCCCTATAGTGGTAGAGGAAAAAAGTGTCAGTGATACAAGAGCTCACAGAAGAGGAAGGGAACCAATGGGTCAGAAAGATTCTGCCTTTTCTGCTACCCCCTAGTTCAGTGTTCTCCTTTGCACTTGTCCTGCAAGTTGGGGCTTTAATTTTAATTCTGTTTTTGGATTGGTAGCAAATGAAGCAAAATGAGAAGTTATCACAGAGTATAATAGTGAGAAAACTCACTAAAGCAATTTTATTTTCATTGCAAATCTATATGCTCTTCCCTGCTGAATTCTTGCTCTCTTAGAAGCTAAATGTATGGTGAAACTTCTTCACCCTTTATTTCTGTCTCTCCCTGCCTGCTCCATTTGTGATTCAGTTGCTCCTCTGTCTCTTGACTGGTGCTTGGGAGGACCTGTCTCCTCCCTTCCTCTTGGAAGTTCTGAGATGATGTGATATATCACACCCAAGTGTGATTCTCCCGCAATCTCAGTGGGGCAGGTGTGGGCAAGATGGGAATTTGCAGGGATAATGGAAGAGTCTAGGACCAGGACCCTTCCCAGACAGCCAGCAAGCACAGTCATAAATACCATGCCATTGGGGACCAGTTAATCTGCTCTATGAAAAGGTGCAAAGTATACAAGTGGGAAAAATAACATCGTATAATAATCAGCATGCAACCTTAGGTGCTAAACCCTATGCAGCTAGGCAAATAAATGAAGCTCCCTCTGAGTGCTGTGTGATAAATCATTCCCAAAGAATTCATTCACTCCCCCCTCATCCCCCAAAGAAAGAAAACAAATTACTCCAGACATGGAGTCATAACTGGTACGCGGCAGCTGCCAGTTGAGGAGAGTGGATGGGGGTAGGGAGAGGGGAGCAGTAGGCATCAAAGATATAAGGGTAGGGCATAGACCTTTCTAGAAGACACCCCCCTCCTAAATGTAAGATTAAAACCAAAGCCACTAAGGATTTGGAGAGGAAAAGGAAAGGAAATAGACTTTAGCATCAGATACTTCGTGGGCCTATAGGGACAAAGGGAAAGTGGAGAGGTTAAGTTTGTGGAGCTTGTTCTGCTTTTAGCAGGGGCTGGTACATAATGAAAGGGTCACCTTGATTTGCTGAAGTAATTCCTTAGTAGTGAAGTGCTTCTCACTATTTTATGTCAGCTGCTTTCAGCACAGGGTTTATGTGGATCTTCAGCCATCCATTTGAGCAAATGCTGATGCCAGCAGATAAAAGAAAACATGTCAGATGTTGACCAGCCTTTCTGCCTCTCTTGGAATATCAATTTTAAGGAGAAAGATTTTTAGCATTTCTAATGTGCCACAAATAAGGATAAGTTGTTGAAATATAATGGTCAGAGCTGTGCTTATAATTCCTCCTGAAAAAGGATGGGCCTGGATGCCTGTCCAGAAACCAAAAGTCCCAAGGGATTTGGGGATTGCAGAATTGAGAATATAAGTGTTTCGTGAAGAAACAACTGAATAAAAAAGATGGATTGAGTAGTACATGGACAGAGGTGTCTACAGGAGCATCTGCTGCTCCCAGCATTGTTCCAAGCAGGCCATAGATGTGTCTTGACACAGCACAAAGCTATAAGGAGCTGAGCTATAATCCAGGATTCCTGGAAAACACTACTCCTTCCCATGATAGTGTCTTCCTCCTTGCATTTGGCTTAGGGTGAAGAAGAGGGCCCACACTTCTGTGGGCCTTGGAGAATGGAGTGAGTAGAGGAAAATGGAAATGTGCAAGACCTTACAGGAATATTAATAGGGCTTGTGGAGGAGTGGCGTGGGGCATGAGGTAAATGTCTCCTTGTTTTCAGAGTCCTATGTCAACAGACCTAAGAGTTATGTTGTAAAAATCCTATGTATTTTTCTATGTAGAGGCCCATGAATTAAAAACTGCCATCTTCATGTTTCTTTGCCGTCCTTTTTTTGTATTTTACTATCACACCACAATGATGAAAGTGGTGTATGAGCAACAGCAAATACATGCAGATGTTTTGTGGTACAGCAGAGGTGGCATAACTTCTTATTTTTCAAACTACTGAAATGTCAGGGAGGTAGCTGGCAAGATCTTCTGGGAGAATGTCCCAAGGGTTGCTGCTGGACAGTGACAAATCAAGGTGGTCAGAGAGCCTTCAGAGATGGGCAGAGAGAAGAGTGTGCTTGAAAAAAGCAAGGCAGCCCTCAGTTTCCCGGAGCACGTGAAGGGAGACGTGTTGAATGGGCTGTTAGTCACACTAGGTGAACAGGATGGCATCTCTGCACTTTCACTGGTTAAAACACAGGGAGATCTCTGGTCCTTTTGGGATCATCTGTCTCACACCTCACCTTAGGCACCGATAGCCCAAAGCTGCAGCTTCTCTCTAGATCTGTGCCCCTGTACAGCTGATGCATGGTGTCCCAGAAATGAAGGGACTGCTTCCTATATAAGGTTGCAATTCAGAGAAAACCTACTGAGAAGGATTCTAACCTCAGCTATAGTGCCACCGTGTAGTCCTTCCCTTGCCTTGTGACCTCTTGTGGAAGAGGGCTCTCTGTCTCATGTTCCTGCTGCAGAGGGAGTGGATTCTCCATCATGTTGTCGGTGTCTGAATCTCATACGTTAGGTCATGGAACTTCCACAGCCTGAGGAGTTTGCCTGAAGAGACCCTGGCTCAAACAAAGTGTCCAAGAGTTAGTGCTAGTGGTGCCCTCAGAGGCAATTCCCTCTGCCTCCTTGTGAACTGCTAAATACTGCAGGGAAAAGCTGATAAGTCATTACATGAAGACTCATCACCATACCAGCTTGTCTCTGACCCCTGCCATTACTCACCAGCAATAGCATAAAAAAGGAACGTTACTGTAGTTGGCTAGACCAGGCTAGAGTATTTTTCTTACCTGCCTCTGTCAGTTTTCAAAAGTTTTCTATTTGGCGTCCTATAATTATACCCTTACCATGCTGTAAAAATAGCATGCTCCTTTATCCCAGCCAGCAGAGGCAGGCAGGTTCTTCAACAGTTGCTACAGCAGTTGTTCCAAGTACTATTAAAAACAGGTGTGGGAGTGAAAAAGTTTCTCAATAATATTAAAGCTTCAGTGGAAACACCTATGGCTTCTCATTTTATTGGATAGCATTCCTTAGTGTGGAAAGAGTGTGACTTGAAAGGAGTATGGGGAAAAAGAGTGAATAGTTTTAAAGACTTATCTCAGAGCTAGGTATGCCACAAGCTAGCAGTACTTAGGAAGTACGTAGAATGGAAAAGAGGAATTGGAGAAGAAAAATAACAGATTCTTCCACTCAAAATGACAGGGACAATGTCTAAGGTTGAATCTATTTCTACTGCTGTGGAACTGTCATGGTATGAAGAGTTGAACAGGATTTCATGTTGGAGGAAGACTTGGTCTGGAATGTGGAGGCTGTTGTCGCTG
Source organism: Nothocercus julius (assembly GCA_013398735.1). Taxonomy (NCBI): domain Eukaryota; kingdom Metazoa; phylum Chordata; class Aves; order Tinamiformes; family Tinamidae; genus Nothocercus; species Nothocercus julius. The sequence continues at coordinate 14,335,893 of VZSV01000001.1, read as the reverse complement.
TGAAGGTACTGCTCAGCTACAGCTCTCATACAGCATGTGGAAACCAGAGTCTTCAGGGAGATCAGATACTCCAATATGAAAACTTAAACCAGATCAAATCCCTTTGTCATTTTAAGTTGCATTTGCAGAGAGATTGCCTCTGTTGTCTAAAATCTGCTGCAGCTGATCAGCCTGTGTGAGGAGACTCAAAAACATCTGAAGAAGTCTTATAGTTTCTTCCTCCAAACTCAGAGTGAGAGTCATGTCCAGCTAGCAGCAGCTCTGACGTGCGTAACCTTTTCCTAATGCTGTGACAGGGATTCCACTACTACTTCTGAGTGAACAGTTAATCACCAGGGCTTTTGTATCAAACCTAAATCTTCTTTCTCCAAGTAAGATGACTGCTACTTGAACTACCCTTGGGGAAGAGCAAGAATGATCTATGACCGTCTGTTTTTCAGTCTCAGAAGACTGAATGTCATCCCTAGACTAAACAAATGGAATTCTTTGAGCCTTTTCTCATAGATCAGATTTCCTAGACCTTTGCACGTTCCCTTTGCACTCTTCTTCACTCTTGCCAAATCGTCCACCTCTCTGTCGAAGTGCAGTGCCCAGAGCTGGACACAGTTGATTGAAAGGCTCATCAGTAACTAGCATCTGTTCCTTATGTGTGATGTCCCTGCTAGTACATCCTACAACTAGATTTACCTGTCTTGGGTCTTGCTCATTTGTTTGCAGCAGCATGACTTTGTAGACTTTTTTTTCCTGTGGTCTACCTAACTCCTGACCATATTTTTCCAAGTGTTGCTGTTTCTCCAGTAATTTCCTCTATTTGTTGGATTTCTCTTTGCTAGCTGTTATGCTTTGTATTTAAACTTAGGAGTTGTGATCATATTGATTTTAAACCGTTTATCAACATGACTTTAAAATCTTTCCTGGATTTCAGTGCTGTAAATTGCATGCTGCGCTCTCCAGCAAAATCGGTCATTTAATAGAATTTCCTACAAGATTCATCTTTCAATAGAGAAGGACTATTTCACCAGCAACTTTTGAGACGTGTTTTTCCTAAACTGTGGTATAAACAATTATCTCAAAGTGACTGTACGTAGTCCATGTTTCCCTAGATTTTTTTAGGAAAATGACACATGTGTCATTGTGCTCTAATGAGCTAGAATTTAATCAGAGCTCTGTCTGATGCATTGTATACAGTCAAGTAAATATTTGTAGTATCTTTTGCCAGGATGATGAACTGAAACCATTATAAATAGTGCCTTTTTTCTGTCAGTCTGCTCTATTTTCTCTCCTTCTTCCTTTCAGCTAGCCTAGCTAGACCACTAGGAGGGCTGCAAGACTAAGGACTTGGTGACTGACTGCTTAAGAGATGGCATGGTAGAAAGAGCCCTAGCCCTTTCTGGAAGATGGTATAGAATTGCAGGGATATGTAGCTTCTAACCAGCAGTTTTCAAGATGTGTAGGAGCAGACACCTATTTCTGTGTTGTCTGGAAAGTGCGTGAAGCAGACCTCTTCCTTGAGCACCTAGCGCCCTTAGGTTCTGCACAGTGAGCCCATGGGTTGTGCATCAGAAGGGAGCCTCTACCTGCAGGAAACTTGCTATGATGTCTCCTTCAGCCACTCCTCCCTGTTTCCAGCTAGAGGCCAGCAACTGGCTCCCTAATTACTTAACGCTTATAGGGATTAGAGTACAGCCTTATCACTTCAAGCAGAAGGAAGAAGGCAGGGGAGTGATATATTTGTGGGTAGTTTAAGTTTAATGAGCTGCTTGGAACAAAGCAGTTTTAAAATTATAAGGCACCTGTTAAAGCTTTGCATTGTACTTGTTCAGCACTGGAACATGTAGTAACCTCTGTTTCCTCTATAGCCTCTCCTTGAGAAGTTAAATTGAGTGAGTACCAAAGTAGAGCAAGGATTGCTTGACTGGTACAGTGTGGCAGCACCTGTAAGGTTTGTTTTTCTCTATATCTTTCATTAGCCAGAGTACCCTGCAAGGACCACAGTCCCAGACAGAGCAGGGCGGAGTGCAGAGCAGCACTGATGACTAACCGAGGTGTGGAGAGATTTATGCTATCCTCATGAGCCGTATTTGCTCAGCTGTTATTGTGCTCCTAGTAAACACAAGAAGGGGTTGTTTCCCTTCCTCCACCCACATCCCTTCTCTGTGCATACTCACTGCACTGGACTCGCTTTGGTACTCCAGCCAGCCCCGGTGAACACGCATACCCCAGGCCTTTCAAATTCTGTTTCCCCTTTGAAGTAGAAGGGATGCAGATTTCAGCCGCTGCTTTAGGGTGTACTGAGCTTTCTCTTTGGAATGGGGCTCATTCCTTCTGGCTGCAGCTTTTGTAAGCTCCATCCCTGAACAGAGGCATCTGTCCTTCCAGGGTGGGGCTTGGTCCCATTCACATTACAGCTCCTTTATGCAATAAAAAAAGGATTTTTAAGCTGGAGTTTGTGGTATGCTGAAATAACAAGTTCATGGTTCCTCTTCTCTAGTAGAGCAGTATAAAGAGAGGCCAAATACAAACAAGAAATCAACCTCACTGAATTAAGCTTCCCTGGGAGACAGGCAAACCCTTTCTCTGAGTGAGAGGAAAACTGAGGCACAAAGACACTCGGTCCTTTTTTCTAGCTTGGAACAGGATGTTGATAGGAAGTTGGCATTAATTACCCTTACTACTGCCTCTGTTCTGTACTGCAGTCATTCCTCATGCAGGAGATTGCTGGGAGTGGAACAAAAAAAACTGAGAAGCATGTATTCAATTTTTTTTTTTTTTTCTCTCTCTCCTTAATGGTGTTTTGAAGTCAGGTTCCTGTTGCAGCACTAACAATGGTGACTGGTCAAGAATCTTGGAGTAAAAGACCTTTTCCTCCCTTTCTGAAGAATGCTTGTTCATTAAAACTGAAGCTTTTTGTGGGGAGTCTATGGGAAAAGTTTCTGGTTGAAAGAAGAGAGGGAGGGAAAGAGAAGCAGATCTGCCCTGCTCTGGAACTGTAGTTCTGAGGTCAGGCTATTCACATCAGTTCACTGGGGAAGAAGCATAGAAAGAAGTTACACTGTCTATTTTGCCTAATTTGGAAGAACTACTCTGGTCTTCCAAGGATGTAGGTTTTTCTCCAAGGTGATTGGTTTAGGTATTTACGTTTTAGGTATCCTATTGTTTAGGATACCTAACAGTCTCCCTCTTTTTTATCATTTTTTTTTTTAAGCAAAACAAAATAAAAAGAGTATTTTAAAATGATTTGCTGTGTTGGACAGGAAATCCTTCTTCTGTCCCACCCAATCATCCACAGCGTCCTTGCAGCCACAGCCATCGGGGTTTCATCCTTTGGCTCTACAAGCAAAAGCCAGTTGTTGGGTGACAGGAGGGAAGGGAGGGAGGCTGCCCAGTCTCCAGAGCGGTGCTTTGGCTGTGTCCAGCCCTGCAAGCTGAGCACAAGAGCTGTTAAGTAGAAGCCTCTGACTAGCAGCAGTTAGATACTCTCTCTTCTCAGCTTTCTAAGGTAAACAAACACCTCATCTCTTTAATAACCATGTAGTTTATTAGACAGTCAGATGAGTCCCTAACCTCATCTGTCATTTTTATTTCTAGTTTGAAGACACTAGATATACATTTGAATGTGAATACTTGCAGGACCAGGAATGAGACACCTTTTTATGAATGTGACAATGTATTTCTCAGAAAGCCATTACTAGGGGAAAGTTGTTTCATAAATAAAGTGCAAGTGTAGATGTCCTAGTCTAGTAGATTTTACTGCAGTAGTTGATGGCTTCAGACACACTGCTTTAAAAAATGTTTTAAAGAGTGTTAGAAACAGTCAAGGGTGAAGAATAACAGATAGTTAGCATTTTAGAGCTGAACAGTTAAGGTAAAATGGATATTTTTGCCAGTGTTTCTGTCCTTTGTGTGCACATACATTCTCTATATTTTCTTGCTATGCTTGGTTTTGTTGTAATCTAGATTTCCAGTCTCCCAAAGATTTCACCCCTCAACAGTAGATGGCTGACAGTGTTACTCACCTTTTGCTGATGGCTGTCGTAAGTCACTGAAGAGATGGCAGAAGATAGCAGAATGTGACAGTGCCTTAAAGAGAAAAAAAAAAAAAAAAAAAAAGTACAATGTTATTGCTGGGACTAGGAAGGTTGTTTATCTGCTGTTAACTTGCTGTCTTAAACATTCTTCTTTCTCCTTAGATGTTTAACATATGGAAGAGAAAAAAAGCATTCTCTCTAGATCTTTCTGTGCCTGTAACCCCCATAAATTTATACAGGGAATAGGCTTTTAAGTACCCAACACATAAAATAAAGAAGATATGCTTCTCTCAAAGATGACAGCTTAATTTCATAGCTGGCGTTGAACCTTCTAGTTTGGCTATGCACTTCCACTGTCTTCTCTAAACCTGGGCTTGGCAGCAAGAGGAGGATTTCCAGTAAGCAATGCAACTGGAACAGGTTGACTTCAGTGCCAGGCACTGAGGCTGGGTCAGCACCTGATGGTCGCTCCGTTAGCAGTAAGACTGTCTGCCAGGGTGGCAGTGTGCACAGTGCATGTGAGGACCCACACTGGGGAAGCTGATGGTACAGGCTTCCGAGCTGATCTTGTGAGCTGTTAGAACATATCCTATCTGTTAATATTCTTGTTTATTTTCAAGGAAATTAAGTGCTGTTAGAGTGACAGCCTGGAGGAAAGAGCCTCTCCAGAGAGCAGTGCTAGTCTGCTTAGCAGATGATGTTGCTGAAGGGAGCATTCCACAAGGCTGTTCCCAGAGCCACCATTTAATGCCAATATATTTGTTGCTCTGAGTCTCACTAAAGAAGATGCAGTAGATCTGGAACAAGTTCATAGAAGGAACAGCTGGGTCAGCTGCGGCTCTTCAGCATGTAAAAGAGATATGAACAGAAATGTGTAAAACAGTGAGAAGCAGAGAAGAATGACTGCAGAATGAACACACGCTGTCTCTTCCTTCAGAAGAACTAGGTTCAACAAGCAAACTAGCTAGAGCCAGGTTTAGATAAAAGCAAAGCATGTGCTGTGTTCCACTGACAATGTGTAGTCAAACTGCAAACCTGGTTGTGGGATGTCATAGTTGATGAAAGTTTATGAGGGGGAGAGGTGGTGAATGTATGGAACAGGAACCCATTGTTGTTTCTTCAATTAAGAAGTCTATGCCCGTTTCTGCAAGCTTAATTAACAAGTGGGAATACATGGGAGAACCATGTATATGGTTGTCCTGTCCCTCTGGTCTTCTCTCATTGATTTTGATCAATGTTAGAAGCAAGGCAGAGAGAGGAGCTGGCCCTTTGGTTGCTTCAGTATGGCTGTTCTTATGTTCTTCAGGATGTGATGGCATAGGTGAGACTTTTATAGAGCCTGGCTGCTTCTAGGAGCACATTACAGATGAGGAAAAGCATCTGCTCACCCTGCTCTTGGCTTAACTGCTAGGATTGCTAATGAAGGGCTACTTACTCCTGGTAGCAATGGTGCTTTTTGCATCTATTTGTCATCTGAACAAAAACTGGAAAATTCATGGGATTCAGCCTTTAAATAGTCACTCCTATTTAAAGAGTATCAGCTCTATATTTTGGAGCAAATTCTTTGACCATTCTATTCCCACACATATGTGTTAATATGTGCAGAGAAATTCTTCCCATTTTTATGGCATAGTACAAGCATTGTGTTTAAGCTGTATGTTTGTCCTCTATGTAACTAGCATACCTTACTGTATGTGTATGTAAAATAAGATACTCATTAGAAGAGAAGTTCCTTTTTATAAATCACTTTGTTCTCAATAAAAAGTAATATTTTTTCTTGTCCTAGCCCCTCAAAAAGCTTTGGCAGTTTTTTTTTCCAGATATATTTTTATTGCTAGTTTTGTAAGGCTCAAAGGACCTAAGAAATTGTGGTTTGAATTTGTGCACTTGGGAAGCTTCCGGGATTTAGATATAAAAATGCATGGAATGTATTTCTCATCAGAAGTTGTTCATCTCTTTTGCTTATTACCTAAAACGATGGTAGGCGGGGAATTCTGGCCATCCTTTTGCTTTCTCAAGCTGCGTGAATGGTCCTGCTCACCTGATGGCCACGGTGTAAATGGCCCCAAGCAGGCTGGCACCTGTGATGCAATTGGCTTGTTAAGAAGCCTGTGGGCCGTGCGCTCAAAGACTTCTCTGTCCACATACAGCTTGGGACCAGTCATAGGGCCTTTATTTAAAGACGTGAAATCTGTCAGCAAAATGAAGTCACCTTAAATATCAGCTGAGGCTTGAGTTCCCTTAAGTTTTTGTTGATTTTATTCCCTCATGCTCCTTCCCGATCAAGTTTCTCTCTGCTTGAGTCAGACTTGCCAACCCTTCAAGTTCTTATTCTGCATTTCAGTTGTGTATTTGTGGGTGGCAAAGTTCAGGCGCCTTTCACATTCCCAGCCTCAAGAAAAGTTTGAACTACTGAGGAGGGGAAACCTCTGTGAGTCTTCAAAACTTTTTTCTTTAGCTTCTACAGTTCGGTTAGAAATCAGCAGTAGTATCTCTAGCATCTCAAGTACTTCTACTCAGGTGGTGCTGTGCAGAACAGCTGGAGTTTTTTGTTAGCTATGCCAGCACCGTTGTGAAAAATTCTAGTTACGGAACAAGACTCCTTGTGCTCCCCAGATGCAGAACAAGAATTACTCCAGAATTTATCAACAAGGCATAACTGATACGGACAGGTAGGCAAAATACACGGAAGCAGTGGGTGAACGCTAGTGCTGTGCCTGTCCTCTGGGCAGGATGCTTATGTAATGCCAAGTCTGCTGGCTGGCCGCGGAAACATCTGCAGGCTTGGGATGAACCTGTTGCGTCATTGCGTGCCACGGCGTTGAAGCCTTTTATATACTGAAAGCTGGAAGTGATTCTTGGCACTGGAAAAGAATTTCAGATGCTGTGGCTTATAAAAAAAAAAAAAAAAAAAAAAAAAGAAAAGAGGGGGGGAAAAAAGTAAACTGCAGGGGATAGGAAAGCTGGGGAATGAGAGCTCTATTTCCCCGTCTGGTTTTCATCACTCTCTTAAAAATAAAGTTAGGAGTTGTGTTGTCTTTTTTTTTTTTTTTTTTAAACCCTAAACTTAGTCTTATCTTACTCTTGTGTTCCTTATCTGTGGTTGCTTTCTTTCCCCATGCACCTTTTTTTCTGGCTAATATTTTTGGTGGGTTTTGAAGATGCAATCATCTTCCTGCTCCTCAAAGAACCAAAGACTTCTCACTGAGAACTTTTGTCTGTTGAATATTAGTGTCCTGTGGAGACTGTGTGCAACCCTTCCGTCTTTAGGGGCTGGTCCAAGCAGCAGCCTCGCACTTCTCTACCCATTATTCTTCTGTGGTGAGTGACAGAAGAAGAGGGTTTTGGTCAGAAGGTGCCAGGCAGGCTCTAGAGCACTTTGTGGACTTCCGTTCTTTGATGCTTGTGCTGTTCACATTGTCTTTGGGAAATAGCCTATTTTGCATAATAAGCTACTGAGGGTTAGGATCCTACCTCAGAGTGGGTGCTTAAGGAGACAACGCTCCGGTGCTGTCTGTTCTCCAAGTGGGCCTAGGGTGAGTGTGCTGGAGAGGTGCTGGCAGTTGAGGGAGAACAGTGTCTCATTCTGCAGAGATGTGTGCACATGCTTTCTGCACTGGAAAAGGCAGTGTTAAAGGCACTTGCTTCCTTGGGTTCATGCTGAAGGGACACTACTGAAAGGGGGAAATGGGTCAGCCAAGGCACTTTGGAGAAGAGATAGTGGGAACAGGGAAGAGTGTTTGCCTCCCTCATTTAAGTGGAAAACACAAGTCACAAATGAGGAGCTTTGAGTATATGAAAAATCATCTGGGAAATGCTTGCTTCAGGACTGAAGTAGCAATGAAGTAATGTTAGCCAATGTTCTGTTCCAAAACCTGGGTTATTTGGGTTTATGGGAACACCTGGCTGTTCTCTTGCTGGTCCTGGCTTGCTAGGCACTTAGCAGCCTACGTTTGTAATCTTTAATTTTGTAGTGTCACAACTGACTGTAGGACGAAGTGCTCTCCACCCAGAAGTCTCTCTCAGTCCCTGGGGAGGGAAGGGATTACAGGCATCCTGGTGTTCACTTCGAAGGTGTTTACTGTGAATGGGCACAAGCCTCCTGGGACAAGTCTGCTTTGCAGAAGGCAATCTTGATTTGACTATTTTTTCCCTCTATCCCACTCTAACCTCCTTATCTTCCAGAGAAAGTTCATTCATGCGACCAGGAAAGACAGAGCGCCCTGGAAGAAGCGAGGCAGAACCCTCGGGAAGGTATCGTCATCCCCGAGTGCGCTCCGGGAGGGCTGTACAAACCGGTACAGTGCCACCAGTCAACTGGGTACTGCTGGTGCGTCCTGGTGGACACAGGACGCCCCCTGCCCGGTACTTCTACTCGGTAAGAGTTGTAGACCTTGAAATCAACTGGAAATCTGCAGAGGTGCCTGTCAAGAGAGAATGTGATGTGAAAAAAATGAAATTGCTGCACCCAATGAGTTCCCATTTCCAGGGCAGTCAGCCTTCACTCTACTACCTTCCCCAGAGCTTAGCAGTGCCTTGTATCATACTGCATACCACTTCTGCTTTTTTCTCTGTTTTCTGACAGGGCAGCTCTATCTTCTATGGCTTGGTAGTAGCAGGCTTGGGTGGTAGGAGGCATCAGGCCTTTATTTAGAGTACAAGCCAGGGGCATGAGTGATGGGAAAGGGAGGTGGCTTTGTTGCATTATGCTCTGCTTTGTATTTCCATGTTGCAGCTACCTGGATCCTCATCAGTACATGCCCAGAGTGGGTCTTGGTTGTGTGTTGATAGTTTTTAAGGTAGATCTGTCTCTAAGTGCCTCAGTGTTTTAAACCTGTTCTCTTGTCATTTGGAAACCAAGTTTTGAGGCTGGCACCATATAAAAATAGGTCACTAGAAGCTGGGTCTTGAACACTTGCTGGATACAGTGAATGTGCAGTACATGGGCAGTTTTGAATAAAAGCACTGTCCATGCCACTGAGAGCTGGATGGGGACCTGGTACTGTTTATTGGGCTGTAGCTGGTACTGGACTTCAGAGGATACTGCTTTCTCCACTTTTTTCCTGCTGTTGCTAGCTGTCCTTAAGAAGCTTGATGTTTGAGAAGAGTTTCTGCAGGTTTTTGATCATATTCCCCATAGTGAGCAAATGAGACAGACCCCTAGCAACCATCTTATGAAGCTAAAGGTCTATCCCATGGTTCAGGATCTGTTGTTCTCCTTTTTCAGCTATGAAACCCCGGTGTGTGAAAGCGATGCCAGATCGAAGAGCACAGAGATTGATGATCCGTTCAAGGACAGAGAACTTCCAGGTCAGAGAGAAATGGGAGCCTGTCTTTGTCTTCTCCGTTTTCCTTGCCTTGAGCCTCTGAAGAGGCCAACAATATTGTTCAGGAGATGGGGAGGGGTTTCCACCAATTGTCTGTATTTTACCATGAATTTTATTCTTTGTTATTGTGCATCTCCTCTAGTTTCAGTAATGTTAAAAAAAAAAAAAAAAAAAAAAAAATGCCCTGGGGACTGGTTTATTGCCTGTGCGCCCTTCTCTGAAAGTGTGTCTGAAATCAGAATTTTCAGGAAAAAGAAAGGATGCCTGGAGATTCCCTGGGGAAAGTATGGCCTTGGCATTGAATGCTCTTCTTCAAAGCCTGCCTGCAACAGGATCTTTTCCATTTAGCAGTGCTTTAGCTTTCAGCTGCCTGATGCCTCCAGAGCAGTGAGCAGGGAAGTCGGGGCCCTGTCACAGGGGTCCAGGCAGGGCAGCACTATCAGTGCCCTAAGGTCCCTTAGCTCATGCTGACAGCTGGGTCCCTCATTTCCAGCCTGGGAGCCTGTCTTGCCCCCTATGCTGCTTACTTGCCCCCTTAACCAAGCAACAAGCCAGAATTTACTGGTTGCGTGCCTTGCTCCTGCTAGGAGGTGGTACTGGGCATAGGTGTCTGCAGAGCTCTTAAGAGTGGCATTCTACCTGTTTTTGCTCATATTTCTCCTTCCCTCTGCCTTCCTAAGGAGTAGAGTGAGGGATCTTCAGGGAGAGATTAGCCATTGCTCTGCTGGATGACAGTCTGACTGCTTGGAAAGAGAAGCTTCAGTGAGTCCCTCTCTGTCCTGAAGAAGTGGTAGCAGAGTGAGAGCACTGCAGAAAGAATCAGCAGCTCTGGATCCTTTCTAGCCATTTCTAGGGCTAGCATAAAGTGGACTGTCCCTGAGGACGTTAGCAAAGCAAATCAGATCTGTTCCTGATTTGCCTCCCATGTCTCCTAATTCTGCCATGCCAGCTCCTGACCTTGGGCCCCTAAGCTCTCTGGTTAGCAACTCTGCCCTCAGCAGAGCTGTCTGCTGTCCAGCTGCTCATTTTCACAAGACTTGTAGGAATTTCCTATCTTTCTTCCTTTCACATTTGAGTGAAATTGGCCAATTGGTTCAAGTATCACTTTGTAGAGGATAGGGGAGGAAATGAGCAGACCAGCTAAATGTTTACATTAAGGCTCATTTCCTTTGAAAATCATGCTAGAATAGGAT
>VZSV01000001.1:14304677-14316501 GCA_013398735.1 Nothocercus julius | reverse complement strand
TTTTTTTTTTTTTTCCCCCTTTTTGGTTTCTTTGTCAGAATTATTAATCATCCATTAAGGTGGGTCATTCTGCCATAGTGTTAAAGAGTACATTCAGAGGGAAAGCAGGTACAGTTGAAATGTGGTCAACATGAGAAGGCTGAGAAGCTTGTCTGGTTTTTTTTTTGGTATGGTCTCTTTACTAGACTTTTAAAAGTCTTTACTGCACTGGAGTAAGAGATCGGAATTCAGTGAATTTTCATGTGACTAGTGTTAGAGCAAGAGATGTTTTCATGCTGGGAGTCAAGAGTGTACAGAGCAACTTTGCTCTCACTTGTTTGTTTTGATTCCTTTATGGTCTGAATGAGTGGAGAAGCAGCTCAACAAATGATGGGTGCCTCCAGGGGCTGATTTATTTCTCTTGCAACAGGATGGAGAGACAATAGAGAGAAATTCTCTTGGAAGGCTCAGTGAAATTTCTGATTCAGCTGACATTTCAGTTGACCCAGTATGTATGTTGTCATGGTGCATGATCAAAGCTAAGTGGTTAGCAATGCTGTGAATTCCCATAAAATCATGTTTCATGGATGGAGCTCCAGTGTCTTGTAGGGACAGCCATCAAATTCATGATATCTGCGTGTTCTGTTGTAACATCAATCATCTCAGTATATCCCCTGATTTTGCAATAAGCCAGGTAGATAAGGCTGCACTGAGATGCTGTGGCTTCTCAAAATGGCTATGATTCTGTATGACCATTGGAAAGGACAGGCAACCAACACAGGAACCACAATACTGCTTAGCCAGCCAAGAGAAAGTGATAAAAACTCAATAATGGCGATGTCTTCCTTCCTCCTACTGTCTCAGAGGTTAAACTAATTCCCTTTTGTTCCATTAGCATGCTCTAGCTTTCCGCATGAACACGCAGTATGTGTTTAATGGCTAGGATAGATATATCATCACCTCATGAGTGAGGCATTTGTATTAACCCACGCATTTCCTTGTTTTTCTTTATGGAAGTACCCAAGGGAATTATATTTCCTCTCTTGGTCTGTCTCTAAAAAGGAGGCACTTTTCCCTCCAGTTTTTGAGTGACTCTTCAGCAGGTAGAGAGAAGCTTATGTTCCTGTCTGTTTTTCTGCTCTTGGTTCTAGGGACGCTCTGTTGTTTTCTCTGTTTCTGCTTCTCTAGTTTTGGGCCTTTAGGAAACAGAGGTCAGAGCCAAGGGCAAGCCAAAATGCAGACAAACCACAGATCAGGTTGTCTTCCTGTATCTCAGCAAAAGCAGAAGATCTGCCCTTGCAAGTCAGAACTTCTAATTCTTGCTTGCAGCTGTTGGAAACAAGCTAGTTTTCAAATGATAGCCAGCTTATTTCCAAAAGGGAAAGAGGCCAGTGACTGTGTTCATAAATGTCATAAAAACAAGTGACAGGATGTGTTTTTATTCTCACCTGTCATCCTGCTCTTCAAACGCAGTTTCAAGGTTCTGAAAAGTCTGGGCACTTCTTTAGCTTTCTGGGAAGGTCTTTGCAAATCTGCTTGTCCATAGGTGGCACGAAGGGCTTGCCTTTTATTTTGGCTCCCGAAGCTAAGCCAAATTTATTTCCCAACCTCCTCTTCCTCACCCCAGTGTTTATTGCACTGTACACTGACCAGATGCTGTGACTGAGTGCCAAGCTGCTTTTCAACTAAGAATTGAATAATGGAAATAGTCGCAAGTAAAACCTAAGGAAAAAGATTGAGCAGTTTGTTTTCCTCTCTCCTGTGTGTGTTTATACCTGTCAGGCTTCCAGATGCCCCTGGATAGGGGGTACCTTTCTAAATTGTGTTCTCATTTGCAAAACTGTTAGAGAAGATTACCAAGAATAAGTCTTCCACGTAAACTCCTGTGCTTGCTTTCTGCCTCTTGCGGGCTCCCCTTCACTTGTTATGTATATTACTAAGGAAGCAAGGTAGAGGGGTTGGTTTAGTTCTGTAGCTGCTTCTAGAGGCAAAATTGATCATCTTGGAAGGTCAAAAGGATTGTCTCTCTTCTAATCCCCTGAAAGAAATTTTCAGTGTAACTGTTAAATATTTAGTCCTATTACTTTCTCAAATGAGATTGATGACAGTCTTAAAATGTATTTCATGTCTTAGAATGTATTTTAAAAAGTACTTCTACTGTGAGACTCAATCCGGGCTTGTGTTTTATCATCAGCTAAAATGCCCTGAACTCTCGCCACAATCTGCATGCTTGGAGCCTCCAGCTGCCCCTCCATCACTGCTAGAGGAGGCCTTAGGCAGCACTTGGAAGCGTCTCCTAGAATAAGTCAGAGGTAGAGCAACCAGTGTCAGTGTAGCACATCTGGCTGCTGCTATCCACTGATTTCCATGCACTTGAATTTTATTCTTGGGAGAAAGAAGGCTCAAGCTTCAGCTTCTTATCAGCATCATTTCAGCTCACCCTGTTGGCACACTTGTTACAGAGAGAGAGGACTGAGAGCAATTCTTGGAGAAACCTTTCTTTTAGAAAAGGTTTCTCCCCTGGCCCTTCACATCACTGAGGATGAGCTCCTTTCTCCCTGCTGCTGCAGCAGATACCAGATACTTGGATACTGCTTATACAGGGTGACATAACCGTGCTTGCTCAGTACTGGCTTGGAATTGAATGGCAGCATTCTTGACTTCTGCATCCTCAGCTGTTTTTTTTTTTTTTTCCTCTCATCTTCTCTTTGATCTTTTTTGTTGTTGTCCACAGGAGGAGGTTGGAAGCCAAATAATGTCAAACTTGTAATATCAGAATGAGTAAGAAATGTAACAGAATGAAGTTGCCAGTTCCGTAGTGTTGCTTATTAATGGATTTGTGGTGCTTGTCTGCTGTGGAATTCTTGTATATAAATCAACCATGTGAGAAGCATTAAATACGCTGCAAATACAGCACAGGAGTTCAGATCGTATAAATAGACACAGTAGGAATGTTGCCTCACGCCAAGGACATTTTCAGATTGTAAATGTCCTGCATTAAATGAATTTGTTCTCTTTCTGAAGTTTAGGTGTTGTTACCATAGAATCTACCATGATAGTTGACATTCATGACTCTCCTGTTGGTAGTTTCAGGGGGAGTCCAAGAGTCCAAAGGACCCTCGAAGCTGTGGCTTGTGCTATAAAGGGAATCTTTTCAGAAATAGGCCAAGTTTCAGCAACAAATGTCGGGAGAACCTGAGCTGCAGAGGGTGCTGGTCTCCAGAACCCTCTTGGCATCTCTTGTTAGTGTGACAGGACATGTTTAGAAAAAGCTGATCTCTCTCAAAATAGCTCAACTAGGAGGAGGAGATTATAAGGCATGCATACTTATCCTGTCTTAAACATGGCATAGGGTGTTTGTGACTCAGGAAGCAGCTCTGGCTTCTTGGCATGTACTTGTCTGTTGATGGAAGTACCCCATTCCTCTGGGCTTGTGCTTCCTGCCTTCCAGGTTCTCTGAGCCCGACCCCAGCCACACGCTGGAGGAGCGAGTGGTGCATTGGTACTTCAGCCAACTGGACAACAACAGCAGCAGTGACATCAACAAGCGGGAACTGAAACCCTTCAAGCGTTACGTGAAGAAGAAAGCCAAGCCCAAGAAATGTGCCCGACGTTTCACTGACTACTGTGATCTCAACAAGGACAAGTCTATCTCACTGCAAGAGCTGAAGGGCTGCTTGGGAGTAAGCAAGGAAGGAGGCAAGTGCTTGTCTTTTCCTGTTGTATGAGAATAAAGAATTTAAATGGAGTTAAAGCAAATTCAGGAAGCAGTTACCTACCCAGTGATTCAAAAGCACTGCATTTCACATGAGAAAATGAGTGGGACTAATATCCTGCCATGCAAATGTAGGTGTTTTTTGTTACGGCTCTTAGACTCTTGTGCTAAGCACTGTAGAGATATAAGTCAAAATAATGAACCTTGTCCAAAACTCTACTTATACCGTATAAGTCCTTGGAAACTGTAGTTCAGATGAAGTCAACTTCCTGAATAATATACTGCTAACCGTATTCTGCTATCTGGAATATGTAAGCTGAATGATGTATGACCTAGCAGACAGAGTCCTTCTCCAGAGATCTTGTTGACTAACAAAAATAATATTTATTTTCATTGCTAAATCCAGTATGCAGGAGAGTGGATGACAGAGAGAGAGAAGAGCAACTCAGAATGAGATTGTAGGACTGTGCTGTTGTCTTTTTTTTTTCCAGGGTGGAATTGCAGCTTAAGATTGGGAGAGAAATAAGGCATGCCAATAACAAGTTTGTGTTTTTTTTTTTTTTTTTTTTTCCCCCCCTTCTGTTTAGTGTCTTGAGCAACCAACCCCCCCCCCTTCCTTTTTCTTTTTTTTTTTTTTTTTTTTTTTTTTTTTTTTTTTTTTTTTTCTTTCTTCTTTTTTTTCCATCTTCACCTCATCTTCTGCTGGGATCTGGACCAAATCAGTATTTTGGGACTTTTTATGAATTGAAGCTATTCAGCCCAAATTCAATAATTATAAGTCATTCTTGATTGCAGGCAGATTTGCTTGGCAAGAGAGGCAAACAGGGAGATTCCAGGGGGCTCATTTCCTGTGCAGGTGTATGGCTATGTGGACTGCTGTTGTTATAGCCATCATGTTGGTTGGGAAGGGTAGGTAGCTTTCTTCAGGTTTAACCTTTCCTGAGTTTCTTTACTCAGGTTTAGCACAAACAGGGAGGGAGTCAGTGCATTTGGGTATTCGGAAGTTGCCTTTTTTGCAAAAATCTTAGAATAATAAAACTGGCACATTACTCATCAGCTATGAGAAGCGTTCAGTTTCCCTGGCTCAGCGGATGCTATTTCTTAGTTCTCGGTACCTTACTGAGGAATGAGATGCCAAAATTGCAACTCTGTCCCTTAATTTTATTGCCTTCCCAGTAAGATGAATAGGCCAAATGAGTTCTATTGCTATTTGGCCTGGAATAAGACTCTCTGGAATCTGATGCCTTGGCCAACTGACCGTTCAGAATTTAGGAAGGGAGAGGGGGGAAAAGAAAGGAGGAGGAAAATAAGCATCTTTGATCCAGAGTGAAGGGAAAAGAAAGCTGCAAGTGAGACCTGTCATTGTACCTGATTGCTGTACTATTTGTCGAGAACACAGCCTGACTTTCTTGATTTCTTTCACTGCATGAGGACAGGATGATGTGTGCAAAAAGGGGCTGTAAGCTTGTATCACACAGCTTCACCTGCCTGTTGTGGACCCAAGAAGCCTCAGGGATCAAAGATAAATGGCTGAGTTATACGGGAGGGGAGTCCTTGGGAGAAATGACAGGGGAAAGTAATATAGAGGGGTAAGAGCAATGCAGGAAGCAGGTGCTAACCGGTAGAAAATAACTGAAGGAGCAGACTCTAGAGATGCAGTAAGCAAGCTTGTGATGGGCCTTTAAAGGAGGTGGTAGATGACATGTTTCCCTTGCTTTCTATTCAAAGAATCTCTGGATGGATGATGAGAAATACAAATGTTAATGTTTCTACATTTTTGTCAGATTTTTACTTTTTAATTTTTTTTTTTTCCCCTGGACAATTGCATCCAAACATGGGAATAGTGTTGTTTGGTGGAAACATGGAGCATAAATTAGCTATATTAGTTATATGCCTCTTGGGCACTAGATAGATTAAACAAATAAGTTTTATGTGAGAGAATTCAGCAGAGATATTCATAAGGACAAACCTGAATCTGAGCTTAGGATCAAATCTGTCTGAGATACATAGTTCTGTTCATTCTTTCTCTCCTCACTAGGTACTTGATCCATATGGTCACCTAGTATGTTTACACTGTCAGTCAGTGGTGCTTCAGTGAAGAAAACCTATTGCTTATGATAACCCAAGAAATTGCTGAGCAGTCCAGTAGGTCTGATGGCCATTTTGCACAGCTCTTTCCATTCTGCTTAAATCAGATGCATTTCCATCAGGGACAGTTCTGATGGAGAGGTCCCGTTCTCAGCAATCAGAATGCAGAAGCCACTGAGGGTCAGCTTTGACTGGCTTGCAAAAGCTTGCAAATGTTCCTTAAACTGGGGCAGAACAGATGGAAGGTTTGTAGCTTTTACTGTACCAGAAACAGTCTTTTCCTTCATTTGATGGACAATTATCTGTTTGAAGGACTGTGGAAGGAAAACAGACTGATTTACAGCCTGTTAAAAGTTAGCATTCATCAGTGCAGTCTGCACAGCCTGAGTCAAGGGGGGAGCCATCTGTGATCAAAGAGCAAATTTAGCTCGATGCGTCAGTCTAAAGACATGGTCCTTGAGAAGAGATGGACACATGTTGCAAAGCTTTGCTGGAAAGTTACTGAACCCAAGATTAACTGGAGTCTAATAATCTCAGAACTGTAGATCTGAGCAAGACTTGTACTAGCTGCTGGCTGCAGAATATTGGAGTTCAGTTTTACCTCTGTATTCTTCCAAGTTTAGAGGACCAAGTCAGCATGTTGTGCAGGCCCACAGAGCAGCCAAGGGATTAAGCAGAGAAGTGCCCTTCTGCCAGACGAAGCGAAGTTTCCTTCTGCCAGTTCACATCCCACGATTGCTTTGCCATCCAAAGGCTTGGCAGACTGGGGGTGCTGGGTATGGTTCACAGGCCAGGAAGGCTTCGAGGGTGGAACCCAGCGGCTCTCTGTGACAGTAGACTACTAACACGCCTCAGAAGTGGGATCAAAATGTCTTCGTTAAAAATGCAGGTTGATTAAACAATATTGTGTTTTGGTAGGTTTTGTTTTCAGTAGATGTGCATGTTGGCCTGTGCTTATGCCAAAAGCAGCTGACCGAAGGGGATATTCTTTGCCGTTGGAGTGAAAAGTGTCCGTTTAAAACTTCAGTATCAATTCAGGCGAAGTCTCCCATGCCTTTCTGAAGGCACGTGAGTCTCGCGCAAAGCAGCAGCCAGCAGTCCCGGCTGCCTGGGCTGCCAGTGCCTTTTCCTGCCGCATTCTTGTTGGCCCGCGCGGGCTGCGTGACGGAGAAGGGGATTATGCACAATCCAGCAAAACGTGGCCACAGCCAGAGCTCGTCCCGCAGCGGGAGCAAAGATGAGTGAAAACCCTCGCAAGGGAGAGCGGACGTTTTGCTGCGCCCAGCAGAGGGAGATGGTTCTGCTCCCCGCAGCCCAGGGCACGAGCCTTGGGAGCTGCGACAAGCCAAGGAGCGAGGACTTTGTTTTAAAATCATGTGGTATTTCATGGCGGGGCTTAGAAATCGGACGTGTGCTTCCGTGCGCACCCGAAGACGCGGGCGCCTGGAAAAGCGCTCCAGCGAGGCGGCCGTGGCCAGGGCTGAGCGTTAGAGCAGCACCCTCTAGGGGCCTCCACATCGCTCGGCAGCCGGCGGGAAAGCCCAGCGCTGCAGGTGTCCAATAAGCCAAAGGACAGAGGCTCATAAAGGTCCGGGATTTTTATGGCCAGACCCCTGGGTGAGTCCCAATTAGCTCTGGAAGGACCTGGCCAGACCCCTGGGTGAGTCCCAATTAGCTCTGGAAGGACCTACCTTTGGGCAAGAGAGCCCTGCTTTTTATAGAGAGACGCAGAAATGAGTTAACAGGCGTCCTCTGATCTTGCCAGGACAGATGGCTGATAGGAGTCTGGGCTTCAGGGGTGTTGAAATAACTTACCACCTTTATATGGTTCCTCTTATTAATATTTTTTAAAGCCAACAGGTTTTACTTTGTGATCTATTTTAAACTCAGTCACCACTGCTTTTCTTCCCCTCTTTTCGTTTCCGGTGGCTCCATTTCTGTCTTATAGTTCAGCCTTCCATCTTCCCATGAGTCTTTTCCATTCTCCCCATTTCTTTAAGCTTCTTTTTATTCTTCTCTTGCACAGAGCAAATGTTGTTGTTTGTTGCTGTTTTTTCATTGGGTGTGAGCACCTGTAAGTAAGTGCAAGCTAAACTACTGAGATGTGTGAAGTGACCTGCGCGATGGTGTCGGATGCACACACACGAATCAGAAATCAGTGTTCTGCCTGCCTGGAGTGAAGGGTGGCAGCGTGCCGACCGGTGCTGGCTGCAAGCAGAAGTTGAAGTTTCCATTTCCAGTCGATGGACCCTTGTCTGAAATCCAGAACAAGTAGATGATAGGAAGTTTAGCAAGCTTTCAAGAGTGCCAAGCTCCTCTGAATCCTGAGTTATGTGTATCAAGCACCCCCTAGGACCAGGTTTAACGTCGAGGGGTGAAGCCCTTGGCATTAGCTCCATCTGGTGTAGGGTGCATGTTCCTACATGTCATGATGCAATCCCAACTGTGCAGTCTGTTCCTCTCCTGCTGGATATGAGCTGAAGTGTTAATTTTAGACACCTGTTTGATCATTTGGTCTAAGCTTTTGGTCAGTAAAGATTTAATACGTATGGGCTATCTGTATTCCCTACACCTTCACTTCACTGCTTGCCCCTCTCTATAAGACACACACAAGGGCCTGCATGTTTTCTTCAGTCTTTTTTGCCATTAGCAAAAACTGTTTGGGGAATTTCATGTAATTCCTTGCATCCTTCCATTCTTCTTCCTCCTTCCTCAGTTTAATTTTGTACTTGTTGCTTCTTACCCATACCAACCTCTGGATTTCTGGAAGCTGAGATACTGCAACACAAGATACACTAACAGCTGACATCTCAAGCATATTTCTCTGACTCTTGTATATGAAACTTACGGATTGCTGGCAGCACTCGATATGTGAGGACTCAAAGGAGCTCTTTTGTCATGCCATGACATTTATTGCCTTTAATGTGGTTCTTGGATTTTGCAGGTAGCCTGAGCAGCTTCCCCAATGGAAAAAGACAAGGCCTTAACCCCTTCAGTGAGTATCTTGTTAAAATGTTTATTTCCTTTTTCTTATATGGTAGACATTCATAGTCCCCCCCAGAATTCATGCTCCCCTGATTTCCTGTGTTTACAAATAGTAATATAGAAACAGCTGGAACACAAGGGTGTTCATAAGAGGTGGAAATGTATTAACTTCCACTAAAATTTGAGCAGAAGCATTACTAGAGCTGCATATGCTGCAATGACTCCATGTTCCTTCCTAGTTGCTCAGATTCCCTTGTGTAATGCAGGTCACCTCTCTCCCCAGCTCATGCATTATATTGCAGGTATAGGCATTGAAGTTAATCTATTTTTATGATGTGCTCATAGAGCATTGTGAGAGCAAAATTCTGCAGTCAATTTTGGATATGATTTTCCTGAATAATTTTGCATTGGTCAATATTTGTCCCCCTTGGCAGGGTATGTCAAATAGCACTGATCCCAGCAAGGCCCTTCTGATAAGTTTTCTCCTTTGTGAAAGCCAAATCTGTGCTTCTGCCTTCCGTTCATCATGTTGTCATCTCTTATTAATCTACAAAGCCGGCTTGCTCTGATCACATAAGAGCTTTGATTCTTTAAGAGCCTTTGATGAAGGACTTAACAAAAGCTTTCTGGAGAACCACGCAGGGAGGGTGATGCACATCCATCTGACTTGCAAAGCATTGCTTTTTTACCCTCCACTGGGACACTAATAGCTTAGCAGATCCCTGGAACTTGCTGCTCTGTGAGTCCCCTCTGCAGATTCAGTAGCATGGGGGACAGCAGTGCATGGTGCACGACGGTTGAGCAGGGAGGCTGCTGCCTTTTGCTGTTGCAGAGATGAGGAGAAGCAGCCTGGACTCTCGTTGAATTCCTTCCTCCTGGAAGGCCTGCTTGCCTGTCAGGGAAGGAGACCAGCTGGCTGCTGCTCAAGAGGGTCAGTAGTTGCAGAGTTGCCCTAAATCAGTGGGATTCTGCATCACTCATCGCAGGAGGAAGAGCAATGGGAGAGATGTCAGACCAGTTGTTTGTCCAGACTGTGTGCCCATTCCCAAGAAGGGGGAGGGAGAGTGGTGGTTTATAGTTAAAAATACATCAGTCCCTAGGGCTCTGTGTGACTCAGCCCTGTTTTTTCAGCCAGGCAGGCTCACCAGCCCCTTGCTGTTCTCAGCCTCACAGCTTGCTCGGGGATCCCAGCCCTCTGGGGGCCCACGGCCACAACAGAGGCCCTACTGAGTTTTACCTCAGTTGGCTGCCATTTGAGTTTTAATTTGCCTTTCTCCCCCTTTCCCTGCTCCTGCTTGTGTGTGTGCTTTGCCTACCCCATCCTTCTCAGTAGGCCGCCTGGTGTAGGAGCAGAAGCAGGGAAGGCAAGGCAAGAGCCGACCCGAAGGAGGGAAAGACCCAGCAACCGATGGACAGACACCTTGCTGCTTGTGAGCAAGCAGGCAGCATCAGCAACATCCAACGTAGCAGAAGTGGCACCCAGAACGTTTGCACTTTTTAATAATTGATTTGGGTTTGGGTACGTTTTTAATCTCTTCTCGATGCCATTATCTAATACTTTGGAAGGGGGGCGGGAAACGACAGGATCAAGACTTTCTAAAATTGGAACAGCTACTGACGACTTAAAATTGAGTTCACTGGGACTCAAAGAGATTTTTATATACTGTATATAAATATGTATGTAAATTGTACAGTTGTCTTGTACAGGGGTTGGAGTCACTGTTCTGTCCCTCCCTTTGCTTTTGAAGGCTGTTAGAGGGTCACTTTGCATTTAATGGATACAGCAATGCAATGATTTCTGCCACCAAGTCATCTTTTATTTGTAAACTGATGTCCTTAACATCCCTATGCACATAGGTACGAGCATATCAGCATGTCTTATGTTCACAGATGTTCACACAGTGCCACAGCCAGATAACAAATGCTTCCTGGGAGCAGCTGAACCCCATCAGTTCTAAATGCAAAGCAATTTGCAACATGCAGGCATTGGGTTTTTGAGAGAGCACAGATTACACCTAATTATTGGTGCACTGCAGAGCTGCTTAATGCAGGCCTGGAGAAGGGCTGTATTAAGGAAATACAGAGGTAGTTTCTGCACCTGTTGCAGTTTGGGCAGAAATGAATCGCAAATGCGGGTGCATGCTAAGAAAGCATGCTTAGCAAGCATCTGCCATGTCTTGGGAATCTAACACTGTAAGGATGTGGGAACCATAGGACATAGTTGAGTCAAGAGAACAAAGTCCTCTCTGACAAGTTGTTCATCTGTATGATGTATAACAACAAAAAGATTGTGAAGTCTGCTAAAACCAGCATCAGGCTGCCTGTTGTTTTTGCTGCAGAGCTAAGAACATATTTGATTTACTTGCCCATTTGTAGGGGATATTCAGAGCAGCTTTCCCCTTCTTATGTGGGAATCCTTGTGCCATTCATCTTGGGACCAAAAGCCTGCAATCAGAGATGGCATCGTGCCATGCTGCTATGGAATCCCTTCAGCAATTGCCTGCAACAGCGCTGCATTACTGTAGAGATAGGGCTTGCCCTGTAAGGCCTTGCTGCTTTGGTAAAAGAAGTTGTGACCCGGCATCTTTGTGCTGTGGGATGTCATTGTGATAGCATGAGAAACACATTGCAGCAGGAGTGTCACCATACAGCTAGTTAGAGACATGTTGGCAAAATCAGAGGTTAAGAGAATAAACTCCAGTAACTTCTTAATATTGATAGTAGCTCGTATCATGGGAAGTAGGTTGGAACCGATTAAAGCATTTGACATGATTGGGAACACTCTCACGATCTCTGAAGTGTACGGTTTGCTAGTGCGATGTAAAGAAAAACTCCTCTTTAACAAGAGCAGCTCCTTCTGCTGGATCTTCATGGTTCCTCGCATACAATAATAGATGCATTTTTGTGGTCTGCCAGCTCCCATCTTCTCAACTGCATCATTTCTTTTAAGTGGTTGGGACATATTCTGTGTGTTGAAATTATTTGGTTTAGTGTATAATTATAAATGTCCCTGTTATTCACTAATGTAGGAGAGAAGAATGAACGCAATTGTATAAA
>VZSV01000001.1:14263535-14290559 GCA_013398735.1 Nothocercus julius | reverse complement strand
CAGCCGTCCCTTCCGCCGGACGCGCGCGGCGAGCGCCGGGGCGCAGTGAGGTAAGGGAGGAGGGGGACGCCTTCCCCCGGCAGCACCATCCGTCCGCCGCCTAAAACCCCTTGATGTAGCAGTAGGCCTCCAGCGTGGCGAAGAGGATGTAGAGGAGCCAGAGGCTCACGAAGAGCAACGTCGTGGCCACCTTGCAGCCGCGCGGGCCGCCCAGCTCGCCGCCGAGGTGCGGCCGCCGGCGGTAGAGCAGCACGCTGATGCAGATGAACGCGAAGATGGTGAAGAGGGTGACGGAGAAGGCCAGCGTGCCCGCCGACACCTGGAACTCCTGCCCCTGCGAGGCCCAGTAGATGGCTGCCACCGACCACGCCAGCCCGATGCCCAGGAAGACGTTGACCGCGTTGCTGCCGGTGACGTTGCCGATGGAGGCGTCCGCGTACACGTCCTGGATGGCGGCTGCTTTGCTGGCGAAAGTGTCTAGCGAGGGGGAGAGAAAAGTGGTTACCAGCAGCTCAGGGAGGAGGGCAGGTTCACGGTGGGACACGCACGTCCCTGGGTCGGCTCCAGCAGGAACAAATGGCCAAGGCCTCACTCCAAGGGGGTACCAGGAAGGCTTAAGGACTGGCCTTGAACGCCTGGGTTGTACCGCCTTCACCAGTGGGAAGGGCTGCTTGGCCAGCGCTTGCTCCGCGTCCCTCTCTGGATGAGGTTCCTGTCGCAGCCATGCCCGTCCAGCACTCACCACCGCCACCACGCGCCTCAGCGGCTCCTCTGCCCCACGAGGCAGGACCCCTTGGCGACTCCGAGCAGGAACGAGTGCTCGGAGGCAGGGGCGAGCAGACCTTGCCCACGAACAGGGAGTCACGTCCCAGCCCCAGCCACTCGCCAGCTCCCCGAGAGGGTGTCTGGGAGGCAGGAGGAGGGGAGCGCCCAAGCCCAAGCTTCGCTCAGCACCTTGGCTTGTGTGTGTGGAGGCCCAGGCAGCAAGCCCAAGGCGCCGCCGCCGAGGGGTCTTGCAGGGTATGGGGAAGGCAACTCTCCCCCTAGCTCCGCGCCTTGGCCCGTGGCCTCCTCACCTGGAACGGAGGTGCCGAAGGCTACGAACACGACGGCCGTCACCGAGTCCTTGAGGCCGATGGTGCAGCCGAAGTGGGAGGCGAGGTCTCCGATGACCGCGGTGAGCATGCCGATGATGAGGATAGAGACGACGAAGCAGGCCCAGCCATTGCAGTACTCCGTGGGGGGCACGCAGGCAAACAGCACCTTCCAGAAGACGGTCAGGAAGTGCATGACGTAGTCGAAGCAGGACGGCAGGCGCTCCTCGCCAGACTCATCCTCATCTTCATCGCCCGCTGCAAATAAGGCAGAAGGAGAGGATGGGCTCTCACGACCAGGCTCCTGCGAGGCCACCGCTCCTACACCCCAGCTGATGCCTGGCCAGCGGAGCCAGTGGGTGCCAGATGTCCTGCGCAGGAGCAGGCAGTACCTGCAGTGCAGCTCCCTTAGGGAGCAGCCTTGGAGCTGCATGGAGCTCTGCATGGGGCTTGCTGGGAAGCTGCCGAGGCTCCCAAGCACAGGTCTCTGCTGCCTCACGGGCACCACGGTCACAAGCCTCCCTGCGCCACGGACTCTCACCTCTCCTGCGTCACGGGCGCCCACCAGGACCCATCCAAGGATGGCGGGACCCGTGCAGCCCAAGTCCAGCGTCCCACACCCTCACGTGGCGCTGGCTGCTGGGAAGCGGGTTGGGAAGCAGAGCTGTCTCCTCTTGCCCTAACGTTATCCCAGTACCGGTAACTGGAGGATGAGGCCATGTTTATCACCACAGCAACCCAACTCCTATCCTGAAAACTGTGGGGGCCAGTCAGGCACCCCCAGTTCCTCTCTCTCTCGGGAGACAAGGAAACACAAGCACCCGGAATCAAAAGGCAGGTCTGCTTAAAAGGTTTAAAACACCACAGGCAGTTAGGTACTATATAATTAATCTGTGCAACTCACTGTTGATTAGCATCGTAAAGTCACACAAGTAAGTGAAATCTGGAAACTGTAGAAGGTTATAGAATTGAGTGCAATGACCATAATTAGGAAAACCAGAATGACACAGTCTCTTGGTCCTGACTCCACAGCATGGGCTGATCAACAGCCAGGCCCCAGCAAGAGCCCACATCTGTATGAGGTATGAGGAGCAGCTGTGCAGCCCGATGGAGAGGGTTATCCCGTAAATGCCAGCTGTGAGGCATGGCTTTGGAAGCCAGGAGCTTTGCCAGACTGCCTGGACAGCAGCTTGCAGGTCTCTGGGCCTTTCCGATGCCTCTGCAAGCCTTGCTGAGCACCAGGGCTCAGCACCTGAGCCCCAGCAGGACTCCCCATGAGGCTGGGCCAATCTGGAAGAGTTCCAGGAGCAGGAGATACTTTAAAAGTGCAACATCAAGCACACAACATGAAGATTCGTGATCAAGGACGGGAATCTGTGGTCTGCACTAGTTATTAAATCCCTAAAGCAGAAGGAGCAAAGCCTGTATGAGCAATGTGTCTGAAAACTGGCCTTCAGGGAATGATGTTTCCACTCGAGCTCTCCTATTTGCAAAAGGCCAGCACATTTGGAGCTAATGAGCCTCTTGGACTGATTTAGCTGATGACCAGCAAACATGCCACAGCTGGACATCACCGACCAGGCAGATGCTGTCTCAGGTGGCTCCTGAGTGTAGACAGATGTGATCCCCATCTGTGCAAGGCTCTAGGCTTGCTGTTGAGGTCAGCTCACTGCTCGTCTCCCCCTCACCTGCACTGACAGTAATGGCCTCCATGAACTGGTCCCTCCAGGAATGTGTCCCTACAACCAGAGCCAGGTTTGTCTTCTTGATCAGCTTGTCCACAGTGCTCTGTTGTGGGAATAAAGATGCAGAAGATTAAACCAGTTTATCAAACACTAGGTTGTAGCAGTCAACATTGATCTCACACGTGCCCAGTGGAGGCCTCTTCCTTTCCCTTCTCAGAGACCCCCTGGGGCAACTACTGACCTTGAACTCATAGGACTCCTCAATGATGACTTCTAGTTTGGGATGCTCTCCAAGTATGGGCTTGCCCATCTCTGCAATCCTCTTGGCTTCCTCCTCTTCAACCGTGAGTTTCCTGTCGGCCACTTCTGTGAAAGCAAGGGCAGCACTAAGTGGCAGGGAGCATCTCTCAAGCTCTAGGGAAACATCACAGAGGGGCTTCCCTGGGCAGCCCTTGTGCAACCCCTTCCCAATTTGCTAAGCTCACACAGAGCTATGGGTGACTGGGGTGGGGGACATCAGACTACAGAAAATAAAGGACAAAGATTTCTGTTTATTAGTTAAACACCAAGAACATAAGAAAGTATCGTTTTGATTAAAAAAGAAAACATGTCTTATGGTTTCAAATGGAATTTCCCTTTCATTAGAAAATCACTATTAGCACTCTGGGCTATTCAACACTTTATCCAACTCTCAAATATACATACACAGTCACAACCACACATGAGACACATATCTGTGTGCATATATGTGTGTGTGTATATATATATATATATATATACGTATACACACACTCACACTTTATTCCTTCTTTTTGTGCAGCAACTACTTTTTTGCCACACTGTGCAATTCCTGTGAGACTACTACATTTGGCAAAAAAATGAACAGGAAGAAATAAGCCAGGGGCCAAGTGGGTTTCTGTCCTCACATTATTGGATGTTTAATGTCTCCTCTCCCACCCATATACTCAGGTGCCAAGGGGGTGGGGGTGAGAACAGCGCTCACACAGTGTTCTGCAAATGAAGGCTGGACATGTTATCTTTGTATCCCTTTTTTTTCTCTAACTCCCCACTGGGTTTTGTATCATCACCCAGGAACACAAATGTTTCAGGAAGAACATAAATATCAGATCTCAAGGGCAAATGCATTTACTCGTGTTCAAGTGCTCTCCTGGACTGACTCCCCGGATATGGGTTCCATGAAGCTGTGTGTGTGTGTATAAGGCTGTAAAGATCAGTATGAGAACTGTGCTCTCTAAAATCCAATAAATTCAACACCTGCCTGAAGAAGAGAGCCCAAAGCACAGGAAGACAAGTTTGCAGAGAGAAGTATCTCATCTGCAGATATTCTGAAGATTTCAGGGCCAGATGCCTCAGGAGTGAATATGTTTTGAGGGTTGAGTGCTTTAAGAAAGCATCCTGACCCCACACAGCAAGGCACAGCACAGTTCTTGGTGGGGGGGCCACTGCTAAGGTCCAGGCAAAATAGTAAGTCAGTGATCAGACATAGCAGGTTTCGAGAGGGAACCAGCTGAAGCATTTTGGTTCCTAATTTTGCATTTAGCTTGAGGATAGCAACTAGGCAGAGGTGGATTTGGCTTCAGAGAGTTGTTCTTGCTGGGACAAATGAGAAATCTCTCAGTGGGTGGAGGCACCAGCAGAGAAACCAAGAGTGCCTTCGGGGTCAGTACCAGCAAACCAGAAAAGGAAGGGCTTAAAGTAGACAGAAATGCTTCAGCAATTCATATTTCCCCAGGTGGAAAAGATTCACAGAGCTAGTATAAGGCCGAGAATTCATCACTTGAATGATACCATGCAGTCCAAGCTGCCTGGCAGTAGCTGACCATGGTGGCTTGCGGAGGCAACAGAGCGACCCGCCAGCAGCTGCAGACTGTGCCACTGGTCACTGACATGGAGGAGTCCTGTGCAGGAGGAAGGCCAGAGGTCTGGCACAATGTACACTGTGGGTGCCACCACTACTCCTTTCCCAATACCTGGGATGCTGCTGCAAGGAGGATGTACCGGCAGTTACCTGCTGGGATACAGACCCATCCCTGTGGCGGAGGCAGCTGTGAACCAGTGAGGATTCTCCTCTTCTATTAACAGTGATTGGGAATGTCAAGATCTCTGTGCTTACTAAGAAAAACATGCAGGGAATGAAGATGTGAGTCAATTAATACCTGTGCCAGGTTTTCTAGAAAGAATGAACATGGGTTTTCCTTGACGTCCTTGAGCCTGGCCAGCATGGGCTACCTAATTGCAGCACAGCACCCAGGTAAGCCTGCGTGGTAGCTCTGCAGAAACGGGGAGGCAGCACAAACAAAGAGCATCTTATTCTGCCTGAACAGTGAGTCATATGTTACCCAAGGTTTCCTGCAGCATTTACCAACACCACAGGTAATGCCTCAGGTGTTATTAGGTATCTCTGGATTGCTGCAGGGTTCATCAATCCTATGTGGACTCCAGCCTACCTCTTACTCCACACAAAAAACATATAGAAATTGCAAACTCTGCATGGAGTCTATTTATAAATTCTGCCTTTCCTCATCAACCCTGCTAGACTGATTACAAAGACTGTAAACCTTGTAAGACCTGCAGAGTCTATAAAATGCCTAAGAACTCCTATGGCAGGTAACATTACTGTAACACATCATAGGAGCAGAAACAACTACATCCATCATTTAAAATCAATGAAGTTAATCAAAATCATCACTGCCTAGCCCAAACACAATGTACTCTGCATCTGAGAATCCCCCAAAGTTTACAAATGATGACAGAGACAAAGCAGCAGCAGCGCCTGGAGAAAGGGATGGCAGCAAATAGGCAATGCAGAATATGAGAGACGTAGAGGATGACTGCAGGCAAAGGCCGGGCGACCCAAGGGGAAGAGACAGCTAAGATGGAAAGGTGCAGAAACAAGAGGGAACCTGGAACAAAACGTTCTGCATCGTGCTATATTTGGATGCACGAACTGATGATCATCAAGAACAAGATGCAAGTTACTCTTATCCCCTTAAGCAGGGATTTAGATGAAATCTCCTTCTCCAAGACAGAGATCTGGAAGGTCCAGTCTGCCTCTGTCTATACCTGGAAGATCACAAGGTGTATACATTGTGAAGAATGCAGGTGCTTCTAGATTAATCCCCCAGCCTTACCACGCACATTACTTGCTCCTATCTGAGACCTACCATAATCTGCAGCTAAGGTGATGAGGTGCACAGAGCTCTGCAGTGGCCCAGTTTGGCAGACCCCTCAAGAGCATGCTGACGTGTGCTGACAGCACCAAGCTGTCGCAAAAGCACAGCAGTCTTCCCAACAAGGTTGCAAAGCCCAAACGCAGGGACAATCTGGCTTACTACAACCTTCACGGAGGAGCAAACGCATTGGAAAAGCTGCAGCTCACAGCTGGCAGCACACTTCCTTGGGCTCTTGCCCACTAACTGCTGTTGCAGTGTGTAGAAACCAAAAGTCTGAGATCAGAGGAGAATCCCTGAAAAAAGGGAATACTTGATAGAATTTCCTGGGCTTTACAAATCCAGGAGAAGCCCTAGACCAAAATCTCAGTCCCTGCATAGCTTTAAGTGATTTGTCTTTGTCATGGTAAGAAAATGCAGGGCCTCACTCAAATATTATCCATCTAGAAAAGTCTGCTCTTGCCATGCTTCAGCAAGTATATGCATTACAGAATATATTTTGCTCCCCATAGTAAGCAGTAAGGATTTAGTTTAGACCTTACCATATTCATGCTGTTTTATAAACCTGTGCCAGACAGGTCAATGTGAGACCTGAAACTCTCCTCTGAAGCACAAGAGTTTGCTCAGCTTCTTCTGACTGCGTGCCTGAGGTTGCCAGATACACTGCACCGGAATACCTCAGTGTCACTCACCAGCAGCAAGATCTTCAGCTGTTGGCAGGTCACTTTGTTGCCTCTCCAAGCAACTTGCGGATCAGCTACTGATTTGATGAAAACAGAAAATACGCCAGGCAGCTCTTAGAAGAGGGCAAAGCCATCAACACTTCCATATCCAGGAATGGAAACAGAGCTCTGGCTGTCCTGGTCGGACACAGTGGTAGGAGCTGGCATGATCATGGCAGCACTAATAGAGGGGCCGCCTCGAAAGCTGATCTGACTTCTGGCAAGCTTGCATAGCAAGCGTGGCACTGGGCACTCAACCAAATTAAGGGCGTTTGTACCTACCACCGCACCAAATGGCTGTGGCACTTGGACTATTCCAGAGGGCACCTTGTTAGCTGAAGATGTGCCACCAGAGGCACCTTTGGGCCCTGCGCTGCATAAGCCGACGTGACAAGCTGAGCAGCGATGGGGCCCAGCTGCCTGCTGACAGCAAGCCCACTAAGACATTAATAATGCAGGATCCACTGTCATCGGGCATGGGCAACTGGAGCGCCGAGACAAGAAACACATTTGCCCAAGAATGTACATTAAGGATGTCCTACGCGGGCAGCTGATTGACTACGACTCCCAGGCTAAGTTTGCCAACTTTTAGCTGTAAACCAGCTGCAGGAGAACAGGTATAGAACAGGCATCTGCAAGTGCTGCCTGTCCGTTTTGATGGTGGTGAGCTCAGAAGGGTGTCTCACAGCAATAGTAACAGAAGAAGCTTAAAAATAGTAAAGAAAAGAAACAGTTAATTCCTGAATTATTGCTAAAGAAGGTGGTTACACTTGTAAATGTGCAACAGGAAAGAGAACCTGCCAAGCAAAGTACAGAAACCTAACAAACTTCAAAGGTGAATCTGAAAGCATTTTTATCTATCTTTGTATTTTCACTGAGTTTATGTCCTAAATTAAGAAACAAGCATAGTTAATACGAGTCACATACCACTTTTGTGCCATAGATTACTTGATGTACTCATGCAAGTGATACACAGATGCCACATGCCAGCCTGCTGATTCTTCTCTGAAGATAAGTCAGTGACATTTGTGGTAATAAGGACAAGCTATGACCTTAAGAGGTCCAGTTAACGTGTCTCTTGCCCAAACCTGCACTTCCCATACAACTAAGGTAAAGGGATAAGCACATCCAAAGAGCAATATAGAGTAGCTGTGTGAATCTGCTTCCCCTTCCCATTTACTACACAGGGAACCCGAACACAAATAGCATGGTTGCATGAATCAGTGCCAGCCTCGCCGAAACACTAGCTGCTGGCCTCTCCCTCCATTAGGGCAACATGCCGGCACGCTCTGTTCCCATGGGATTTTAAGTACGGAGGTGAGTGCTAGGTGTAGAGACCCAACAGCTGAGTATGGGGTTTCCCCAAACCTCATACTCTCTGGTGGTAAGTGGGTATGTCACGACCTGTCCCACTTGCACAGGGAAATGCGGGTGACATAAGAGTAGGTAGAAACCCACCAAAAAGGAGGCTGACTCTGTCACCCACTGCATGGGATGCCCTTGGAGAGAAAGGACATCTTGCTTCTGCCCCTGGGTCCCTCATTCTTTCCTCTACAACTCATTTCACTCTTTGCTACAGAAGGGCATGGCTGTGACACATTCCTGGGCCAGCGAGGCCAGGAAAGGACAGAATCTCCTGCACTGCTCTCAGTGCTGACCCCTGAAGCCTGTGAGAAATCAGAGACATTTCCCATTTGCACGTCTTGAGAGATCACAAATTAGCTGTCCCTAACACCAAATTCTCCTAAAAGGTCTAAAAAACTAGACAAGTACTCAGAAACATATGTCCTGTACGACCACATACAAGGTAGAGAACCCAGGAAAACATGGATTTGGGCTTGACTCCTCATTAATATGAGATTTAAACTGACAGTTCCTGCCTTTCGGTGAAGCACTTCGGCCGGCAGGCTCAGCACACGAGCTTGCACTCACAGCTGCAAGATGGTGCAGTCTCTGCAGAAAATGTGGGGCATGCTCCGGCATGTGTGGACTGCTCTGACTGGAGGGTCCTGCACTTGGGGAGAAATGGGTGTAGAGATGGGGGGCTAGAGGGGGTCCTCCAGGAAGCAGAGACAAGGTATCCGGAGGGTGCTTCTGCTGTGCCCTACCACATCCATCCAAGTGTGTTAGGCATCAAGGAAGGCATCAAGAGCTGTGATAAATAAGTGAAAAGCAGGAGGGAAGAAAAGACGGAGTTTTAATTTGGAAGGTCATGTCTGTCAAGGTGAGCGCTGCCAAGCTGCAGCTTAATTATTAACTAGCCCTGATTTCTGTTTATATCAGCATCACTACCTACCTTTCAAGGCAGATTGCACCCTGGACTTCCAGCTGTCAACCCCAATTAAGCCTGATAAGCTCTGGATGCGCCAGGCAAGAAAGGGAGCTCGCCAGGGCCTCCTGGGCTGCCTCCACCTCCTCGCTGGAGAGGGGAAGGTGGGGAAGGAGAAGTCCCCAACACCCTTCCAGCCCTGCAGCGCAGGTGTGTGCTCGCATTGGCCACAGCAGCACGGTTTGCTAAGGTTAGGCAAGCAGGGCCTGCTGCGCCACGTACTGCGTAAATATGTTCCCTCCTCAGCCCAGGTTGCTCACGGAGCCGAGAGGAGCTGCTGCAAGTAGGGCAGAAGATCAGGTCTGATACAATCAAAGGTTGGATGGCAGAAATGAGGAAGGCGGCAGCAATGGCCACATTCCACACGGGCATGGTGCTACACCCAACACTTCTTTGCAGGAAGTGACCAGAGGTTTCTGGTTAAGCCACTCTGTGCTCTGATTCTGAGCTATTCTGCCCCACTCCGAGTCAATTCAGACAGGCAAGGTAGGACAGGCAAAGGGGGGTTAGCACCTCCCAGACGTAACTCTGCCACTGACGTGCTCTGCAACCTCAGTCATGTCCCTTTCTTGCTCGTTCCTCAGCTTCCTCAGAATGAGCAAGACTCTTACTCCTACAGGGGCATCCTGAGACTTAATTCACTGCTGTTTGCAAAATGCTTTCAAATCTACACACAACATGGTTTTTTGGGGATCAAACTACCGCAAAGAGGTCCTTTTTTGGTATTTCCTCCAGAGAAGGCAAAACAGAGTCATGCTCACACATGATGTATTGCTCCTGGAAGGTGCTTGCTAGCTCCAACGCCCTCAGGTCAGCTGAAACCAAATGGGAACTGGACATTGCCTGTGGCCCCCTGACACATCATAAATCAAAGTTAGATAAAGATCATTTCCGCAGGGGTAATCTGGCCACCATACCTTTCGTGCTGAAGCAGACAACAGGAAGGCCCCATAATACTGCTAGTGAGGTAGATACCTATCACCTAGGAAATGCTGCAAGATTAGCAAACAGACACAGACCAGTTTGCATTCTCTGTCACTTGCTGAATAAATTGGATTAAAACCAGCAATGTATTCATGCAAGTCTGCTACGGAGGCCATTTCCTACCCCCTGAGCTATCCATTTCTGGAGAGGGCCTGTATCTGCATGAAGGTCACCCCTTCTGGGTACTGCGCTGCTAGGAAGAAATTAAAACGACAATTAAAGTGGGATTTCTGTTGCAGCTCAATAAAATATAATCCCAGCTAAACAAAGTAAACACTGAGCATGAATGAGTCTCTCTCTCCAGAGGGCTGTCAATCCATCAGTCACAACTGGGGAAGACTGCTGGCTAAAAGACGCTCCAGCTTTTGAGGTTAGCATATTGATATGCCCTTTAATGAAGCACATGCACACCCACAAGCACCAACACTGTGTGCTGCTTTCTAAACAGGGAGGAATCTGCTTACTTAGCCCTGAAAGCTATTTCTGTGGTGTGAGACATCCAGTATACATGCCCCGGTGTCCTTAACGCCAACTGGGAAACTACACGTTCACGAAGGGGAGGCTAACGTACAGCTAAAATACAGGATTAGAAATTGTGCATGAATTCCTGGCTCTGTCTGAAGATTCTTATTGACCCAACTGTCCCGAACAGGGCAGTTGACTGGCACTCTTGCTCCAAAGAAAAGGCTGCTTGGACAAGAGGTAGGTTTTAGCCAGGGTCTATCTATATGCCTGCAGTGCAGTCAGGGGCAAAAGCCACAGGGCCTGCTCTGGAGCAGGGGTGACAGAGAGACGAAACCAGGGTTGTAAGGGCTCCTTGTTTCTAGGGGCTATGTGGCAGATGTGAAAAGCCTGTGCACTTTTGTGTGTGAAGATGCACGTGCACGTTGCTGTCCAACACACTGCAGAACTGGAGACCTCTAGAAAGACTCCAAAGGTGGCTCAGGAACAGGGTGAAGGTGCAGAGGTCCGAGGGAGGCAGCCAACAGGACCGGGAAGAGGTTGTGTGAGACGCTTCCAGGAGGAAGGGATTCCACTGAAATGTTCAATAATGCAGCTTTTTACAAAGATTCCTGCATTTCCGTGTAATCTAAATCTAACATGACACGGACTAAATGAGAACGTCACTTCTATCTCCGCTTATTAGCCATGATTGCTGCTGAGTGACACTCCAACATGTGTTTTGGTGGTGGGATGGCACGCTCAGCCTTGCTAGCACCCGGGTTGCCTGCTGGCTTTAATGGTGCAGTCAGCCTGAGCTCTGCAAGCCCAAAGCGCGGGCCCAACACACGCTCCGGGGCAGCTGGGACTCTCCATCCAGCCTGGCAAAGGGGTGGTAGGAGAGCACAGGCACCTCAGGGGCCTTCCCCTCTCCCCATCGGAAGAGATATGGCCTTTTTCTTTTCTTTTTCTTTTTTTTTTACACTGAAAAGGGACTTTCTATAGCTGGTGACCACATTATCCAATAATACCTGCCAGTAGCAATCAGTTTGGATCACAACAGAGTGGGAAAATTATATTATTCTAATACAAATTATTTGGTTGCTGAGGTTCTCATCAAATTAGGCAGCTACTGAATTAAAGCAATGAAATTACTGTGAAGAGGCTGTGCTCGACTTAATTTTCAGTCCTCCTGGACCTGAAGAAGCAACAAAGAAAAACGTCTAAAGTGGCCAGAGGAGTTTTCCATAAATACCCCAGGCTGATACTTGGGGAACCTGGGATTTCTGTCTGTCACTAGCAATTTCCTAATTAGCCCAATATATTATGGGCTCAAGCCATCCTCTGGACAGCA
The DNA here is from genome assembly GCA_013398735.1 of Nothocercus julius. Lineage (NCBI taxonomy): Eukaryota > Metazoa > Chordata > Aves > Tinamiformes > Tinamidae > Nothocercus > Nothocercus julius. Next base: position 14,278,759 of record VZSV01000001.1, on the reverse strand, counting down.
GATTTAGCATACTCCTTAAAAGCAGAGGAAACTAAGGCTTACACAACAGATATACTGTTCCTTTGATCTGCAGCACAGCTCAGGCACACGAACACGCATGACCAGTGCCTTAATTTCACGTAGAGCAAAGACTTGCAGTAAACTTTAGACCCAAAGGAGCATGGCTGCCTCCTCACTGCAGCCTAGTACAGGACCCAGAATTTCTAAACTTGGGTTTTTATTTTTCAGCTCTATTTACAAACCTGCCAGATTCAAGCTCCTCTCTGTGCCCTGCATGCTGGGCCTTATCTTTTGACAAATGTTTCTTTAGTGCAAATTCAACTGTAATCATATCTGGAACTGGAGGAATAAGAAAAATACAGGAAGCATAAATCATACTGCAATGTGATCAAGAGAGACCAGAATAATGGGGGTTTCAGGCAATGAAGGAGGATTCAGTATTAATAAATGCAAAATCCTGCTGCATGGAAAGGAAATGAAGAGTGCTGAGCCAGTGCTGAGTGTGAGGAGGGAAACTGTGTGGATTTTCACCGCGTCCTCAGAACACTGCCCTCACTTTGGGGACACTTATGTGTGCCCTTGCCCTTCAGATGGAAAGGGTGTGAAAAATATTTAGGTGCATTAAAAAAAAAATCATCCCTGTCACCTGATGCAGGTAACATCATGTCCATGCCCCAGGAGGGACTCCTGGGATACCCCATGCTGGTCCCAGCACCACCCTCCTGGAGTGACTGGTGCCACCATCTCCTGCAAAGTTTGCAGGAAACTCCCGCAGCTCCTGGTGCTTCAGGGCAACCAGAGCTGCCTGAAGAGAGATAATAAAGTGATTACCCGCCGATTACCCCAAACTACATGTTCTGCTTTGCAATCCTAGTTAGGTCATTTCCCAAAACTGTGGCAAAATTCTAGAACCTAATAAAAAGTTTTTACACATCAATCACTGATGTTTTTAATACATTGTTCTTGCATAGTTCCTGCTAGACATTAATACCTTGAGCTGGGATTGTCCCTCCCTACTGCAACAAAGCAAACAGAAACACACAGGACCTGACTGAAGAAGATGAAAACAGAGTCAAAGCAGAGAGAGGAAAGGAGAAAAGCAGTCTTACCTTGAGTGAGCAGTAGAGCTGTGGAGAAAGAAGAACAAAAGAAAGACAAGAAGAAAGCAGAAAACAAGGAAAAAGTTAATATCCCAATGGGAGGAGCTGTAAAAGCTGTTTGGCAGATGGTAACTTTCAATGAGCAATGAATGTGGCTTAATGCAGTGTGCAAGCTCTCTGTAGCCACATGCCAGGTGCAGGTTGGTGAGCAGGCCCAGTAGCAGCAAGATGGAGATGAGGCTGGAGAGAAGAGGTGAGCAGTGGGGCTCTGGGTCCCAAAAGTATCCCTCTGCCCCCATGAGCAAAGGCAGAGGGATGTGATGTGGGAAGGGAGTAGCAGGGAGAGGAGGGAAAGAGTGTGGGGAGACAGTCACACTTGCCATCAGGATCTGACACGGCCCAACCTGACCCAAAGGCATCAGAGGTGTCCCTGCCGCAGGCAGGAGTTTGTGGATGCGGAGGGAAGGCTTGACAAAACCAAGGGTGTCTTGGCAAACTGATGCAGTGTTCCTAGTCATTTGTGGGGCCAAAATGAGAGGAAGGCCACGGATGACGGTGATCACATCGAGAACCTCATCGGGGGACGTGTTTATAAAGTGGGTGCTGGCTTCAGGAGCTTCGTGAAGCAGAGCAGGAGGTAATGCTGCCATGCACCGGCCCCAGGGCTCCCTGGGGATGTCCTGACTTGCCTGGGTCTATCCCTGCACCTCACAGGTATCATTCTCAGAGATTCTGGATGCCAAGTTGGAGTACCGGCAGGCGTTAAGCTTTGAGGCTTCACGGGTCTCTGCTCCCAGCTGCAGCATTGCATGGGCATTTGCTGTGCAGTGCCTTCACAGAAGGATGCAACTGCATTTACACAGTAAATGCAACCACATGGCCCTGTGAGATCAGAATGCGAGTTGGGGTGGAAGGAGGAGGAGGGGAGGGGAAGATCCTTGTAAGGAACAACCTTACTCTGACTTTCCATAAAGGCAGAGCCTTGGACAGTGGTTTCATGACCCTTTCCTGCCTTGATTTCCCCACTTCCCAAAACATGACAAAGAAACATCCTGCTGGCTTCCTCTTAGGTGATATCGCTGGAAAGTCACAGCCTACGTCCAAGTTTCAAACTAATCATAATAGAGTCTGCATAAGGTATCCAACAGGAGAGGAAAAAAAAAAAAAAAAAAAAAAAAAAAAAAGGCAAGCCTCCTTTGAGAGGGGCTGAACAGCAGCTCCATGCCTTAGCTCTGCCTTTTACCTGTCCTTCAAACAGCAAACTGGTCTCTCAAGATGTGTTTGCGTGCTATGATGGTATTGTAATTACTAACACTTATTATCATGCACTTCCAGTCTCAGAAGCACAAAACTCTGTACAAAGACTGAGTCAGTATTAACATCCCCATTTGACAGATGGCGAAACAAGCACAGAGAGGCTAAAGGGAACATTTTGCAAACTCAGAAGCGGGCTGGATTCCAGAAGTGCTAATTTACCAAGACTTGCCAGTACAGGCCTCCGAAAAGCAGTCACTTATACAGAGGTACCTAATTTTATCTATGCTGGTTTGAAAGTGATTTCCTAAGCAATTTCTCAAAGGTCACACGACCCATCAGAGGCACAGCCAAGGAAAGTAATCCCCAGTCCTGGCTTGCCATCTCTTCTGGGCTCTGCTGGTTAACACTCATGGGCATTGCTCTTCATTTAGACTGTGAAAAGGCTCAGACCTGTCAAGATCAGCCACATGATCTGGCATTGCAAAGAAAATGCCAGTGGCCCTGTACATCAGCCCTGGGACACTATGGAGCCTAGCAGCAGCTCAGTGCCCTTCTGCATCAACATATATGAGCATTAGCAAGAGGAAGGCTACAAGCAGGCAAAGAGCCTCTGAACTCACTGCATCTCTACTAGCACCTGGGAACTGTCTTAATCAATCTAATGATCACTTCATAATGTGGGCATTCAGGGGAACACACTTATCCACGTGTGCCAGGACTGGGTCCTGGGAAAGGAGGTAAAGGGAAGGGAAGATGAAGAAGTCACTTGCTGAGTATCTCTAATGTTTAGGTCAATCCTTTTGAGAGACAAAAGTCTTCAGGGAACAGAGTCATGAACAAATCCTGCAGCAAGTAGCATGGCCACAGAACCAAGAGAAGCAACAGAGTATTTGCTCTGCCATCACAACCTCCTGCCCTCAAACAGCTTTGCCAGGAGGTTCCAGATCAGGCACTGCTCCTCATAGCACTAATCTGACCCTCCCATCCTGTCACATCTTCATGCTTCCTTGCAGCCTCCTTGCTCTCCCACAGTCTTGGGGTCCTCCAGACCATGTGGGAAAATTTAATTTGTATTTTTTGCAATTACAACCATTAGCACAATGTTCAAGTGCACAATGATCAAGATTCAGTGTTCAAGTTTAATATAATGAAATATATGGGCCCCTAAACTACAGTGGTTATTTAAAAAAAAAAAAAAATCATTCGTTCCTCATCTATTTTAAAACTGTTATTCTATAGCTTTGGGATTTGACTTTATTTTTTCTCCATTTCCTTTTGAGCCTGCAAAAGAAGTATTTTTCTCCCTTTCACTTATGCTATGATACATGAATATTTGAAGAAGCCTATAAAGCTATGAATGAAACATCAAGAATATGGCATGCAGAAAGCCAAGGGATTATTTTATCTTTATATTTCTGAGTGAATGCTGTGCATGCAAGCAAGAAAATGATTTCACGGACTAAAGCTTCCTTCCTGCACATGTATCTGCTAATATGCCCTCAGTCCTGACCTGTAATGTTTCCTGACAATCCATGTGGGAATGCTGTACCTGCGCTGGCCCCTCACGACAGTCGCTGTGCTGTTCCCATCCTGCAAGCTTCCCTCTCCTGTCCCCAACCCAGGCTGCCTCGCTCTGTCTCCAGGGCACGTCCTCTCCTCCGTTCCTGCTCCTCTTGAGTGGCCAAGTCGGTTCACCTCAGCTCTGCAGCATGGCCTCATTGCTATTGGCATCTCCAGTAGTCTCGGGGGCTCGACAAGCATATTGTTATAGGGACCTTCTAAAATTAGCTCAGTATTCAAATCCAAAATAGCAAATCCGTGTATCCCTTACCTAAACCTTGCCCAGCGCAAGTGCAGACAAATACATGCACCTGCAGACAAGGCAAGTGACACTAACTCTGCTTTTCACTCGATCCTCCGGGGACGTGAAGCCTTGTCTTCAATACAAAAAGGAGGCAGTGGGCATTTTCAATGCTAAAAGGAGGAAGCACACAGGAGGGATACACAGAAAAAGGCATGCAAGCTCAGCGTGACTTCCAGCGTTGCTGCCAGTACTGACAGGATGGATGTAAAACATGAAGGTTTCCTACCTCAGCCTGGTCCCTGCATATTAATTAAGCCATTGCCTTGCAAAAATTAGTGTGTTAGCATGAAACATCGAATGTGATCTCATGCAAAATGCCAAATGCAGCCTGTCTTATTCTTGATTAACACAGAACGAAGCAGGAGCTGGTCCCTGGAGATCACAGGGTGTTTCCCCCAGACGAGGGCCTGGGCGCCCGGGCTCTGCACCGGGGATGGCTGGGGGGACCCTGGGCAGCAGAGGGGGGAGTTGCTGCATTGTAGCCATGTGGAGCTGCGAGAAAACAGCACTTCACATGCGGGTGCTTCCCAGATGCAGTTTGGCTCTCCCCTGTATGGAAGCTGCCTTCCTTGTGCTGCTCTGTGATACTGCATTTGGCTGCATTCCAGCTTAAATTCTGGATCTCAGTTACTCCTTTATTGGGATTTCTCTGCTCTGCAGGCCTGTTTTTTTTAATTAGGCACAGGCAACATTTTATGTATGAGCGCTGCCTCCCTGACATCTCTAAAACCCTACAATTTAGACCTCAACTTAGCAGCTAAAAAGACAATGACTAATAAAAAAATTAATCTTCATGTTTCCTACATGCTAAGGGGTCAAATTCTGCTACAGTAGAAATGCTTGTGTAAAAGGGCATCCCAGCCTCCTTTTAAATGATGGAATACCCTTTTCTGCACTGTACCTCACAGAGGGATCTGAAGATGCTACATCCTGTACTCTGTACTCTTTCTTGATTAACATAACACTAACACATTGCCCAGATCCCATGCACACCCCAAGGAGCTCAGCAACCATGCAAACTGAGGGGTGGATGATGAATGTTTTTTGGGCTATTACTTATTGCATCTCTAAAGGGCTCATCCACACTGCAGAGCATGGATCTCTAATAGAGACCTCTGCACCAGTGCCAAACACGCTGGGCAAAGAAGCTGCTTGGCTCTCGTGGCTGGCACTGCTCCAGCAGTGACCCACGCAGCCAGCTAGTAGGGCTGATGAGCTCGGTGCCCAGCCCTGGGCTTGTTCTGCTTCTGCAAGTCCAGGAGACGAGGCCGGGGGTCCTGGCAAGGTGTAAACACATCGTTAGGGGCTCAGCTCCCTGAAGGGCTAGGGACCACTCATCTTCCAGATGCAAGGGTCCACAGACTCCGACCCCACACCAAGCTGAGGACTGTGCTGAGGACTTCTCTAAAGGACTGTGCAGAGCTGTAAAACTGTTTCTTTTCATAGGCTAAACAAGCCCGAGATTTTGCATCATTAGCCCGAATCCTATTACTGTTGAAGGCAACAGCAAAGCTCTTACAGACTCTGAGGAACACACCCAGGTCCACTCTCTCCATCAAGAGAGTGACCATTCAGCTTTATCCCAGAGCAGCATGCAAATGGTTTTTACAAATGGGGATGAAGACAACAAAATCTAAGATTTCTTTGATATTCCCTTTTACAGCTAATAGGAGAAGAAGATTTTCTGAATCTACCCATACTTCAGAAACTGCAGTCACATGTGCTCTTACATATTGATGCAGCTTATCTTATCTGGGCATGGACTCTTGTACCTAGCTACATCGTCTTCATCAATATTTTGTATTAGATAATGTGGTTTGATCAATCCAACCTAGGAACCCATCTCTCTTTGCAGTTTAATCCTTATTCTGCGAATCCCAGCCACACCGCCCCGCTGGGACAGGCAGCTTTCCTCTAAGTGGTGTTGACACATGATTGAACAGAGATGTGCCAAGAGACTTGTCTGTACCAGGTGACTCTGTGCTGGGAGGGCTCAGGGGACTTCAGACAAAATCTCCCCAAGACAGGTCACGCTATCTATTTAATCGGGGCCATGGGGCCTCTGTGTTCTCACTTCCAGTAAAGTCATATCTTGTAGGAGACACAGTCTCTGAAGCAAAACTTTGCAAGAAAGATGTTGCAAAAGTTTAGGGCACTTTTGCAAGAAGGATGTTTTACAAAGTGTAGCACTCCAGAATCAGCATTCATGCATCATCCCTGAGGCTGAATCTCCTACCGCTGTGCCACTGGCTGAATTCTCATGAGGAGGCTCCCAATTACCCTCATGAAACAATTTTCCAAACCCGACTTTCACCATTACCTGTATCAGACAAAATCTTCCAAAGGAGCCTCACTTGTCATTCTGGCTCTATCAACACTAAGGCTAACCACAAGTTAAGCAGAAGATTTGACTTCTTCCAGAAAAAAAAAAGTGTAAATTTTGCTCCTGTAATGCAGGACTGCATACTGAGTGTGAAAGCCGACGTGTGAAGACAACAGAAATAGCCTGGATTTCTCTGAAATCCTGCTGGGCTGAGAGTAACAAAAACCTAGGTCTGAGCTGCGAGCTAAGAGATACCAGAGCTGCCATGAGAGTTAACAGTCAACCCAAAAGACAGCATCTTATACCAGGAGAAAAGTCTTGTTTCACCACAAGAGCACTTTAAAAAGGTGTTGGAAAAAAAGGTTGGCCAGCAAGGTGGCTCAGTGTGCTGTGAGGTTTTGAAGCCCAACACTATGCTGTAGACTGGGATTTGTTTTGTCACTGCACATACAGAGGAAAAGTGAGACAGGAAGGATCCAGAGATTCATTCCTTAAAAAGGAGAAGACAAAACAAAACAAAACAAAAAAAAAACATAACCAGGAAGCCTGGGAAACAGCCAGCATGATGGAGCACACTCTTCACTCTCTTGACAAGTGGGTTCTTTTTGTTTATTAATTTCAACTTAACTAGCTTGAAGCAAGCACCACCTTCGCTGGCACTCTTTGTGTGTGACATGCCCCTATTGAGGCAATATCAGTTTTCATCACAGAAGGGGTTGGCAAGACACTCATCTCACATCTATTCTGATCTCTCTCTCTCTCTGAATTACCTAAGCACATCAGCTGGTAAAGTAAAACAGTCAGCAGCAGCCTAGGTACCCTCTGAAATAGCACAAGGGATTTTTAAGAATAGCAGGCTCTAGAGCAAAACCTGAATCCAAAATAAACTCTCCAATTATTGACCAGGACGGTTTGAAAAGCACACAATCTACTCACCAGATCACTGGCTCACCCTTGCTGCCAGCTCTGCCTTCCTCCAGGAAGAAGGGACACCACACTAAGCCTCGGGCACGTTTCATCAGCGCTCCCAGTTTTTATCCCTAAGAGGAGCTAGCAACCATGCTCGTCATAGCAAAGTCCTTGGGTAAGGGCGGGAGCCTGGCACAAAGCTATGACAGAGCAAGCACGATTGAGATGGACTGGCTGTCTCTGCACGACCCTGACAGGAGATCACTTCGAAACATAACTTGCCAGTCAGCTGAGGCGAGCAACACACTCTTGCTCCCAAAGGAGCAGGAGGAAATGTTTTGAGAACAGTGTGAAGAGCCTGAAAACATGAGATATTCTTATAGCACCAAGGCACAGCCTCTGTGCGAGAGCGCTAAGTGGGAAGCAACAAGACAACGAGGACATACTGTCAAGAGAATCACAACCTTGGTGGTGCTGGGAACAAACGTACGGGCAGCTGAAATCCAGAAAGACTTCCTCGTGAAAAGCAATCCTTGTCCCTGGCACACAAGAAGCTCCCAGGCCATGCCACAGTGGGCATGAATTACAGAGCAGGGATCTTTCCAGAGGCCTTACAATTCATGTAGTGACTGTGCCAAATTTTGCCAGAAACATTTAAAATAAATTTAAAACTCCCTCCTCGGTTTTTGACAGCATAGCACTCTTGCTCTGATTTTTCTCCAGTAAGGCTCCAACAAGTGCTCGGTGTCTTCCCCTCTTCACGATTTTTTAATTATGTTTCACTTCCTACTGGTAAGCAATGTCTGATAAAGATTTTCCTCTTACTTCTGGGGAAGGAAGGGGGTTCATCTGCAGGCTTTTTCCTGATGACCATTTAGTCGGACTTGGATCTCATCTTTGTCTGCTACACTGACTCCAATTTATGTTGGTGTAAACGAGACAAGCTCCATACCCACTGCAGTCTGGTGTTACAATCCAAATAACAATGAGGACAGGACAACTGTACAGACAGAACCATTTCAACTGATGATCTAGGTTTGTTCAAATTAGCGTTTTTCTTCAACTGCAACTGGCAAATATAGGGACATGGACTGCAACGCATAACAAAAAACAGTCCAAACCTCAATATCCTGAAGCACATATATTAAAAAAAAAGATTCAGGGCTCACAGAGACCTGAATCAGGGCAGAAATTTCAGCATGATGCTCTAGATTGTTGACAGTATAAGCAGGAGAGTGAGTCACAAGCAGGTGATTTTCTTTCTGTATTTCACACTGGTGAGATGGAGGCAGGAGCCCTATGGACAGGGAAGTGCAGAGAAGACACCCAACGGTGACCCAAGAGCTGAAGGAAATACTTTGCAGTCACAAACTGAAAGGGCTGTATGTAACATGTAGACACCTACATAGGGGAAAGACTGAAACACCAGGGTGTTCTTTATCCTAACAGAGAAAGGCATGTGCAGAATGAGTGGCTATAAGCTGAAGCCAGACTTCCTTCTAGAAGTCATGCCTAGTAAGTCAAGAGCCTTACTAGAAGTCAGACTCAAGGGCCTGTGCTCAAAACACAGTGAAATCTAATGTCCCTGTTGCTTACAGGCCACATGAAAGGGTCTAGTGGCTTTAAATTATGAATTCACTTTGGCCTTAAACTTAACAAATCCACGGATGCAATGTGACATTGTCATGCTAATGCAAGCTGTGTCCATCCTGAATGTCCTGCAGAGCTGCGCATGGGAGCTAGGACAGGCTAGAGGATATTGCTGTGTGCATGAAATAAGAGACACAAGACATTTCAACAAGGGAAAGCTGTGTGATATCCAGGCAACTGCCAGATGTTCTCACCACCTGCAGCAGTATATGAGAGTAAAAATAGGCCCTTGGGCACATGCATCTGTCTTTACTGCTTATCAGACACTCAGAAGGTGGCATTCCTTTCTGTTATGTGCTTCTTTTTAAAAATAGTCCCTCCTGGGCCACCCCAAAGCTGATGAATCCAATGGCAAAACTCAGCAACTGAGAAAGAGGACACAAGGACAAAGCTACACATAAGGCAAGGCATGACTATATGTCAGGGTTTCTTCCCAATATGATCCTGATCTGCTAAGGAATCCTTAGCCTCACCATATCCAATCCTAAACTAGAACATTAACAGCGCTCCACACCCTCTGGATGAAAGGCTGTAGTTATTTACAACAATTTTTTTTTTGTTGTTGTTGTTGTTGTTAAGATGAAAGATGTTGAGAACCATTTTTAAAAATACAAGCAAAACAAGTTAGCTCACACCTTCCCTCTTTTCCTGTGGGCTTTTCCTCGCACCTCAGAGAAACCCAATAGCACCAATGCAATGCCCTGGCAGGAACGACAGAAGGAAGGAGAGCAGGGTGTACAGGGTGAGCTTAAGAGGCAGCCATGCATTTTGCCCTTTCCTTGTCTTACACATTCCCTAAGGTCCTGCCAAAGGAGGAGGAGAGGGGAGAACAGCAAAGATGTGCTCAGAAGGAAACCAAACCAAACCAAAGGAACCCAACCAAAATAATACAGCCTTCAAAGGCCCAAGCATTGCACAAAAGGAGGATCAGAAGTAGGCTAAGCTCTAAAAGGCAGAGATGACACCGAAACAGGGTGAGAGCGAGAATACACGAGGGTAGAGACGAAAAGTCAATCTGTCTACAGGAGGAGGAGAAAAGGAGGGAGGGGAGATAGGAGAAAAAGGGTTATATTTTTGGAGTTGGGGTTTAGAGACTTGATTTTTTTTTTTTCCCCACATTTTTTTTTTTCATAAAGGATCTCACACCTGATATTCCTCGTTCCATCCATTTCGGTTCACCAAGGGCAATGAAGAAATTCTCCTGCCTTTCGTACTCCTCCTCATCTACTATTTTAACCCTTACGGTCTTCCTGTAGGGACAACAAGAGAGACAACCGTGTAGAGCGGGTCGGCCGGTCGGAGGAGACGCAGCAGCAGCAGACGCTTCTCGCAGGCAGCCCGGTGCCCGCTGCCTGGGCGCTGTGCCGGTGGCCTGCTCGCCTGGCATCGGTCGCAGCTGCTCTTTGGGGAGGGTGTTGGGGGAGATAGGGCTGGCAAGGGTGAGAGGGAGAGGAAGGGGGGGTCGGACCTTGCTGATGGTTAGTGGGAGGCGACTTCTGCAGCACTTTTTTTTTTTTTTTTTCCTCAATGTCACATGGTAATAGAAAGGGTGACTGGAAAGCACCAGGAGCCACTGCATGGTACACAACGCATTTTAGCTGAAAGGTCAATTGCTTCTCTTACCCTCACAATTAGTAATAAATCTGTAGGGACTCTGGGCTCGGAGACCGAGAAGGAGAGAGAGAGACATGTACTCACAGACACGCTCCCCAGCAGGGGCGAGTCGGGTCTTTGCAGCCAGCCCATAGCTCTGCTAGCTTCAAAGGATGCTGATATTCCTAATTTCCATTTTTAAAATGGCATATCTTATTGCTTCTGCTCTTTGATACTGTCTGCCCCCTCTCCCTGCTCTGAATGTTCCCTGAGCGAGAGACTCTGCTTTCTGGGAGAGCAGACAGCTTTGCTGGGAGCTCACAGAAGACAGAATGGTACTAAAATACCTCGGAGACTTGAATGAAAACAACCTTGACACTGGAGCGGGGCTGTCTCCTTCTCCCTGCCGCCAGGTTTCCAGGCTATGTCTAGCACCCCTGCAATGCACAGGGCTAAATCAAAGGGGGAGTGTCAGCTCTCTGCCCTGCCCTGGGCCATCACTCATAGAGTTGCTCTGGAGGGCTCACAGGCTTTATCCAGTCCTTCTGGGAATTTATTAGGGATTACTTCTCTACCAGGTCTTGATTCCTGGGTTTTGCTAATGTGGGACTATCAGGACACCCCACAGGGAGACAATTTCCTAGGATACTGGATGTCTTCCTAGCAAGTGCCTTTCCACTGATGCTACAAGACTTGCTTGGGCTGCCTCAGTCCCTTCCATCAGTGGGAATGATGGAAGGTCCCTCTCCGAGCCACTGCAAAAATATTCACAACTAGGACTGCACTCTCCTTCTCTCTCTCCTTCCCTTGTCCCTTTTCCCAGGCCCCCAACACACTTCCCATCCCACCCATGCTCCAGAGGTACCATGTGACACAGGTGTGTGCGCACAGCAGTGTTTCAGATAGAGCAGTTGGAAACAAAAAGAAATCAAAGGAAAAGGAGAAGAGGAGGAAGGACAAGAAAGAAAAGAGGAAAGAAGAATGTTAACGTTAGTCTGCAGGGCCAGTACTACACCTTTCTGTAAACTCATATCCACCATGCGTGGGCTCATCAGCTCAAGGAAGAAATTCTTGTTTTTTTCATACTCCTCATCATCAATTACCTTGATGTGAACTGTTTTGCTGTGGATGGAAAAATAATAAGTGTCATAAAGGGGAGAAGAGAATAGAGAAGCAGAAGTGGAGGAAGGCAAGGATTCGCATGGGAGCATTAGACAGTCAAAGTTTTCTCACTCACAGAACAAGTTCAACATGAGAAGGGCTACAGCCTGCTACTGCCGGTGACACTGTCCTATCTTCTGGTTAACCAGAAGGCCTGAAGACAGGATACATTGTGCAAAATGCAGTTGAACACAGATAGCTCTGGTCCCCTTGCAAACTGGCACACATGCATAAAACACATGCACAAGTACGCACTACACAGGCACCAACTATCACCTCCATACTGAGAACTATCAGTCTTTCAGGGACACCCTGAGTGACCACATGGGAAGATGCTGCAGCCTTTAGCTCTGAGCTCAAGTTAAAGTGAGCCACAGGTGAGGCTGGTTAATCAGCTGCCTAAGGGAAAACCTGTCTCTGCAGCTGACTCTGAGTAGTGCTGTTTGCTGAACTAGCCAGGCAGAAAATGCTGTTTGTCCTTAGTCAAATTTCTTATGAGTTCCAGGAACATTTTGGGGAGAAAGAATGAAAGAGCTTGCCATGACCTGGTTTCTTTCACAGAAAATAAACGTCTTAAACAGAGGTCATGTTCCTTGGCTCTCACTCCTACACACACGCACACACAAACACAACAATCTAAACAACTTGATGGCTTTGCCAATTACGCTGTCTCCCTTTCAGCCAGTGTTGCACTGATTGTCTCAGGCTAAAAATTATACCTGCACTTTGCTTGCTTTCTTATCAGTTGAAAGGCTTGATAAAAATCACATCCCTCACTCATGGCGGAATGGATTGGTGCTTTCATTCTGGGACAACCTCACACCCTCTTAAATTTAAAATTGTCTGCCTATGCACCAATGATCACGTATAATTACATGCTCCTGTACATGCACACATTCTGAACAGGCATATGTTTGTTATCTCGACGCTCCTAGTCTTTCAGTCAGCCCTGACCCCAAGCTAGAACAGCATTTTTTTTGAAATCAAAAGTCAGTTCCACAAAAGCATTTCCATTACCCCAAAACAACTGCTCCCGGGAACCACGCCAGTCACCCATCTCACCAGGGAATGACTTTCCCATCCAACAGCTTAGCACCCATGTCAGCTTAGCAGCCCATCTCACCCCCAGCCTTCCCTGCCCATCCTCAACATTTGGATCAGTCCCCTGATGAATTTGGTATCTATAATTTGTCTTGGCTGTGTATAGAAAGGAGTAAAAAGCAGGGCTGGAGATCAAAGAGCCTGAGCAAAATAGACTCAGTCTTCAAATTATCATGAGTGTCTCAGTTTCCCTGTAAGTGAGCGGCTGTGCTAATGTGTTCACAGGGTTTTGGTGAAGATGCGAATCTTTATGACTGTCAAATACAATCAAACCTAGTGACATGAAATGCTGTAGACCTAAGAAACAGCATTACACTGTTCAACCCTTTGCTGAGCACTCTGCTGAGTTCAGGGAAAGCTGAGTACTGACTACAAACTCGAAGTTCACTCTCAAAACTCCGTTACCAACCCTCACTGCTAACTTGTCACTGGTCATCCACCAAATCCTCAGGGTGGAGGTAAATATGAAGATTTCACTCATGCAGTGCCATAGCCCTTACATTAGTGACCTTGGGTTTTTTTGTACTTTTTGTACTTTTTGTACTTTTCTTTTGTACTTTTATAAGGCCACTGTACATGGCCTTAGTGTGTTGAATTTCAGGCACTAAATGATACGCAGTATCTTCGATCCCATAGCACTCTGGAGAGTAAGCACTCCAGGCCCGAATCCTGGGGATGCTGTGGTTATTAGAAGTTATTAGAGGCCCAGCTGTGTCCAAGAGCAGAAGGAACAGACCTCAGGCTGTCACCCTTGCAGCCAGGCCTGGACGAATGCAGTAGCACCAACCCACGCTTACTAGCTAACACCCAAGCAACTGCTCCACTTAGGAGCAACTGAGGGAAAGAGCATTAGCAAATTGTATAATACTTAAGGAAGGCTTTCTCACCCCAGAAAATCACCATTTCACAACAGAAAATAGGAGGGGTGATTAATTTTCTTTGCTGCACTTGGCATGCCTACCAGCCTCATTAACAACCACAAAATTTGATTCCTGAGTCATCACTGGGTCTCCACTCTGGCTGTGGAAATCCTGCTCCCTGTGCTGCCTCTTTTCTGACTAGATCCAAACCCTGTCTGTTAATGATGGCACAGGGGACTGGGGAAAAGTTTTGGGGAAAAGTTTTAACAACCTTTGCTATATCCTTCCGTGCTATCAATATGCAAGAAAAGCCACCTCAGGTTCTTCTTTATAAGCTAAATCATCTTTACTTTTGCCACTGCTTGTTCTGCAAATAAGCTGCACTAATGCTAGCAAGCCTCCTTTCCCTTCTCTAGTCCTTTTCAATCTCTGCTAACACAGACTGAAAGATTTTAAACAATTTGTCTCTTCTATAAATGTTGATGCTCTGCTAAGACTTCATCATGATGATTTCATTGCATTTTCTTTGGAGAGGTTGACTGGATTACTTTTTCAAATCACATGTTGTCTGGGTCCCTAGTATTTTGCAAAAGCTTTTCAATTTGCTGAATTAAATCTACATCTGATTCATAGCTCTGATCTCTTTTTTGCTCTTACTATAGAACAGAAGGTGAGGTTTTTGAAAGTAGCTAGAGCTTCCTAAACTCCATTTGCTTCGGAAAATCCCATTCACAAATAGCATTACTTATAGTTTTGAACTATGGGTAACTTCTGCTCTGCTGAGCTTTTGACTTTTCACAACTTTTAGTTGCTAACTTTTCCTTCAGCCTTTTTTCAGAGAAAATGTGTGGAGTATGAAACATGGAAGAAATCAGTGTTTCACTTTAAAAAGCAGAAAAAGTAGATATTTCTTTGTTTTCTAAAATGTGTTGTCATTGTGAACAGCCCCATGTCACTCACTATCTGCAACAAAACTTGTCCAAAAAGGATGCAGATGCTGTTTCCTGGAGGCTGTTTTGGGTATCGTGACTACAGCTTTAGGCAATACATATAATGAATGCACATTATTTGAGTCTGTCTTTTCATAGCAACTATTTTTTATGAGGTGGCTCTCCCATTTCTGTGAGTAGTGTATGTGCATACTGAAGTGGAATATCCATTTAATGAGAAAGCGTGCACAGAAGATGATCTTTATGGCTGTGCGCGTGCAAAGCCTGATTTTACACAATGCACTCAACAGCACAATGAATACTCAAAGCTGTGGACTCAGAAAGTAATGACTCACCGTATGCACATTCTGTTAAGTACAGAGTGGTCTATACAGCCTAAGTAGTTCCACAGGGGGTGAGATTTCTTTAGAGTCATCTTTTTTAATTAAAAACAAAAACAAACAAATAATAAAAAAA
>VZSV01000001.1:14236812-14263435 GCA_013398735.1 Nothocercus julius | reverse complement strand
CGCTTTGCCAGAGGCTGTAGTTCCCATCCCTTTCTCACCTCCCCAAGGTGACTCTGGGTCACACCAGGGTGGCACCACCTCACGCTTGGGGCCAAACAGATCCAACTGCTAATTCTTGAATACTACTGACAATGAAACAGGAGGAAATTTCTTGTCTCATTTGTTGGTGGACTAAAAATAGTATACCAGGGAAGGTATTTTGAAGGCTGTCCAAACACACAGGAAGAAGTAAAATAACATATAACATGTCAGCTAGTGCCGTGGGGTGACTGACCCATGTGCCTTTGCCATCCATAGAAGAGAACACTGTGAGGAGCGGGGACCAAGGCCCTACAAATTTCAATACCTAGGGCCAAACTTAGGCAGAAGATACAGAGATGGCATACACAGATCAGACCAAAGCCCCTTTCACCAGCTAAACTGCATACATCAAAGCTGAATACAGCCTGTACGAAGGCAGCCTTACAACCCTTACCCAACCTGTTTTAAGCCCCAGGGAGGATGAGCTGCACCAGGACAGTGTTCTACCTGACCAACACAGCTTTGCTGAGAGCCCGTCCTCATTTTCACATCATTGTGGACCACATGGCTTCTGGGATCCAACCTCACAACCTTAAGCTGTAGGATGGGTGATAGGAAGCCCCTGGCTACTCAGGCACCCTGGCACAAGCTCAGCTGGCCAGAACAGCCTGGACAACTCCAGCCAACTCTCAGCCTCTGCCAGTATCTCTCCACTCCCAGCGACCTTCCAAGGGATAAAGGAGCAAGGCAGAAATGAAAGAAGAAACAAAAAAGTTTCCAGGGACTGCTCAGCGACACTTTGAGGTAGGTGACCTCTTATAGGGCAAGCGCTGCATAGCGTGGAATATTTAACCTTTTGCTATTATTTTGCAGCACCGGGAAGAAAGCCCCTCCAGGCCCGAGGCCACCAAGTAGACTGCGAGGAATGGGTCGCCGGGCTCAGCTTGCTTCCTTGTGGGGAAGTGCCCTTCTCTCAGCTGGCTCATTGCTTCGGTGACTGTCACCGAAGAAAGGTCAGCGCTGATGAAGGGTGTTTTGGTGCCCATCAGGCCGTTCCTCCAGCCCGGTGTGACTGGATTAGGATTGCCTGTTCCCAAGCTCTGCAACTTCTGTAACCATTCAGAGCATTTTGCTCCTCTCCAGCCCTACAACAGTGTCTGTAACTAAATCCTAAGCTGCAGTAAATCATCTTGAGGCCAAAACGCAGATTGCTCCCTTGCAACACTGCCCTCATATCTCACCTGCAGCCACACTGAGAGCTACCTCCTAGAAAAGCCTGGAGAGCTGAGGAGATGGATGGGGAGAAGGACCAGAGTGTAACAGCACCCCAGGAAGACATCACGTTAATGTGAGAGATGTGACAGGAGGACACCGAGAGGCAGAGCACGAGCAGGAGGCTGGGGAACATTTTGCTGCAAGAACATTGTGACAGTTCCCTGGAATTAATCAAGGCAGACGCCGGCACGAGAGGGTCTCGCAGCACAGCAGGCCTGACAGGAGCGTTCCCCCCGATGAAAAGCAAGAGGTCGGAAGCGCACCTTGCTCAGCCAGGCAGCCTTCATTTCCAAACAGCCGATCCCTCTGCCTAAGGGAAAGCAGGATGCTTTCTATTCTTCCTCTTTCTCCGACAGCTTCCTCATGGCTAAGACATGTCTTGGACACTTTGAAAGCTGGAGAAAACAAAGGCTATCAAAAACCTCTCCTAGTAATCAACTGCCTTCATTAAATGCCAACAGGAGCTGGATAGGAGGAGTTAAAACTCAACCCAAAAGCTCTACAGCCAGTACTAGCCCACAGCTTAATTCAATCTCAACATTTACATGGGTTGACTTGTGGAAACAGCTCTTCAATTCAGGCCTCAGTAGCCTTTTCAACAGGCTGAACTATGCTTTTAATCTGGAAAAGCACGGGTAGCTTCTCCTTCTCCATGTGAGTCTGGGAGTCAGACTAGGCCTGGAAGGGACAATCACCAGCAGGACTGAAAAACAGCTATTTCTAGCCTGGCAGGGAGTCTCCATGACCTTCCACCAGATCTGTTTCTGTGAGATTCCCCGCCCAGAACAGTTAAGCTGACCCATTTTAATATTTTCCATCAGTTCCAGGTGATTCCCCAGCCCTCCTCTGCCAGACACAAGAGGAAAAACAGACTTTTCCATAGCAAAAGTATGCAGCTCCTGATACTGCTAGGAAATGACTCCTGAGAGGGCTGCTGGGGTTTCTATCCGCTCTAGAGGCAATCTTCCCGTGTTAGACAAGGAGACCTATCTGCAGGAAGAAAAAACAAAGAGCAAACTGTTCAACTTCTGATTTGAAGTCATTGGGGACCCAGCGCGTCGAGCGCTGTACCTCTGCTTTTAATTGGGAAGGACAAGGATAACTGAAGGACTGTGATACAGCAGGACAAGATGAGATCTGCAGTTCCCAGGGATTACACGTGCATGCAGAAGTCAAAATAGCTGCTCTCTCCTGTTTTCTTTGGGGACATTGTACGCTGTTGCCAATAGGCCTCAGATTGTGCCAATCCAGGCTCTCTTTTAGACACATACTTAAAAATAATTATTGTTTTCAAAAGTTAGGGATGGGAAAGCTCCTCTGGGGAACAACATTAATAAGGAGATTTCCCTGAGTAAGCACCAGAAGATGAAATGAATAGACATTGATCTTCTCCTAAAGGACTTCATGCACATGACGTTGCTAAATTCCCCGTCTAGGAAGTAGAGAGGATAATCTATAAAATCATTTTATTTGACAACACGTCCCCTTCCAACACATAAGGCAACAACTGAATGGTTATTTGATTAATGTGCTAGAAAATATTGAGTATCTCTCTGTGTGGAGACTCTCATTTGCAGGAATTATTGCAGTGGAGGTTAAGAGGATGTGTCTGCATGGCTTTGGAATGTAAAATAAGGCTCAGCTCTAAAAACAGTGCAAGTCAGGAAATGTCACATAGAATATACCATTGAAACAGGCAGGGTGGTGCAAGGGCAGGATTTACAGTCCCTGGTGGGATACTGTTAGCTAGGATGGAAAGCAGCCAGGACAGCAAGGTAAACATCCCTGGGATAGTGAGAAGTACCAGAAGATCTTTAGTAACTCATTATGTGAATCATTAGCACACACATCAGGTCAAGCCATAGCATTCTCGATGCATCTCAATACACCTACACTGCCATCCGATTTGCTGCAGGTACAGCCCTTACAGCACGAATTTCAAAACGTATGGTGCCAGTCCTGCTCTTCTCCAGAGTCCTGCATGCGATTGATGGCATTGGGATGGATTTTCAGCAAGGAAATGTATGGACAGAACCTAGTTTCTTCACCAGAAGATCTCATTGAGAAGTCATGTTTCAGCAACGCTGACCATATAAGATGTCAAAAGTTTGAGGCAAACCAGAGGAGATTAAATAAGACTGTTGAACAGTGTGAAGTGGGCTTTGTCTGGATCATTTGGAGGCAGACATTTAACAGAGCGACGCAACAGCACTGGCAGACAAGGCACCCTGGTGCAAGGCACATGGAGCACATCAAGTAACTAATATTGGGACAAGCAGAGCCATTTTGAAGCAAAAAAATACACTGCCATGTAGCAAAAGAAGAGGGAACTGTTTGGAGAAGAAAAGCATTAAATACCAGATTCCCATAGCTTCCAAGATGATGTGATCTTCATTTCAATGGAGGATCATGGTAATTTAAGGACCCATCCAGAGTAAGACCACAATATACATCAAGTTTCAGCTCATGCCCATGAAAGGGTATTTCTGGTTCCCCTGGGGACTGCAGAGAGGGAAACAGGTTTTGAAGCATGCCCCCATAGCCATCAGCGATAGCCACAGTTTGTTCCAACAGCCGAGTCAGAATTTAAGGTGTCTCCAAGGTCAGAGCAGATCTTGGTACCAGTTACCTAAGCAGATGCCAATAGGATAGACAAACTGTCAGGATAGAGTTTCAGGCAGATCGTTGATGTACAAGTGGCTGATGTATGCGTTACAGGAAAAACGGAGCTGGTACAGAAGCTGGAGACAAGCCACTGCGGGCTGATTTCCAGAAATTGGCTGTGTCATTCATTAGGACCTTGGAAGAGCAGCTATATAAGGGTCATCCCGCTCCGGGCAACAAGTACAGGCTGAACAGCCTGGACAGTTTCAGACCAGCCTGCTGTAATGTCACACACAGAAGTCCAATAATAAATGGATTTTTTTTAAGCATCTTTTAACTTTAGGATGGCTGATGGGATAACTAGATGATCATTATGATAGGGCTGTCTATGGAGCTAATCATTATATGACCTTTGTATTTCTCCAGGCAAGCCCCAGGCCATGCAAACGATCACTTGATACTTTTGTGTTTCAGTTTCTATACCTATGCAGTGGCTGTGATCCCTATCTCTCTCGCAGGAGCCTGTGTAGGGGACAATTATTACTGGAAAAACATCTGAGCTGCTCCTTTGGAAGATGCTACAGTTCTAAATAGGATGAGAGAAGGGAGCAGAGGACACTTTGGGTGGTGGCTGAAATGGAATCAGTAGCCGCTTACTGAATCATTTAATTTGGCTCTTATTTGAAAGGATTTTTACATTTTTGTAGGGCATCTCTTCTTCCTTGCTAAAGCTCCTTTATGCCATTGGGGAACCAAAGTTTCTCAGAAAACAGGGCTGCAGGCGACAACTAGCACTCGGTTAGTCCACCCCTCACTCTGGGCAGAACCAGTCCCACTAAGTCACTCCTGACAGTCCAGCTGTTTTTTCAAGAACTTTTAATGGTGGAGACTTTTCTGGATAATCTCTACCTATCCTGGACAATCTTCCCCAATGTTTCATGCTCGCCCCTTAGAAAATCCTTTCTAATGTTCAACTCTACTCATAAGGTCCCCAGCACAAGTAGGCAAAGTGGTACTGTGTCCCCAGCACATAGGGGAGAAATTTTCTGAGTTTGCACCTACACAGGTGACAAAGTCCTGCTGCTCTCCTTCACTATGCAAGCAGCCCAGACTGCTCCTCCGCTCTCTTCACCAGGATGACCAACACTTCTCTCTGCTACAGTGAATCACTGGAGGGGAAATATATCTATGCTGACACAGACGCTTACTTTCCCAGCTGTGCCCAAAGCAGATGTATCAGGAGACTGAAACCAGACAGCCTGGTCTGAAGTCCGAGTTTCCCTTCTTCCTTGTCCTCCTGGTACCATGTAGGATCTTACCTGGAACCAGTGGGAAGTCATGGGCTTAGTCTGGCTGGCTGCGGGTTGTGCAGACACTGTTGGTGTTACACCATGTCTTGACAAGAGGTAAAGAAGGAAATATTGACACGAGAAAGTGATTTCCCTTTGTGTATTCCCCATGTAATTGTGGCTAATTAGTAAATTGGCTCATGTCTCAATTAGAGCTATTGAAAATGCTTTAGTCACTGACACATGATAATTAAAGAGACATAGCCAAGACTAAAGCCATATTTGTGTGTGTGTGTGTGTGTGTGTGTGTGTGTGTGTGTGTGTGTGTGAGAAAACTTTAAAACGTTACTAGTAAGAAACTTGTATCTTTTAACTAGTAAAAAATGAATCCAGATAGAAATCTGCCTAAACATTACCCACCCTAAATCCTGGAATGGGAACATTAAAGTGGTAATTTTGTGCTTGGGATCAGCTTCACTTTTCAGTTCCTATTTCATTCCTGCCAAAGCAGCACAAACTTCACCCTGCACTGCCACACAGAGAGACATAAAATACTGTCAAATTCACGTCACAGAATTTCACACCAACTTTGCAAAGGTGCAAATAGCTGTACAAACAACAAGAAATGAGAGCTGCTAAGTTACTAGACAGGCGGGTGAGTCCATTAAGCACTGTCATTCCTTACTAAAAATCCTGAAATACTCGATACAATACGTGTGTCAGCCACAGGAATCAGCACTGGAACTATTAAACAGCTAATGTTACAAACTCAGCTCTGAAGTCATGCAGAAGCTGAAAAAGGCATACGGGAAGGCACAACAAAATGCTCCAGGAGCTTCCTTACCACAGTCGGCCCTGCCAGATAAGCAGATTTCCAAAGCATGCTATTTATGTTTCACTTTGTTCAAACATGATAGAATTCTCTAATACAGAGGGTTCTTTCTTCAAAAAAAAGATGCCATGATTTGGTTTAAGAATTTCTGCAAAGAGGAGACTTTTTTTTTTTTTTTTTTTTTAAAAAAGCCCTGTTTCTCAGCTGAGCCCGTAACACAGACTGGCTGACTTGAGATATTTGATTATTTGATTTGGGCTATATGAGTTCAATAGCCCACCTCCACAGGACTACGTCTTTTCTTCTACTCAGATTAATAAAGCTATTTTTAATATTAAATAGTTGGCCATAATCTTTCTTCAAATTCCTCTCCGAAAAGGTCGATTTGTGTGACACATTCTAGACTGACAGCTCCAAAGACTTAAGCCTTATGTGTAGAAACACAAACCAGCCCTAGTGTGCCCTGCTGCAGGCCAACTTGTTCCTGTTGCCCCATTGAGACTCATTGCTCAAGGGCCAAAGAGGGGACAGACTTTGGGACCTGTGGAGATATTTGCTGAGCTATGTGCAACAAACATGTCTGGTACAGGTAATAACTTGGCCAGTCCATGTAACGTCAGCTTTGGTGGGTTTCAGCCTGGTATAGGTGTGATGCAGTGCCACATGTGAACAGTTCCCTCCTTACTACATTAAGTTAGTTCCTGGGGATCAACATCTCTGAGATGATGCTGTACCCTTTCCCTCTTAGAAAGTAACTGTAAAATGTGCAAAACCTCAGCTGCAATCCCACTGTGGTCATACATACAGAATTTAAGAAAAAGCACATCGAGAAGAAGGAAGCAGGAGCACTGATTCCCTATTGAAGGCCTTTCAATTTTTTCTGCTGCCAGCTTGGTCCAATGCATCAACAAGAGCCTCTGAGGTCCAAACTCATCATGGACGTTGACAGATAGATGATCTACTGGAGGCGTTTTTGTTTGGTGTGAAGGATGGCTACAAAACCTGATAGGGTGAAGGTATGAGAATGCCCCAGACAGTAGAGGGTTGGCTAAATTACCTCAAAATGTCTCGAGATGCCCTGAGCAACCACGAAACAAGCATTCTGCTGAAAATGACCATCCCCCCCCCCCAACACTTTCACCAAATAACTCCTGAATCTCATCTGCAAGACATTATTTACTGACTGGTATTAGCAGCCTAGCGCTTCAAGTTGTCACCCCTGGTTTTAGGCTTTTAGCTGAAGGCATGGAGATTTGGAAGCTATATTTAGATGTCTTCTCTTTTCTTTAGCAACCCAGTGTTGCCATGGAGATGCTGGCACAGATGAGACGGTGGGGACGAAGGGGGAGAGGAAGTTGAAGAATGAGAAGTGCCAGGTTCAAAACAACAGTCATCGGCCTGGGAAGTGTTTAAATACTTTGTAGGACAAAAAATGCAGAAACTTGCTGGTTGAAATGATCCCTCTGGCACCGCCAAATTCTTCCCTGCCATGTACTGTTTAGCGCTTTATCAAGGCAGATTTTAAGAGACTAAACAACCAGCCTTTGGGCATTTCTCTTTTGGGAGAACGTTCACCCACTGACTAGGGCTCTCTGCTCCAGCTCTTCACCCCGGTGAGTGCTGATAACAAGCTACGCCCTCAGGACCTCCCCTCTTGGCATAGCTCTAGAGCGATGGATGTTACTGCTGCTCCTCAGCTGAGCTCTACCCTATCTTCGTTACTGTCCCCAAAATACAGATTCTCTGAACTCCCAAAAGATTTGCAAAATCCTTCTGCTATGGAGAGTCCAGAAATGTAATGCTCTGGCTTCAGTGACATGCTATAGCTCACAGGAGATATACTACCCACCACCGCCTGATTGCCAAAACAAGCCTACTGTGAGCTCCACTCAAGTCTCTTAACTCTTCCATACTTGCCAGGATAAATTACAAGCTTGTACTGACCCTGTCTCAGGTGTTCAGGTGAGAAAAAAAGGCAAGAAAAATTGATTTACCAAAGCTCTAACAGAAGGACAAGCCCATGTAATGTGTCTCAGTTCAGCTTAGGAACTGAAGACTAGAAAGCATCAAGGAAAGCCAAAGTCTCAGAAAAAATGCCACTAGTTATTTCTGGGAAGCCTGATGACAAAATGGGTCAGTTCTAGCCAGTTTTGCCCAAAATACTGTGCCTATGGACATGGACTCCAGTTGTTGCTATGTACATAAATTTTACTGAGAAAAGAGGAGAGAAAACTAGAAAAAGATGGCCATATATGACCCTTTCTATGGCTACCAATGGTATTGGCTGCCTCCTGGCATTGCTGAGACAGAAAGGAAGCCCCAGGAGAGACAGAGCTGTCCAAGGCCCGCCGGCAGCGCGCGTGCTGGTGCTTCAGGGCGGGCCAGGCAGCAGGTCACTCGGGACAGCAAGGGAGCCTCATGGCCACGGAGTCCTGAGCGTGCTGATCTCCTGGCGCGGCTGCAGTGGAAGTGAAGGTAGACACCCCGCGAGGGATACAGGCCGTGACATATCTACACCCCCCATGCTGGCAACAGACACAGACAGGCTTTCTGCGATCACACCTTGAGCAGAGATGGGACGTTCTGACCAAAATACTAGTCCCTACTCTTTCCAGTATAGACACAACACAGACAACATATTAAGAGCACCTTTGGCCACTACACATGGCTGTTCCAGGACTCCGTACTCTAATCCAACTTCTGAAATTTTGTTTGCCAAGAGAGGCCAGAATGGTCACCTCAGTTTGCAGCACTGGAGCTGGCATATCTTAATTCCTCTGTGCCTGCCTAGACCCGTTTCCTGGACCTTGCACATAAAAGCATCTCCCAAGGGCAGTACTCCAAGCACACGAGAAACGGTGCTTAGCAAAGCAAATCCCGAATGGTTTTATAGGCTGTAAAGACAGGCAGGCACCAGTTATGACACATGACTAGCAAACTCACGGTTTCGTAAACACACTGCCGAATTACAAAACTGTGGCAGCTACAGGTCGTCTCACATCACACGCTGCAGGCAGTGAAGAGGCCTGTGAGCGGGGAACAAATGAGCGCCCAGCAGCCGGACATGACGACTGTGAGAGTCCTTCGCACTTCCGCAGCTTGGGAAGAAAAACTTGCCTCCCGCCACAGGTTGCTGGTACTACAGAAAAAGCTCTCTGCACAGCAGCCTCGCAGGGCCCTATATTCTCGCCCTCACCCTGCTTTTCTCACATGCACATGGTGCTTTCAGCTCAGCAGGGCAGTGTTCAGCCCAGCCATTTCAGTTGCACTACATTCAGTGGAGCAGCAAGGCAGCAATCTGTAGGAAATTAATGAGCTGCAAACAACACTGTTCAGCCGCCAGTCTGAAATGAGTCTCTCCTGCAAGCTGCAGATAGAATTATTATATATGAACAAAAGGAGCTGGAGCTAGATCAGGGGTGCTTGGGCTCTGGGCACAGGCTTCTTGCGACCAAGATAAGGGACATCACACCAAATTGTCACAGCAACATCAAAGTTACATATCCAACATTTACACAGAGCCAAAATATCGCATCATAACTCCTTTCCTTGGCCAAGGCACTGTGCATTCAACCGAGTTCATCGTTTTCTTACTTCCCTTATGTAGCACTGGAAATAGTGTAACTGAGTGTCTTCTACCCTGTTTTATTTCACTCCTGGGGACCGTTTTCATTCTTTTTCTTACCTAATTAAAAACACTGAAAAATAAACAGGAGCATTTGTTTGCTTTCTAGAGCTGGTGCCTCAGCCAGAGTCCCCAGGAGGCCAGGCCTGCTGGGTCGGTTCAGCACAGCTGGCCATGGGGCAACCCAGCGTGAGGCGGCGCTTCCAGGATCCAGGAGGAGCTGGGGCTTTTAACCTCAAAAGAGCCACCTCACTGTTCGTAGGTTAAACAAGAACAAGCTCATCAGAGCCAACTTTGCAGCGAAGATGACTGGTTCAGAAGAATTAAATTTAGCAACAGGGTTCAGGGCTTGCCCAGTTTCACAGCTGGCCCTGCTTCACCTCCCAGACAGAAAGTAGCCAAGCACCTTCTCTGCTTCTCCATACCTAGTCCCCTCACAGGACGATCCCACATCAGTGAGGAGGAGTAAGTCCTGCATGCAGGCACAAGCTCTGCAAAGAGCCTGACCAAAGAAACCACAGCCACAACCCTCACCCGGCCAAATAGGTCTCCTTTAATCAGTGTAGCAATCTGTCATCTCAGTCCTATGATTTTTACCATAACGCTTGCTCCCATCTCAACCTTCACATGTGGATCCTGCTTTGTGGGAAGCGTTTTTGGCAACCTTTTCTGACCAATCCACATCACAGATGGTTTGAACTTGTTTCCTATCTGAAGAGATGAGTCTTCTTCCTGTTCTCTCTTCCTCATGGCAAAAGTTAGTGCGCCAAGATCCTTCACCCTTCTTAAGAACTTTTCCTGCCCTCACCCAGACGTGCTCCTCAACTCTCTTTCCCTATGTCGCTGTGAAAACCTTCCCATACAACTCTCTCAGTTCTTTGGACCTTAATACACTCTGTCTTCCCCCTTGCAAGTGTTGACAGCACCTCTGGACAACTGTTTAACTTAAACTGTATGTAAATTCTTGTCTTGACAAAGCCTAAACAGAATCCCAATAAAGTTTGTTTTATTAATCACCCACTAAATTTTTGGTTTGCACTTAATGTCACACACTTCTCACCATCTAGTTAGAACTATAAGCTGATAATAAAAAGTAACAGCTAACCCCAAAACTTTTTCGCCCAGCTTGGCAGTAAGTTTACACCTCCAGTTGATTATTTCGCACAGGTCATCAGTCAGCTATCAGATAACTAACAATTACACCCCATGCTCTCCTGCCCTGGATTTGGCTGAAGGCAGACTTTGCTAGGAGCCTTTCAGGCACATGGGGAAGCAGCTCCATGCAACAGTGCTGAACTGCAGCACCTTCGCTCCAGCACCAGCAAACGTGTCCCCGGGGGACAACTGCCTTTAGCGAGAGCTCTGAAGGCTAAAAGCTCACGCAGACCTTCACAGCGAATGTCTTCTGTTTTCACTGCGTGACTGCTAACACGCTTTCACTTTTCTGCCCTCCTGCCTTAAAAACGTAACTCCCTGACTTTGTGAAGTCTTTTGTGATTCGAGACCTAGAAGACTTCTTAGGACTAAAAATATCAAGGTGAAAGAGCTTCTGAATAAAAGGGAAGAGTAGTGCATGCTTTCTTTCAAGCTAATTTTGATTTTTTTTTTTTTTTTTTTTTTTTTTTTTTTTTTTTTTTTTTTTCCCCTCCCTGAAAGAAGGGACCGGGCATCTCCCTGGCCAGCCACAATTCAACTGGGTGGAAATGCCATTGGTGCTTAAGCTTCGCTCCCTTCCCGCTCCAGCCTCTGCTGTCTTCCAGCTCGGTTCACACGTGCCCTGCAGTGAGCGTCAGAGCTCTTGCAAGGAAACTGCTACACGCTGGGGAGCCTGTCAGCAATGGGAGCCTTCTGCTCTGTCTGGCTGTTTACTGGAGTGTCTGTGTTTATCAGCAGCTTATTCTGTATTCCAGGCTCTTTCCCTAGTTTTGTTCCCTGCCCTTATTCTCTCACTTCACTTCCTTAGCCTTCCCAGAAAGGCTCCACAGTAAACGTACACTGGGAAATAACTGTCTCTTCATGCTAAAACCCCCTCAGTAGTGACCTCATCAGCCACAGAGCAGACCTGGACACGCATTATGCTGGCCTGAAGTTCTCCTATGGCATTGCACTTTTAGGTAGTATGAAAGACTTTCTTGGCTTCGTATGGACCAAAGAGCTGGGGCAGCCAGGAACAAAGCCCAGGAGCAAGGAGACAACCCTGGACTTTCCCCAGGCCCGGGCACCCGTCCTGCCTCCCTGCGGCTCGGAACTCCCCTCACACCGTCGGCGCAGCGCTGGCTCCATGCTGGAGCACGGCCGGCTATTTCTGCCCGATGACCCATTTGCAGCAGCCTTGCCTGGGCACAGAGGCTGCAGGAGTGCAAGGAAGAGCACCCCAAGCCTGCTAGGCCCGGTCCCGTCCTCACTCCCCTGGCTCAGGCAGCTCATGAGCTTGTGAGTTTTTAGCTCAGGGCCTGGGCAGGAGTCAGAGGAAGATCTTTCAGGCTTTTGGACGTGTCTGAGCTACATTTCTACTTTCATTCCATTCTCAACCTGGGCAAGACTCAAACTCATGACACTGGGCTAGGAGAGCTGGGGCTGCCTGGGCAAGGCCATTTGCCCTACACTCTCACCCAGACTGAAAGGGAGCTGCACACTGCAAATGCAGAGGAGATTGTGTGGCCTGCAAACCAAAGGCCCCGGCTTTTTCATAGCCCTAATGTTGAAAAGCGTCTGCAGAGCCAGCCTTGAAATTCTCAGTAACTTCCTACTGGGGACTTTGGGCTTGCCTACAGCAGCAAAAGGGCTTTTTCAAGCACATCCACCTATGAAGAACCAGCAAACATCCAATTTCCAGCAAATTATAAATAATCCTTTTTTTCCGGTCCCCTCAAATGTTTATTTACCAGTCAGTGACTCCAGCTAAGACAGGAGTTTGGAGACCTGTGACTGAGACAAAAGGGGGGAAAAAATAAAAAGAAGAAAAACATCTTCTAATGATATTACCATCTTTTTAAAAGGCAAAGATAGTAACAGTCCCTATGAGTCCTTGGAGCTTCAAACATAGCTCTGCCCTGACAGAGTGGCTGTACAGGATGGCAGTGTTGGGCTCTATTTTAATTTTAGCCCAACTGCTTCAGATCGAATTTTCACAGCCTCCAAAGAAAGCAATGCCTTTTATTAGAGACAAGAGTTATTGGTTTACAGTCAAGCTGGACTCTTTACTTCTCATACCTTAACACAAGTAATAACAGTTCTGCCGGCTAAACAAGGCTCTCCAGCAGTCTGTGAGTCCCACTGAAGACTAAAAGATTGCTCAGGTGTAATTCAGGATAAGATCTGGCTTACGGAGCATTGAGTACTGCTGAGATTCACCACTGAGAGAGAAAAAGGGCTCAAAACCAAATGTTTGGAGTCAAGAAGTCCTGGTAGCGCTGACAGACACTAATATCCCCTTTTCTTTGTCTCCCAGGGTCAGTAAACCTAATTTGAAATTACCAACAGGGAGCAAGCAGATTTTTCAGTGCAGCAAATGCAGACTTCAGATCCTACACTGCCTTGTGTTTCCCAAGCAGGGTTCCAGGCTCAAATTCAGTCCTTGAAAAAATGGATTAGAGTAAGATGGTACCCAAGGATGGACCCAGGCCTGAGCATCTATGGCATTTTCCAGCAGCTTCCCACATCTTGGGCCATGTGTTCCACCTCTCCCGAAGCACATGTGGCTGTAAGTGCAACGCTTTTCTTTGGGTGAGCTTAGATGAATTTCTTCCTAAGCCCTTAGGTGTTAAATTTTTGCTCTGAATCATGAGAGATTGGCGCCTTTTCATCTAATCCATAAGGAACGCTGTTGTTCTGACCTTCTAGGAGCAGATACACTGCCGTCACAGGAAAGGTCCATTTTTCCACCGGGACCAGCCCCGTCCATTATATCTGCACCATACTTGGCTCTAGCAACCTGCGAGCACCACAGAGACACCCCAGCCCAAGAGTTTCCCCCACGCAGACCTATCTTTAGTACGTGGCATGGGGTTATCTGACAAGACACAAGGCACATGAGCCTAGAGGCTCGGAGGGATGGGGCCCTGGAGGGATGGGCTGACGCCTGGGCTAGCGCAGGGCTGGTAGCACAAGCCCGAAGCCGGGGCTAGCACAAGCAGGTAGGACCTGCAGCGAGCTTGGGCACTCATGACCTCTGCTGCCACACGTCCCCTGAACCGGCCTCGTCGCTCTGCCCGCCCCACGGCGCCGCTGCCCCGTGGGACGGCGCCAGGAGATCCGCGCTGCCAACGGGGCAAGGCGCCGTTGAGGGCACCGCGAGGCGCCGTCGGTCACCTCCCCCGGATCGGGTGGCACCCAGCACCCCGCTGGCTCAGCTCCTGGAGAGGAAAAGCAGCGGGAGCCGCAGCCACCGCGGCGCGGGGCCCTGCGCGGAGGGGACGGCCGCGGCTCGGCGGGAGCGCCGCGCGGGGCTGCCACGGAGCAGCGCTCCTGCCAGGGCCTCGCTGCTCCCCCCGCTCATTATGTAACCACCACAGGCTAAAAATACAACCCGCCGCCGCGACGCGGCCCAAGCCGAGCAAGATGCAAATTTAATGAGGCTTCCATGGTAACAAGCATCATTTTGCCAGGGAAGGTGGGGGAGAGGGGGGAGAGGCAGGAGAAGGGGCCTATTTGCGGGTAGAGACGCTCCACGGCCAGAGGAAAACTGCACAGTTAAAGGCTTGTGATGGTTGGCTTTGAGGGTTTTCTTACTATCGTTAACAAAAACGTTCAAGCACTCGGCGAGCTGCAGCCAACAAGCCAATCTGTGTGGCATTTTTAAGATACAAACCTGGATCTATTTCTGTCACGAGGATAAATATTTACTAGTCAGGCTTAATTAAATTCAATCACCCACAGACAGAAATTTTAAAATAGGGGTAAATCACAGAGCTTGATTCAGCCTACCAATGCTATAAAATCCTTTTCAGTAAGGGCCAGCTCTCAGCAGCACTCGCAGAATACAGCGCTGGCCAGCACTGAGCCACGGGGACACTTAAGGTCACAGAGTCAGTGCAGTTGGTTGGTGTTTCACAGGCGGCATCCTCTGTGGTGGCACAAGGAAAACTGAAAACCAACCAACCAACCAAAAGACACCAACAGGAGCAACCTGCTCAACACACTTATTGATGAAGAATCAGGGATGAAAACACACTGCGTGTGGGTTTCGATGAAGAATAAAACTAAAGACCACTGCCTCTGGTTCTGCACACTGACCCTCCGACACTGTGGAAGAGAAAGGATACCTGCTAGCCAAAAAACCCGCTTTAGAGAGCTTAGCTCTGAGTATTAGGTCAGATGGTGAAACCTGAAGCCTGAAACCTATAAGTATTTATGAGCAAATCATTACCTTCTTACTTCTTCTGACTCAGCTCCTGATTTTCAAGTATCCTTCACCTCTGAGAAATCTGCCCTTTCACCATTTTGAGCCAGTCCTGTTAATGCAAAAAGTTTTCACATGGAGGCACCTAACCCTGAAATAAGTGGGGTTTATATACATTTGCTCCCATTAGGTACATCTCTCCGGCTACAACAGGTCCATGTCCCATTCGAAACCTACTGCAGCACAACACAAAGCATTTCACAAATTACCTAACAGAAAAATCACCTCTGTGACCCAGCGAAAGTGCCTGCTGCTGGGATGAAACGTGATGCGTGTGAAACTACGCATGGCACAAAAGCGAATAGCGCAAACTGAGATGTTAAGGTCAGTACAGAAAACTGGCCACCGCTGCTTGCTAAGGCTGCAAAATCCCCAGCCCTGCAGCAGCCCTGCTCCCAACCACATGTGGATATGTAGAAATACTGCCTATCCAGCCCTCTGCCTCGCTTGGTGCTGCTCTTATCGCCGGCCAGAGGCTGCTTGGCTGCAGCCTCACCATCAATATCCACCCATGCCTCTCACAGAGTGCTTAATGAGGCCTTCAAGCCTCCACGGCGCAAGGGTTCAGGAGGCGAACGCAGAACATCTCGGTGCAGCAAAGCTGCTCCCTTGACCTCACTCTGGTCTGCTTGCTGTCTCCTCTCAGGAGAGGTGATAAATGCACAGGTTGGCTCATGCAGCTTTGCTTTCCCAGGAAACTTTGTCTGAACCACCAAGGTTAAGCTTCCTGAATTTTTTTTTTCTCCTCTCCTTCTGGCAACTCTATTAAAAATATCAAGTCTTGAAATAGGCCTGGGCTGTCATTTTGCGTTGTACAATCATACACTTGAAACCCCCATACCTTACCCCGTTGAGTCCTGAAATAAATAAGGTGCATAATCAAAGCTGCGTATGCCTTTCTCTGGGAAAGCCCAGGGAAGGCAGAGGTGAGGAGCTGGCGCAGCATCCCCACCTGCAAAGGAGGTGCTGGGGTGTTGAGGCAGAGCACTGGAGGGCACACGGGAAACCTGCCAGCGCGCACGCCGTCATTTGCGCAATACCAAGCTTGGTTTAAAAAGATGGAACAATGCAATATCATTACCCACAAGGTGCAGTTCAATTATGAATAGCACATATACAGAGCTATATACAGAGCACATAGAGATCTTTCATTCAAAGCCCCTTAGCTTCAGCTAGATTTCCTGATCAGATAAATCCCAACACTGGGAGAAGTCCCTGCTCTGCCCCTGCCAATGCCTTTTTTGTGACTTTGAGATGGCCCCTTCCCCTCCTCCGCTTGCAAATGGGAACAAGCGCTCCTCTGCCTCTAAAGCACATCATAAACATGAGCGTGTGCATATTTCAAGATGCTTTGATATTATGGTGGAAAGAATGCTGGAAAGGCGTAAAAAAATAGAAGGTTTTTAAGGAGAGGTAATAGGCTTTATTAGTCTATTATTTATATGGGATTTGTGCCCAATATGTACTCAGTTTAAAATTCGGGGCTTCACCCAATATGTACTCAGTTTAAAATTCGGGGCTTCTGCTTAAAGCTGTTAAACAGTCTGCAAGGCCTCAAATTGCTTTTTGTTGGGAACTTACACTAATCAGTCGGGCTTGCGCTCCGTCTCCTCTAGAGACTTTACCACTCTCACATCCTTAGACCATCACAGTTTGCAACAACATAAATAGCTAATTAACTTTTTACTTAAAAGTAAGAAAGCAATCAAGCAGGCATCATCATCAGCTTCTACAAACAGTTCAGGTTTCCACCACAGCGCTGACTTCAGACAACTCAAATAGATGCAACCTCAAATATTTTTTTCACAGTGTATTCCTGTGTTATTTCAACATACATGTTGAAGAGTAGGCAACACAGTGCATTTTGTTTACTTATACAGCAAGATAATTTGCCCTATAATTGCAGGACTTGCCACATGAGAAGCACAGCCTACAACATGGTGAAATAGTAACTTACGGGAAGTGGTAAGATATGATAAATGGTATAAAAATATATGGAATGTAAACACAGAATAATAGAGAGCCACACTCTGACATTCTTGAATGCTTACTGAGCCCTTACTAAGACTGATGAAAGTCTGCCTGAGAAAGGATCCTATAAAAACTGACCTTAGCACTGCTCTCACTAATAACAGCAGGACAGGTGTTGGTTCCTTCTAGAAATGCAAAGGAACTCCTGGACTTTTTAGAAAAAGAGAAAGAGCTTAGTGGAGCCTATGAAGGATATAAGAAAAATGAAGTGTATTTGGAAATGACAGATTATGGTGCAAGGACTGGAACCGCACATGCCATCGGAGAGACCTCCCTGCACAGCCAAGTGCTGCTCCCTGGAGAACCGGAGCGGAGAAGATGCCACAGAGCAGTCCCAAAGCATGACCTCTGCTGTCAGCCACGCTGCTGATCACGTCATTTCCAGACTGAATGGAAATATTACTTTACTATATGTACAAAATAACTCCTTTTGTTTGGTCTCAAAGCAAATCTCACAAGCTTTGCATGTGGGTTCTTTTCACACTTTACAGCAAGGCAGATAGTTCTGACAAGTTTCCATCTCACCAAGCAGCTCAGACATCTGAGCTCAGACACCCTCCGTGCTTTTCCTGTGTAGTCCCCCCTTTCAGGACTTCTTGGGTCATTCGCCTTTCCAGAATTTTTCCTTAAGGATGTTCCTAGCAGAGCAGAAGCAACCTTCACTGGACAGCAGCAACTGTCCCATTTTCCTTCCCCTCCCTATCCAACGGTTTTGGGGAAGGGGTCTCTGGATCCCTGGGCACCCACATCTGCAGGGAATATCAACATGGGACGAGTCATCAGAGCCAAGGCAGGCAGGACCCTGCCTCTAATGGCAAAGCTGCCGCCAAGAGGGGACCCACTCAAGCACCACGCACCTTCTCCCAGTCACCAGTTCAGGTGTATGAGGAGGCTCTGCACTAGACAAGGGTTCCTGTAATGGCAACTACAGGTGGCAAAGGATGCCTGAACACTGTCAGGGCCTGATGGGTCCAATGCAAATTGTTAGAAATATTTAGGTAGCTGAAACTCTCACTCTGTAAAGCAGAAGCAATTGTGGCTCCCCACAGCTGTACCAGCCCATTAGGAAGGAATCCTTCTGAGCAAGACCAAGTTGGTCCTGATTACACCAGGTTTGTTTCCAGGATCCAACAGAGTTAGTCTTGAGTATATTTAGTCCTACCAGCTAAGCACTAAGCATCTTGCTGCTTATCTGGAGCCTAAACAGAGGGCACAAAGCTGGGCTCCCGTATTGGAGAAGGTGACATGGTTTTGGACCACTTACAAATAGATCTCTACTACTTTACTGCTTTTAAGAAAGCTCAGAAAGGGGTGGGCAAGGAGAGGTCAACCTGTCTCATCTTTAAGTGGTTCTGTCATCCGAGTCCTGATCACCTCTGGAGAACAGACTATCATCGCTACTGAAAAGTAACGGATTTATAGTGTATATCTTAGGTAAAAATCTCATCTAAACAAAGATAACAAATAACAAAGAGCAGACAGCTGAAACTGAGCTTCAGTATTATTACCCAAAATTGAGACATTTAAAGGTAGAAGAGACCTCTTAACTATTGTTTTGTGAAGAGAGGGAAAGAAAAATGACCTCTGTGATGGAGGAGGAAATATCAAGGACTAAAGAAACTACAGTAGAACATCTACAGGCTGAATAAGAAATAGGACTTGGCCTACACAAATAAATGGCTCTCATCATGTTCACTTAATACAGCCTGCTACACCTTGGGGTTAGAGGGGAAGGGGAAGGTTTGCTTTTGTTTGTTGGGGCTTTCCTTTTTTTAATCTAACTTCTTCAGTCTAAAGGGGTGACATACATCTAAGCCTTCAAAAGTGACAATCATTGACTCGGATACTGAAAGAAGAAATTCCTGAGGGCTTGTACAAGCTCACATAATATTCCTATTATGCCACCCTCACTTTCCTCCTCATGTTAGAAATCCACCCCCAAGCTTTGAGGTAATTTTCTGAAGCTGCTAAACATGAACTCACATAAGAAACCATCTCTGTTTATATCAATGGAAAAAAATTATATATATATATATATCACACAAGCATGGTGAAGTTGGGCCCACTCCTGCATGTGCAAGTAGCCTGCCACAGTCCTTACGAGTAACTTCTGCTTGTCACAAGGGGGATCTGCAGCCTCTGCTCTGCTAAGCTCTGAGACAACTGGCTGTGAGGCTCAGTTTATTGCTCTGTCTGGTGTCTTCTCATTTGGCTCTAATCCCCTCCAATATATATGCAGTATTTCAAATGCTCCTGCAGAGATGGGGCTCTTTTGAAGACCTGACATTTTTATAGCCCTGGCAAGCCATCCATTTCTATTTAATTTAGTTCTTGACACAAATAAATACACACACCCCGAGATTTACATATGGGCAGACTAGACAATATTTTCAGGCTTGACTGCTGAGGGCAGCCTCTATATTACAGTCACTGCTGTAACTACAGGTGCTGTTGAGCAACTCATGTTGGCTATCACCACTTAGACTGGGGGCTACTAGTCATGTAGCCATGGCAAGCCAAAAGCTTCCTGCAAATCTGGGCAAACTTCCATTGACTGCATCACTCCGTAAGCTACCCCAGTTGCAGCACTGCCCAAAGCTCTTAGCCACAAAGCAAAACATACCATGTGAGGACCTTGCACACACATGGAGCTAAGAAAACACAAACCTCCAACAGTCCTTCATGATTTCCTTGGTGCCCGGACCAAGCTGGTGTCCACACCACCACTGCCTGGGATCTTGCTGCTCCAGGGAAAGGGATTAACTGGAGCAGGCAGCACTTTAACTCTCCCCAGCTGGCACCACCCCAGGGATGGGAGCCAGCTGGAACAAGTTAAGGCAGCCCCTGCCTACTCTAACTTGGTTTGAAAAGCAGCTTTGGGGGAAAGTAGTGTGAAGAAGAGCTGCACTTCAGTCTCTCTTCACCTGCTTTGCCCCTGGCTATACTCAGAAATTCAGAGAGGTTCTCTGGATTGGTATCTCTTTCTGAACTGGATATCAAGTTGTTTATTCACAGAGCTCTGTTGTGGTCCCAGATGTAGAGCTTTGTGGCTACAGGGCTGGATTTGACTTTCTTTACTAGCTGCTTTTGCAATGGAAAGAGAAAAAGGGAAGACAGTAGGTTCACAAGGCTCACAGCTATGTGGGAGAAGGGAATGCAAGTGGATTCCTAGGAAGAGTACTAGACTGACTTTGGGGAAAAAAAACAAGGAAATAAACTCTATGAAAACAAAGGCTTAACTTCTTCAGTATTGTGCCCCTGTCAGCCAAATCTTGCGTCTCAGGCTTAATCTGGAAATATCGCTGGTGCAAATCAGAGCTGCCCTTCTCCCACTGCTCCCATAGGAACATCTACCAGGCAGCAGACTCGCATGGCACAAAGACAGCGGTTTGTCTGGCTTCTAGCAACCAATTCCCTTTGTGACCATTACTGGGGACAAGCGTAGTGGAGGGTGACCAACTGACAAATGTGTTTTTTCTTACACACACACACACTGACCATTTACACCTATGCATCAGGCTCTGACAAGGATGAATGTACTGAACAAGACCAAAATCTGTGAATAAACTGGAATGCCAAGATGTCAAGCACTGTAAAACTGATGCCCCCTTATAAAGCAATAACTTATTCCCCAAAGGGCACAGCAAACCAGTAATGGCTAAGAAATGAAGATGTGTTACGTGAGAAAACCAAAGCAAGCACAGTACTGCAAGTTGGTCTGGGACTCACACAAAAGTCTGTAAGGCTTGAGCTCGTGATAGCAGTAACGTCTCAGGGAACTGGGTTACTCCGGCCTGCACGCATTAAATCGGCACACCAATACCTGTCTCCCTCAGTCATGAAAACTCTTGCTGCTCCTGCTTCTTCTACAAGACTGCCCCCCATGGAATAAATAAAGGGAATAGTGTCCCCCCCGGCCTATCTGGGTCCATGACATGTCCACAGGGGAAAGAGGATTGGTAAGCCCTGTTCTGAGATAGATTAAATGACCAGGTGAGCTTCCACTAGTAGATTAAGGAAAAAGACTTCCTACTTCTCTGCTCTAAAAGGAAAATACAGCCTGTTTGTTATGGAGGCAGAAAATTGTTCAGAGAAAAGTCAAGCCTTGCACTCCTGGGATTCTGAACTAGAACGGCCAATGCAGAGTGGTAAAAGGATGCTAAATAATTCAGCAATTGAAAGAACACGACGGCTAAGTTATTAAAAATCCATATGGCAGACAGGAGTTCTTAAATCGTGGTCTGTGGGGCACCAGTGGCTGCAGAGTATTCCTACATGGTCCACAGCTTCTGTCACAATGGCAAAGAATCCATCACCCTTCAAAGAGTGACATGCCCCGCTCTTTCTACTCCAGTCCAAAATTCAGAGTTTCCTGAGACTAATTGGACCAGCTCGGCAAAGAGAGAATCCAAGCTTGTCTGTCTGTACTAGGCACCAGGCTCTCCTGCAGCTCCTTTAGATGGAATGTGTAAAGGAAGCCATAAAAAAAGAACTATCAGTAAAGCTAAATTAAAAGGAGGAGGACTGTAACCCATGCATGGAGCACTGGAACTATTGTATGAGATGATCTGTAAAGAAAGTAAGCAAACAGCACAAATACAATGTCGGCAGAGTGGACTAACCAGGCAACTGTGCCCATCACACAGAAAGGACTGCCATCTCATACTCTTGTTCCTAAAATGTTGGTTGATGCTACTTTTCCGGGCAGATAGCCCTAGCACTACAGCTGCCTCAAGGAAGGAAGGGGGTCAAGAACTGGGAGGATACAAGAAGAGATGATGATGATGATGGGGAAGTTCAAAACATTGAGCGGTTCTCTCATGGAAATCCTTGTTGCCCGGTGGATGGTCTTCCCCTTCAGCTTCAGCTCACTCCGAAAATCTTCCCCACATAGTTATCTTGAATAGGTGCTTCTCTCCCCTAGAAAAACCTGTCCTGAAATCTAGTTAGAACAAGGTCTCTTCTGTTTCTTTAACTTCAGGGCCAGAAAATCCACATGAACAGCCTTTATCTATTTAGGGTGCACAGTCTTCAAGTGCCTTCCAGCCGTTCATTAAGCAACGTGACTACTGCTCGTCACGTGTGCCCTGTTATCACTCTCATCCTCCCCGCAGGGGGAAAGCTCTGTGTGCAGCATGGAGTCTTGTCTTGGTAGGGTGTAGGGTTTATCCTTTTCCCAGGACCTTGCTGCTGAATTGTTACGTTACCTGCAGCAAGCTGGAGAGGGGCATCCAGTGCCTCTCCAGTTTTGAGTGAGAGGAAGTAAATTCTGCGGAGGCCCTGAGCTCCTG
This sequence comes from Nothocercus julius, assembly GCA_013398735.1. Lineage (NCBI taxonomy): Eukaryota > Metazoa > Chordata > Aves > Tinamiformes > Tinamidae > Nothocercus > Nothocercus julius. The sequence goes on along the minus strand of VZSV01000001.1, from coordinate 14,241,066 downwards.
GGGGAAATCACTGCACTGCTGGGCACGGCTGTGTCTGGCCGGGAAGACGTCACAGCGTCTTGGCATATGCCGTTCAAGCCCAGGGAGAATTAACAAGTATCACAGTAATATATTACTGATCTCAACATGGGATTAGAGTCAAGAGATGACTCCAGCCCGAAGGAAGGATCTGCAGGGCTTATACCTGCACCTGCTGAGACAGAGGACGTCCCCCAGTGCTGCGCCGCGCACCCTGCACGGCCGCCACATCCCGCAGAGGGCTCGGGGCTCTCCTCCCATCTGGGCATTTCAAAACAGGCCAGCTACACGAGGAAGGCAGTCCTGAATCTCCCTCCTGGTACGCACGTCTGAATGAAGTCAGGGCTGTTACAAACATGACCTATTTGTAGGCAACACGTAAAGAGTTTGGGTGTTTTCTCTCCCTACTCCACGTGGGGAAGTAACACAGCGCCTGTTTGATTTGGTGTCTGGAGGCACTAGGTGACCTTATCTCCCCACCAGTCTTGGCGAGGGCTGGCTCGCCCTCGGCTGCGCGCGCACGATCGCGGTGCCGCTGGCACCCACGGTGAGTCAGCAGCCCTGGCCACATCTCCGCCACGGAAACACTCCCGCTCCGGGGCCGTGCCCGGGAAGCACGGCCGGCACCCCAGCCTGCGCAAAGAAACATCTCGGGAGGGTGCAGGTGTGCTCATGCCAGTCAACTTCCCTTGGTTTGGGCCCCAGCGCATGCCAGGCTGGGGCTCCCCTGCCACAGCAGCCGGGTGCCTGTGGGATGGGCATCTCTCAGTATTTCTGAGACAAGAAATAGTATTTTTGGAATACCTCAGCCAACATTCCTGGGAGTGAAGTGTTATTACAGTAACAAAAACAAAACAAAAAACCTCTCTAAACATTTGTTGCTAATATCTGAACTGAAGCCCTTTCCTGAGTTCTCAAAGCACTTTATTTAGCTTTTTAACTTTTCACTGCTCTCTGCGTTTCCAGGCCTGGACACTATAAAGGCTCAATAGATGAGCGTTGTTCACCGCGTGCCGATCACGCTCAGCCTCACACCGGCACACTGCAAGCGAAGCTCCAGGCTCGGCGGCTCTGAAGAGGTCTGGGCTCGTCTGAACACTCACATCCTGGATCCTTTTCTAATCAGCGCTGTTGAGGTCACCTTTAGGGCTCACCACCTGTGTCTGCAGTCAGGAGCATGGCCCAAATTTGTCAGTCCTTAAAGCCACTATGACTTCTGCCATGGTCAATGTCTCTTTCCAAACTGAACAGCACTACCCAGTGAGGACAGAGACCAGAGCTTCTATATTGACTTGCATGGTACCAGTCTTGCAATAATGAGGCCTCTCCTGGATTTCCATCACAGCTGAGTCACTGCACATCACTGCTCCTTTACCGCTGGCACTTCATGGGGAAGACGGCACTTCTGAGAAAAGGTAACCTGAATTCTGCCTCAGCACTGATGGGGATGTGGCTTTTTGCCATCCCCTGTTGACCTCCCCAGCAAGGTCTGGCTGCCTCTAAAATGACTGAAAAACCCCAATGACTTCTGTTGCTTCACCATGTTTTCAGGCTCTCAGCCAGAACGTGTCTCCTCTTCAGCAGCAGAGATGTTCCTAGAAAAGCATATTCCTTCATGGTTTGCATAGGACATGTTGAAAGTCCTATAACCTTGATTCAACCAAATATTCACCAAAGAATTACAGACACTAACTGTGACAGCTGAAAAATGTGTGTTTTATTTATGTAGTGAATTAATTTAAATGGGTTAAAATCTGATAGCCTTAAACTGGTGCAAACACCATAGAGATGCCAAGTAGATTTTTGGCTTTCACACATGCTTAGCAAAAAACATAATTAATGAAAATGTTGTTCCTCAGAATACAAGGCTAATTAAGTACTAATAGTGAGATCCACAAAAGACATAACCTCTCTAAGGTTATTATTATTAAAGAAGCCTGGATCCTAGTTATACCTTCCAGATTCATATTAGACTCAGAACCACACCCTGCTGTAAATTCACTCCTGAAATCAAATCTTCCAGTGGCACAGTGTTTAATTTGGTCTTGTGACTCTCCCTGGTATTTGCTACTGTGCTAACACATTACATTCTGGATAAAATATGAAGCTACGATATAACATCAGGGTCACACAGAGCTGAGTAAGAGGAGCAATATGAGAGCCCATGGGTACTCTGATCCCTCTCTGTTGTCTGTGCTTTGAGATATTCATATTCTGCAAGGGAAGAAAGATGATACAGATTTCTACTTAGCAGCCAAAACTGGGGTGTGATAATCAGATGCCAAGGGATAGTTTTCATCCAGCACAGAGGTGACTGCTGAGAAATCACCCAGAAGATTCCTATGGCCCTACCTAGAGGGATAGGATAATAAAAAGGGAGAGAGATGCACACGATGCTCAAGCACAAGAACCCCAGCAGGCTGCACGTACAAACCTTTGGCAGCTCAAAAAAGCAGCCAACTACACACGCACCCACGCAGCCCTGTGGTACCAACTGCGAGATAGCAGGTAGCGCTTCTCTATAGTACAAATGATAGGTGTGGAGATACACACAGTAATATATGTTAACAGAGTGTACCAATAATGATACCTACATGCCTAAACACCATCCCCACCAGGCAACGCAGGATCACACGCACACCTACAGCCTTTCCTCCCGGAGAGGCAGCGCAACCTCAGCCTCCCGCTGCAGCGTCACGCTCCAACACAGAAAGGATGCCAGGCCCAGCCTGGGGGAAAGGGTGGATATTAGGTAGAATAACCTGCCTGCCATCCTTCTTCCTCGTGTCCAGGAGGCCTGGTCAAGGAGGAAGGGCAGGGGAGGAGGTGGCAGAAAGGCACAGGAGTCCACTAGCCAGGTGGTCTCGACAAACCTGGCCTTGAACAGGTGATGGAAAGCTTATACATTCAGAAAACTAACTTGCCTGAAGTATGGGGACTGGAATCAAGCAGGAGATTAAAAATAAAGCCTCAACTAGGGGCTACAGTTATGGTCAGATGAAAGAGCTTGAAGACAGCAGCCTGGGACCACCATGCAGATGGGACTCCACTGACACTCAACGCTTGTAAATCTGAAGGAGAGGGGCAGATCTGGGTCCATGCTGGGAAGTGCCACAGAAAAGGGAACTTTACACATCACAAGGGCAACAACAACTAATTCTCACATCATAAAGGAAAAAAAAAAAAGAAGAAGAAAGAAGGGAAGAAGTTTCATTCCCAGTGACTATTTGCAAGAAGAGTTTAAGAAAAGTTGGGTTATTAATAACTCTGAAAATGGACTTTCAGAGAGCATTATCCCCACCAGTCTTTATCTGGGATACCTGCCCAGTAAAGGACAGCTCTCATCCAGATCCTTCCTTCTTCACTCTTATTTATTTGGGAGTTTTCAAATGGATCACAAAATACCTAAACCACATTCTTCCTGCACAAATATTGCTATATTGAAAGAGATAAAAAGAATCTGCTCCATGAGGAATACAGTATTAAATTTGTTCTTTACCCCAGTGCCCTCCTTTCCCCTGAGGAGAGGGGAGACACCAGAAGAGGGCTCCAACTTGAACTATCTGTTCCCAGTCACCCAGAGAGCAGAGCATTCACAGAGATAACCAAAGCGCCCAACTTACTGGAAACTCCAGAGACTGCTGGTCTCATGTTCTGATTCCTCATTTCAGGGCAAGGAATCTCAGATCTGTAACTAAACCAACCAGAAAGGTCAGGCTGTTGGTCTCTGGGCTGCACATGCTGGATGAGCATGTGACATGAGCAGGTCACTGCACCATGAAGCAACCCTGGCATGAGCTGCACCGCCCAGAGACTGCTGGAGATCTGGGCCAAGCAGCGAGGGACAGACCTGAGAAAACTCTCCAGACTATTTGGCACCTAGCAAACTGAGAAGAGAGTCTCTTATCAAGCCTCTTAACTTCTCCCTTTTAGACATTTTTAGATCTCATGAATATGAAATACGCCTCTCTGTAAAGATGCAGATAAACATGCAGCCTGTCTGGGAGAACTACTGGAAGAGCAGAGAGAGCAGCCGGCCCTTGCTGCAATGGCTCCAAGCAACCCATGAGAGAGCACGGTGGATAATCCTCATCCCTGCTTTCCAAGGGTGAAGTCCAAGTTGGGAGCAGGCTAGCCTAACATGCCAGGATAGGCATCCTGAGATGCTTTCAGGAAAAAAAAAAAAAAAAAAAAAACTTATAAAAATACATGGAATATCAGCTTTATTCCATACCA
>VZSV01000001.1:14215146-14236489 GCA_013398735.1 Nothocercus julius | reverse complement strand
GAAGGAAAACATCCAGGAATCTCCTCTTTCATCCCTCTAGCCACTACTCCACACTCCCTACTGCCTGTAGTGACTTTAACCTTGCCTGGAGACCCAGAGAGCTCTAGACTGCAGCAGCAGCAGCAGCACAAAAGCAGAAGCAACACCAGTACCAAAAAGCGAGAGTGTTCCTATGCCTAAGAGATGCTTTAGGGGTCTATAAAAAAATATTATTTTTCGTATATTGAAACAGATGGAGAATCCACAGCCAGTGCTTCACACACCTCCGAAGCTCATTTCATGCGCAGGGCCACTGGTTGTTGTTGCAATGATAACAAAGTCCAATACTGGGTGTCAGGACACAGACCTATGCCCACTGACCAACATCCCCAGCCAGCAACAAGGGGAAATGCAGCATCTCTGGGAGCAGAGAGACCCTGTCCCTGCCAGGAGGCTGCCTCGCACCCTCCCCGGGGCATGCAGCGTCCCTCCCGCCCGCTGCGGGGCAGCCCCAGGCCCAGCGCAATACTTAGTCACGTAGCCACGTGAAAAGGTGGCTCAAGGAATGGGACTGCCTTCCTCCGCTGGGATCCTTTCCCATCTTGCGCTCTCCGGGTGGGACTGCCTGCTGAGAGAAAGGGGCTCTGGAAGTGAGCCTGTGCCGGAGGGCAACATGCCTGAGCAATGTTTTGCACAAACCATTGAATTATTTTTAGATGCTCAGTGCATCCACTCACTAGACAGCCATCCCCACAGAGATGAACGGACCTTGCAGCCCCTCGCTAATCCACTGAAACAGCTAATCTCTTTAACCCTTGCAACCCACAAAAAGTGGGAGACATGATTTCCTTTGAAAAGGCACCACACCTTTTTATTTTACCCCAGTTGCTGTGCCCAAAGGCAGGAGACCTGCAGCAGGTGTTTTTGAGGGGAAAGCATCTGATGATGCAGTCAAAACCACAGGGACATCAGCAAAAAATCAGCAAAAAACACATAGGAAGGGGCTCTGACAGAGGAGAGACGTTTCCTTCCTTCCCGTCCTTTGCTGCTTCTTGCAGCTTGACATATGCAGAGGAATGATTCATCCCTGCCTAAACAAAACAGGGTCATCAGCAGACATCCCAAAAGCATGAGAGCTGGGTTGAGGGAGGAAAGGTTATTGCCCAAGTGTCTCTAAGAGCCCCAAGCTTAAAAGCCAAAGGCTTGGTCTGGCCAAGCACAGAAAAGAAGCCCCTGCAATCACTTTCTGTTTTCCTTTGAGTTTCTATTACTTTCCCTAGAACGTTATGAAGATGTTCTTATTTTGAAAGACAGTGCTTTCAGTGCTCTGCACGTGCCATCTACACTAAACTCTGCCTTGACCCTTCACGAGGGCCAGAGTAGGATCCTTCACAAGACTGAGGGTACCTGGAGGCTTCATCATCACCTTTGGGTCTTCAGTGTGTGCTTTAAAAGGCAGCTCTGTAAAACTGCATCAGTTTAAATAAACCTGTGAGAAAAACAGCACAGGGAAAAAAAATAAAATAAAATAAGATTCCTGACTACATGCATACATACAAACACACACGCTAAGCTCTGGGCTGTATCCTTTCTTTCCCTCACATAGCCAGGACACAAAGAGGATACCCTGACACTTTGGTACAGTTGAGGAAATATTCCAACAAATAGGAGTTTGGCTGTATTTCAACCAGCACTAATAGCAAATCTGAAAAATTCCTGGAACTGAGACAAAAAGGAACATACAGCACATTCACAGTGGCAAACAGACATTGCTGTGTCCAGGAGAGATGCAGAGGTTGCACAGCCTTGGTTGCTGGTATGACTGTAAAGTCCTGCTGCTGAATGCTTTGGAAAAGCCTCAAATGCTGCTGCTGCAAAAAAAAAAGAGAAATGGGCTTTTCTAAAGCACTCACTGCCTTTCACTTATTGGTATATGGTTGAATTTTTGGCACATCAAGGCTATGGACGCAAAGGAATAAAGATTTTTAAATCTCAAGAAATTTGCACAGTCAAATCCACAAAGAGCTTTCATTTACTGTAGCAGCATGGACAGGCTTGGGCGCACTTTAACACACCGTTTTGCCAGTGCTTTCCAGTCCTGCCCTCCCAGCAATTCTGCTGGGAAAATTTCAACAGAGCCCGTCCAAGCCAGCCCTGCATGTCCCAGCAAAACTAGCAGCACATCCTGCCAATGCACAGCACAAGGGCTGCCCCTTCCCAAAATCTGGCCACACTGCAATCCTGCAAAACATCCACAAGAAAGACTCAAGGTTATCAATCCACTGCTCGCTCAAGCTACCCCAAAATTAACCAAGCAGAGACATCACAAGTCTCACCACTGGCAGCAGGTCTGCAGCAACAAATCTAATTTACAGATTACTTTTGCAAATTCAGCAACATTTTCTAAATAATTGCAGCAATGGGGGGGTCCACTACGTAGGTCTTTGAAGATCTGCAGACCAACATTAGCGCCCTAGTGTCTATGTCCATCTAGAGTTATCACCACTGCTATGGAGGGCGAACACAGCTCTGCTGCATGGGGACAGCCTCTTTGCCAATGCACAGGGTTGGCTGTGAGGGGCAGAAGAGAGTCCTCTGATGCTGGACCAGCAAACTGAACAGTTCCCTTTGGAATGATGACAGCTTTCCTGGTTAAACAAAAAAGCAAAGAAACAAAAAGCCACAAAAAGCTTTTTTTGAAAGATCTTCCAACTATTCAAAGAATCACCAAAACAGGTAATGAACCACAGATCTCCCCTTAAATGCCTAAGTGCAGTCCCACCAGACCAGCTTGCAAGGGAGCACAGGAAAGCATCTGCTCTGTCATTTTTTTCCTGTCCTTTCCTTCTCAGTTTTGTAAGCCTGAGAAGGGTGAGAAGATTGCAGCCATCCAGGGCTCTCACAGTAGTACCTCCCACCAGCAAAGTCAAAATTAATGTTAAATTACCATTAACATGTAAAATAAATTATGCTGTTCCATGCTTCACTGTTTGCGAGGGGATCAGGATAATCTCTCAGAAGATTTCCACTGAGCTTCCCTGCCAGGGTATCTGCCAGAGGAGAACCGGTACTTTGCAACACTTGATCTTGTTTAATACTGCAGTGGCTGGAACATGGGCTAAGTACAAGGTTTTGCCCACTGAGCCAGCCCCGACCACAAAGCGGGAACAGAGCAAGCACAGGCTGGCCACCCTGCAGAGGTGTCCAGAGATGGTTGGCAGAGGGACGTATAGGGCATAAACTGCCCCATCCTGAATGCAGAGTAAAATCCATACTCGATCCAGGCCACACAATGTCCGTGTAGTCTAATTGCTCAGCACCAGCTCTAAAGAGGAAACTACACCTCGTTGGAGTGCGCCCTCAAGACAACCTCCCACCTCCTCCCTGCTCCCCCGTAGCGTTCCAGGACGGCAGCACACGGCCAGCCTCGTTCCCAGGTACGACCCCACGGACAGAGCTGACCAAAGGCCCCGGGCGCCTCTGCGGCAGGATGGAGCACCACAGCACGGCCCCGGCCGGCTGTGCCGGCATCTGGCATGCGGCGACGGCTCTGCGGTAACTAGACTGCGGTCAGGAGCAACGCGACGGCCTCTGGCTGCAGGCGGTGGGGCCAGCTGGTAGACGTGTGCTCCTGGACTTGTGCACACTGACCCTCTTTCCCGAGCTGGCACTCGGGCAGCGCGGGCTCCTGGCTCGGGCTGAGACGTCCACATCCCAGATATCCCATGTGAAGGACCCCAACACATCAGCTCATCACAGCTGAGCAGCACCAGGCCACAACAGAGTTAAAGCCGGAGAGACTAATACAAGAGAGGTAGGAGGTGAGACAGGGCTCCACCTTCGTACACCAGAGTCTCAGGGAGGCTTTTGCTGAAAATCTTAGCAGGATCAGCCCGTGGAATCTACTTTCATCCGGAGGGCAAAGCCCATGTATCAGCTTACAAACATGCTGAGCGCTCTGCCCACTGCAGCAGCCGGGGGCATCTGGTCTGCAAGCGCGGGCAGCCCGAGGCTTGGCCGCGCTCTTCCCACCTCAGCCTGCTGCTCTTTTCCAGCAGGATGCAGGTAGCGGCTGCTCCCGGCTTTCCCAGGCAACTCCCGGCTCTGCAGCCTGGCTGCCGGCCCAGCTCTCGCCTCTCGCTTGCCCAGCACACCAGCTGGCCCTGGTAGGGGGCACAGGTGAAATTTCATTCCTTGCAATTGCTGTTAAACAAGATTTAACAAGGAAGCTCCACTCACCTTTTTTTTTTTTTTTTCTGGCTCCATCCTCCCAACCAGTGTGATTTCATTCCATGGAAATAAGCCTGCAGGGATTGTTTCATTTACGCTGCTCAGCTCTGTAACTCCAATCATACAATTCCTAATTTGCATCACTGAGGGATGTAAATTTGCCCTAAAGAGCCTATGATCCACCCACAAAATGGTCCCCTGAGCTGAAGAGAAAAGGAGCAGGGGGAGAAAATAACATCTGGGACAATCTAGAATAAGGTGAAAAAATCTCCCAGATTACTGCGAAGAAGACATAGTGAGCAGGAGGAGGAATAATCTGAAAAGCCACCTTCCAGATTCTTCAAGGAAAGCTGGAATACAAATTTTCAAAATTTCCCCTGACCTGGGTGCACCTCCAGCCACTGATTTTTGCTCCCAGACCCCCTGCTGCTTTCACAGTGAAACGCTAACAAAGGCATCAAGAAGTGGCCTGTGGAGCTGGAAGTTGGAGTGTCACAGCTCATCACAGGAAGGAGAAAAAAACAGCCCAGAGCTCTGACAGCTCAGCTCTGCATGTCACATCAGTGTCCATTGAGGGAAGCAGGCACACTAATGTCTCGGCACAAAAACCACTCTACACAAAAAAGCAAAGTCTGTGGGAGGGGGAGAGCGCTCATGGGGCCAGCACAGATATTTCAGAGTGGAATAAAATGTTGAGTTTTAAGCTACCTGGAAGATCAAATCTAAAAAGACCGTATCTAGCTACACAGCCTCCCCTTGGGGACAGAATCCCTTTTCCAGCACATTCTCTCCAGTGTTGGTGGGCAAGGTACTATGTACGATTTGTGTCACGATTAATACAGGCGGGGAAGCTTTTGGGTTTGGAGCAGCAGACTGAGGGAAATATTTACATCTGGATGGTGTCACTGAGGTTTTGTGACCCAAGCCTGACTTGGAGCCACTGAAGTGGTGAGTGCCTTCAAAGCCACTCTTTAGCACATAACAAGAGCACTTGGATGCATCCAAAACCCAGGCATGGTTGGCCCATGATGGGCCGAATGAGGGGGGAAAAGTGGAGACTATTCCTCACTGTCTGCAGACTGGGGACAAAATAGTTGCACATTCAACACAGTATATCTCAGCCTGCCTGCAACACCCAGTCTGACTTGATACTGCCACAGCTGCAAGAGAAGGTGAGTTGTCTCCTTTGAACTTGAAGCAATCATCACATAACAGCTCTCCACGAGAACTGGGGCAAGCTGACTGTCTCAGAACCGTTCCCAGGGCCTGAGTAACTCAGGGTTGCTAGTAGATTTGGACGACTTTCATCCTTAAGTTGCTCATTCCTATGCAGCCCCAGTGGAGAGTCTAACTCCAATTGACTCGCTCAGTGGAGAGCTGATGGCTCTCCATACATAGTACAAAGACAGTCCACCTCAAACTACTACAACGTATCGCCAAAAAGGCTCAAGCTTCAAAGAGGTAACAGATATGCTGAGTAAAACAAAGTTATGCAGAGTTATAAATAACTATTGCTAAAATTGCTTCACAGAACAAACATTCAATCCTCCTCTACAAGTGAAATTTTAGATGATCATGGAAGCAGTCCAATATTTAGCCATGGTAAACTTTTTCCACTTCCCTCTGACTCAGAGGGGTAGCAATGATTTTCATGGAGCTTTCTAAGTTTTGCTATCAAGATAATGTCTTCTAGAAATGCCTCCTGAAATCCTCAAAAGGGCAGATAGAAGAGACATCCTAGGCACAGTCTACCTCTTCATCTGCGGTTGTCACCAGCAGCTGTGCCTGCTTATCCATAAGAGAAAAAAATCTCAACTTCTCATTTCACAGAAGATGTTGGATGGACCCTGTCCTTCCCCAATCCTCTACTACAGCAACACACATTTGCCACACTGAGCAGGCAATCTTCTCTGATTCACCTCAGCGTCCTGGCAGGACCAACTCTGGCTGGTTTGGACACAAGGCCTGCAGGACTCCTGCTATCTATGTTAGATGCCTTGAAGTAGTCATCGCTTTTTCCTGACTCTGTCTGACATTCAGCTCATTCCTTGAAGCCTGAGGACTCTTTCCATCCTCATTTGTGCAACTGCTGATGCTACTCCTGTTCAGAGAAATGTTTAATTCATACAAATGTTCTTCATAAATGGGTGCAAAAGGCTTGTGCACTGGAGGAGAAGCTGCTACCAAATAAGGAGTCACAGCCAAGCTCACACTCCCTTCTTCCCCACTGGAGCCCCATCTGTCACCGGTTTGCTACTCTGATGCCATAATCTCCCATCCCATAGCTACCACTCCAAAATTCCCTTTTTTTTTTTTTTAATCTATTCTTTTTCCTTGGGGTATCTCCAGACCCCAGAAGGATACAAAGACTGATCAAAGCCATTTGGTTTGAGAATGAAAAATCTGTTATGCACTCTCTTCTTGATGTCTATTCAACTGACCCATTATTAACAATGCACAACACGAGCCAGACGTCGTACCTAGAGACTCCCTCAAAAAATACCCAGATCAACTACCTCATACAGGTGACTAAGGTAGAAAACCAGAAACTCTCTTGCTCTTCTCTTTGCAGAGCTTCTGGAGGTTGTTCAAAGCCCCCTGTCTACCTCAGCAACAACCCCCTGCCATTTAAAACACTCAGAGGATTTTCTCATCATATCTAGTGTCTCAGGCACTCTGCCTGCTGCAGCTTTTGTGAGGGTAAAGGACATGACCAAGGGACTGCAATCCCATTTGATCTCTCAGAAGATCCACACAGCTAAATCCGAGTTGTGTCAGTGGCATGGTTAAACCAGAGGTGCTAATTAAGCCACCTCTTCCAAACTACTTTTGAAACCTCCACAGACACAGAGGAGCAGGGGTAAGACAAGAGAGTAAAAAAATGGGAAGAGGGAATAAGAAGAGGTGAGAATTTAAGGAGTTGCATTGTGCTATTCCCTGAAAGGAGCATCACACCTGTCTGGGTTTGTGCTACACTGTGAGGCAAGAGAGGAAAGCAAAAATGACAGGTAATGTCTGCCTGTCCCCACATGTACCCACCAGCTACAGAGCACTGCTGGCACTGCTGACAAACTCCCTTGGCTTCGCCGAGTTGCAGACCCACGCACAAGTCCACCATACACGGATGGAGAAGAACCCACACTGAACCCCCACTGAAAGGGGACACATCCTACCAACCCCTGTGTGCTATATGAGCATCACCCCTGCATGGGGAGTCAATGACAGGTCTACAAGCACCCAAGGTGGAGGCCAGTGCAATACTTCCCAATGGCCTTGTCATTTATGATTGGAAAGGAACACATCTCTGCCTATTTGTGGGGTAGAGCCACAACCTTGAGATCTCGTGGACTTGTAAGGGAACTCAGTATCAAGACAGTGCTCAACAGCCAGTGCGCCCGGCCAGATACAAGCAGATGTTCTGGAAAGCACTGCAAGGCCAGAAGAGTGGACAAGAAGGACTTGCAATGGCACAAAACTGGGAGGAAGATGTGAGAGCAGACACAGAAGGTGAAGCTTCAAACTCATCAAACATGAGAACTTTTGTTAGCAACCATGCCAGATGTAGAGATAGGTGAGACCTGCTTTTAGCTAGCTAAGAAAGGAGAAAAAGAATAAGGATTGGAAAGAAGATGTATTGTCCCTATTCCTATTTTTCCATGGTGCATCTTTCAGATAGCCATGCTATTCTCAGATAACCAAGCAAAAAAAGACCATGAGTAGCTTGGGAAAGTGAAGCATATTTCCCCTCTTCTCAGGGGGGTTGTCCCTCAAGCTTCATGAACTGTTGGCTGCCCTTGTAACACTCCACATACTGAGATTTTCTTCCATAGGAAATTTGCCAAGAGAACTCTCCTTGCCTGCCTCTCCTGCAAGACAGGATACTGCACTTATCACTGTTGGTAGGAGGCAGGTTGGTGCCAGGGAAATGAGCAATCTCTTCCCAGCCAAGGCAGGCAATAAAGGTGAGTGATGGTAAAGTACAATGGCAGCATAGTGGTATTCTCCTCTATAAATACCAGGGCCAATAGAAGATTGCAAGCCAGGCTAATTTAGGAGCTGGTTACGTGTGAAAAGAAAAAGTCCTTTCCTTACCAGGCTGTACCTCAAAACACTAGAATATTATGCTGGGTGCACTGTGGGAGAGACGCTTTCAGTCACCCTCCCTGACAAGACATTTGGCCCAAGTGCTCAGGTGAAACAGCCTATGAATTCAGGATGTGAGACCTGATTTCACAGAACTGAGATCCCTGCCCATTACTGTAGCATCACCAGTTTTAGAACATTGTTAAAAATCTGACTTAAAAAAAAAAAAATGCTCCCTATTTCTTTTCATTTCCTCCTGCCAAGAAACTGCCAGATTCTGGCCAGGAACACAGTCATCATGCTGAAATCTAATGTGAAAAGATATTCTTGCTTCTAGCTGAATTGCTCTAAAAAGTATCCAAATTTCACATGAGAGACAGGAATGTCCCTTCCAGGTTTGGGACTGCAAACAAGCTTTATAGTCCAGCATTCCCATTTATCTATGGGTATCTCCTGCCTGAGGATTCAGGGATGTGAAGATACTTCATTACAGATGCAGAGCCACGTTCTGAAGGTTTCTTAATGTGATTCCTTAAGATGACAATTACAGGGAATTTAAGACAGAAGGATGAGATACTAGCCACAGCAATACCTTTCATGCCACAAATTATAAGAGCTAGCATGCTTGAACCTAGCAGTTGGGTAGATCATCTTGGCTCAGGCAGACCTTAGAGTTTTTTTAAATGTGTATGTCAGCACTTACAGAGCGTGCAGAATATCATAGCTAGAGTGGTCCAGAAACAGCATGCGGCTGTTCTGACACAGCAGTATCTGAACCTAAGAAGTTACCTAAGGGCAATCAATCACGCAGGGCTTCCTCAGGACAAGGACGGGCTGCAAGTGCAACACCTGAAGCGAGTGCTGTTTATCTCGCGGCAGTTTCTGTGCCCATGCAGAATACAGGCAGGGCTTTCTAGCTCAAGTGGGCTCTCTAGACTAGGGAGTCCCTCCTACAGAGAAATAGTGCTCACTTGAATGATGCTGCAGGAAGAAGTGCCTGTCACTGCCAGGGGGCCACAGTCACTTCCATGACTGCTCTGAGTTAGGATTCACTCTCCCATTAAAGAGAGTAGGGAGAACTGAAAATTCTTATCTAACTTGCTGGAATTGCACAGAAAATAATGACATTCTTTCAAAAAAATCCAAGGATAGGTACTCTTATGGGTAGACCTAGATCTGTTGCTAGTTGTAAGGATCCCTAGACTTCAACTTGTTGACGCAGTTCTGACGTGCCATAGGAAAAAATAAAAGAGGAGAGACATTGCCATACTTCCAACTTAGAGGAATCTTGGCAACACACATCCCACATTACATTCTCACCAAGGAGCCTGAGAAAGCATCTCTGAAAAAAAAAAAAAAAAGTCCAAGGGAAATGCAGTTATGTATGTGGGTGCTAAAGTTAAGAAGTGCAAATGTTATATCGCAACCTTGCATTTAAACTTGACAAAGTGGGACAATACACACTAAAATTCCCAGCAGATTTACTGCCTAATAGCTTTTGTTGGAAAAGGTATTCATAAGTACTGCAAATACTATTTACACTGTTTTGGCAGGTATTAAATATTTACTATGAAACCATGCAGTGTGCTCTCTCTTTTGGGAAGGGCTGTTGACACCCACATGCAGAGGCTACAACCACTCAAAGGCCCCAAGACGTGACTCCAAGAGGCCACTCAGTCCATCCCCATCCTCTAGGCAAAGTGAATTTTACCTGTGTCGCTCCTGACTGACAGTTATCTAATCTATATTTCAAATGGACAGAGATGCTCCAAGCCCCTCAGGCTATCTGTTCTGCAGTTTAACTATCGCATCTGAAACAGGACAAGAACAGGGATTTCATTGCTATCACAGCACTGCTATCACCTATAATTAAGTGCTCCAGTGGGCTGCCCCAGCTGCTGCTGCGCTGCAGGGCTGCGAGGCCCAGCTCTGCTGGGTGTCATGGAAAGGTGTTATACACAAGTCTCACGGATTTCTTGTTATGCGTGCTGCTCTTGAGAAACACAGAAAAGAAAGTCGTATTGGGGAAAAAAAACAGCAAGCCTAAACAGCAAAGATAGTTTGGGCTTCGGGGCTGGAGATGGAAAATAAATAAATAATCAAGCCTAAATTAAGTGGCTATCTGGAACACCCTGGAAGCCAGATATTTGAGAACCTCATTGGTACCACTTGGTATGATTCAGGGTAGTTTTTTTCTTCTATCAATTTTATATTGCTCCCAGAGTGCTGAAGATGTGCAAAGACACACTGACCCTAGCCCTGGAGAACACAGGACCCTTCTTAATCAATCGCACCAAGGATGTGATCCCAGCTAGACAAGGGATTAGGCTGAAGCCCCTGCTCTGTGGCAAGAGCAACAACATGGCAGCAGACCTGAATTTCCCAACACCCTGCAAATCCAGGAGTGTTCCCCTGAGCACATGGTTGGGAACCTCTGGAGAAAGGTGGTCAATGTGGGGAGACAAGACCTGCAAAGGAAGTGTATGCGTGGCATGAAGTAGCAGGTGGAGCAAGTATGGCAAAGGTAGAAGTTTGTGCAACCAAGGCACCCTCAGGCCGCTCAGGATTCACTGCCACAGCAGAACAGAGCCTTTAAAACTCTTTTGTGGTGGTAATGAGCAATTCAAATCTATCCTCACCTGCCAGAGGCAATGAGACTCAGTGCTCCACTCATTGGTGCTGCGCCCACCTTCTGCTTCAGATTTACTACTACTTTTGACAGTCAATAAAAACCTGAAACACACTAGACAGGAAATCCTTCCCAACCCTCCAGTTAGAGAGATCTTGAAAGATTTATTACAGCAATAAAAACAAAAAAGAGATGGAAAGATCTGGGGGAGTCTCCTAGCCAGGCAGTGCTTCAATAAAGTCCAAGCAGGCTCTTTGGGGATGCTGTTCTCTGGGACAGACCACATCAAATGTGAGTGAACAATTCATATCCTGGTATGGGTAATGTTAACCCACTCTCACATCACACAGCTGCAGGGGGATGGAGGAAAGCAGAGATAACATCAGGAGGGAGTACAGGGGTCTGGGTTTCTTTAGAGCCCTTCAGCAGGAGAAGGACCAGAAGGGGAAAGGAGATGCTCAGACTGGGCAGCTGACACACGCTGTACCACAGCACTTCTGCCCTCCTGCTCCTGCACCCAGGAGCCGCAGCAATAGCCACTGCCTCCATCCCCAAGCACTGCCCACTCCCACCAACACACCTTCCCGGGAAACACTGTCCCTCCCAGGCAGAGGAATCGCCTGGCAAGGGGCCGAGCAGTCCCGGTGCCACCATATCCCTGTGCTGCTACTGGCCAAGGGAATTCTTCTACAGTGGCCTTTATTCATCCCATGCTTCAGGGGCTGCAGGTTACCTCCCTTCCCAGACCCATGCACGCAGCACTGATGCTCCCGTGCCAAGATTTAAGAACGGGCAGCCCCACTCCTGCCCCTTCTGGCGCTGCTTCCAGCCAGCAGTCATTAATCATTCCCAACTCACCAGGGCCACTAACGTTCACCGGGAAATGTATTCCCCTCTCCAAATCCCCACCTCCTTCAGCACTCAGCAAATTGGTTTCTTGCAGTAACAGTGACACCCACCAATCTTCCCCTGGACAGATGTGATATGCTCTGCAATGCCACTGTAAGGCATGCTTTTATTTCTAAGGAGGGAGAAGACATATGTTTTACATTTAAGAAAGAAAGAAAGAAGGAAAAATGGGGGAGTTTATAGCATGGAAAAGTCCTTAGGGCTTGGAAGCCTCTGACCTACTCTCCCCTGTGCAGAGCTTTATGCTGCTCCCTTGCAAAACTACCATCTTGCCTTAGCTTCATCAGTGAAATGGGGTGTTAGGTCTGTAAAAGATGCTGAAAAGGTGTGAGTAAAGAAGAAAGTTGCTGTTATGAAGACCATAAGATACACAAATGCCCCTGTCCCTCTACCGTAGCTGGGGACACTGTTGACTCAGAGAAGCCAACAAGGCAATGCTGACTCGAGCAAGCACAGTTTCTGGCCTGTGTGTCCCACATGCCCCAATCTGCTGACCTGACTTAACCAGTTCCTTTTCCCAGAGTCACCTCCCTGGGTAAACAACATCCCAAGAGTTGCCATTGCCAAACCCTTGTACAATCCAAGGAGTGTCCACTCCATATTTGTGACAGAGCTGGCAGAAGTGACAGCAGCATGGGAGACTAAGTCAATGCGCTCTCCCCTTTCTGCCCTGGGCCAACGTCTCTGCAAGAAGCCCCATGGAGGGGCATCGCACTGGGTGTTGGGATACTGTACAAGTGCATGCATGCAGATTTATGTACATTATGCAGACTCACCAGTACTTCCACTGCTAAGGATTATCACACCCACAGAAACAGAGTCCTTTCACATTGACCAGTTACTCTGAAATCACTTTTAACTCAAGCCTGGATTCCTCAAGCAGTCCTACAACAGGCAAATAGTAAAAATCCATTCCGTACCCCAAATATTGCTGCAGACATGCGTATTCACCTCAGTTTCTGCCAACACAGGAGCAGGATTTCTGCATTCATGCAACTAACCAGTACCTCCCAAATGACTCTAGATTTAGTGAGTCTAAACACTCATGCTGGGTTTGGGCTGGACCGGACCCCAGACCCATCTCAAAAAGATACAACAGTAGCTTCACTTCAGCTGCATTTTGACAGGACAGGTGGAAATATACAGTATGTGGGAAGAGTAGCACTAGAATACAGCAACCCCTTCTGACACTGCCTTAGCTGGCCTTGTTGACTAAACAAAAGCAAGGCCCCAAAAATCAGACTGTGGTAGAGAATAAATAAAAGTGATTTCCAGTCCTCATTTTCAGTAAGTAAAGCATCTGTGCTTGAAGCTTACAAACACTGTCTTGTGCTCTTAAATAATTGGTTAATTCTTTCCCCTGCACAAAGCTCTTCAGTTCACCTTTAAAAGAAAGGGATGGATGATTTAGAATCCAGCATCCCAAAAGCAAATCTCTGCTCCCCATGCAAGAGGCAATAACTCAGCAAGGCTATGCTGCCATCAGTCATGCTTCTCATCTTCTCAATGCACCTTTCCTGTCACTCCCTGGCAGAGGGAAATGAATGGCAAAAGCTCCCCAGTATGTCAGTTTGGCGAGGGGAGGGGATAGGAGAGGGGTGACCTTGCAAATGCTACCAGTAAGACACATGTGTCTTGCTCAGAGGTGGATGGTGGTCTCCTTAGAGACTGCCTGGCTTTGCTAATTAGATGCTTTGAATGTTTGAGGAAGACGTATTTAGCTCCCTACAGTGTGATTAGTGTTAGAGGGACACTGTAATTTGTTTTCTTGCAATGGTTCCCATATGAAACAGGCTCACTTTTCAAGTCAAAGATTACTATTTTTTTAACTGCCACCTCTGCAAGCCCAGCCCAGGATCTGTGGGTCAGACAAGGCCTTGTATCCTCCCACAACTTTCCCCAATAATAAAGGTCCTGTAATTATACAGGAATATCTGGTGCTGGTGCATGAACCAAAAAGCATCCCTGTCTATTTTTCCATAGCTCTCATGTTTCTGGAAGACCAAGGGAAGTTTTTCTATACTGGATGAGCAAAGAAAGGTGGTTCACAGAGAGAGACACAGGCTTTGAAGAACAGAAAAGTTGTGAAGCTGGTAAAGAAAGGGAACAATCAGTTCTTTTTGTAGTCCTGTACCCTTCACATTCCCTGGAGCTCTGAGTACTGCACAGATCAGGAAACACATCGTATCTTGGCTCACCACAGTTAGAAATGTTCAGACAGCTCTCCAAGAGCTACTGAGCCCACCTCTAGTGGCATTACCACGGCAAGAAGGTAAGTTCTGGGACAGTCTGGCCATGATCTCCTACCACACTGAGAGCACCAGCGCCTAACGAAGAGTGGCTACATCCCACTGGTTGAGCCTCTCTCTTCTCCTGTGAGAGTTGGAAGGGCCCCCCCGCTCCAGGTAGGAGAATTCCTCCAAAACTTTATACAGGAACGTTCATGAGGCTTCTGCTGGTCCTTCCTCTCACCAGAGATGGTCTGACCACCAGGGCCATCCTGTCCATTTTAAACTAGGCACGGATGCTCTCCTTCAGCAAGAAAGCGCTCATATTGATTAAGCCTCCAGATAAAGAAAATAAAGAATATTCTACCCCTGTCATCTCTTTGAGCAGCCCCACTAACTTTACACCAGTTAGCAAGAGACACCTCTTGATAAAGATAACTCAGCCCCTGTGGATACATCTGAGCTAGGCAGTATGCAGAGAGTATGGAAAGTACCGGTCCTCACACTAGCACATGACCTCATGGGATGATGAGAAGGAGCTCAGATTTCAAAAATGATCTCAGTTTTAATTAGACATGGTGAGATTTATAACACAGGTAGGAACATTTGGATATTTGTCAAAATATTTCCTCCTTTTAGAAATACAATATGGAGATTGCTAAACTGGCAGCGTCCTGAAAGTAAAAAGACCTTTTCTTTTGTTCAGTACAGAAATATGCTTCTATGCTTTATATATAAATACACACATTAGACCTAAGGGACCTAAAACAGCAGGTGGCTTCAACCCATTCTCTCCATCACAGTGTGATAGGTTTTTGCTTTGCTATTGAAAGATGCTAAGCTGTAAGTCAATGTGTACCTTGTTGAATGTACTTAAAAACAAAAACAACAATTATTTGGTCCCCATCAAGAAAATTGTGCTTAGTGCCATCCGGACCATGACACGGAAGGTGCCCCACGTTACACAGATTCCGAGTTCATTGTTCCCCTGCCCTCAGATACACCTTGGACCTTAGTCCTACAAGGAGCTCTACACCTAACACAAGAGAGTTGCCTTCAGCTTCATCCTCAACTGCCTGCTAGGCAGGCAGGCAAGACAGCTGCCCTCTCCCTGACTGGGCCCCAACCTTCTTCCAAAGCATTTTGACTCTTTCTACAAAATCCTTATTAAGAGACCACTAGCCACAGCAAGTGGAAAGAAATGAGAACATTCACAGCCTTCAGAGGCTTCATCCCTATGTGGGCACTTCTGCTCCAAAATGTAAAGTCTGGGGCTCTTCTTTAAACAGAGGGACAACAGAGATACTTCAGGTCTAGATGATGTAGCCAGCACATCTCTGCTGGCCAAGGGACCAGACCTGCTTCCACAGCTTCATGACTGGGAGCTGAGGGCGTCAGAAGAGCAGCTGCAAACACCCAACTCATTCAGGAAAGGCTCTCGCAGTCGGCACCATCTCCACGACGCACCAGACTGCGCTCTATGAAGCAGAGATGTCCACGCTCTGTACCCAGCACAGCCCAAGGCACCTCTGCTTTAATGAGACTTGACATGGCTCTAATTATCACCTCGTGTGGGTCTTTCTCCCCAAGGAGGGCAATGGGGCAGAGATGCTCACTTCTGGGTCTTTCTTGAATACAGCAGTGATCAAGGACGAGATCCAGGGCAAGAAGCTTTTCATAAAAATGCAACATTTAAAAAGCTGATGGCTGCTACATTATCCTCATTTTACAAGCAGAGAAGCTGAGGCAGAGAGCACAGATGTGACCTCCCTGTGGCTGCCCAGCAGACCAGGAGCAGACCCAGGAAAGACAGCCAGCTTTCCCCATCCTATGGGCTACAAGGCAAGGGTTGGAAAAGAGAACTAACGAGGCAGGTCTGCAGAAGACACAGACCCATTTGTAGCAGAGCAAAACAGATGTTCCGGCCCCCAGCTCACAGCAGGTTCAGCAGGTTGGGCTGCTGCTGCACAGCCTTTCTGCTAAGCCAGGGGCCTGGGTCCTCAGCTGGACTAGGTGCAGCCACAGACCCTTCTACCAAGGACTGGTAGCTCATAGCTGGGCAGAGGTGCTTCCTAAACTGCTCCCCTTGGGGCTGCCGAGTTCATCCTAAAAGGCTGCTAAGCATGGAGAAAACGGAGAGGCTCAGCTGTATCATTACTGGAAAAACATCTCAACAGAAATGAAATCACGTATCAAGAAAAGCACAATATAAGAAATGACCAAGCCTGGCCTACTGGATTACAGTGAATGAAGACATAACAAAGGTGCGAGTCCTGTGGGGTTTTTTTTGTTTGTTTTTTTGTTTGTTTTTCTTTTTTTTTTTTAAAAAAAAAAAAAAAAAAAAAAAAAGAACAGTAAAGCAGGGTTTTACTCTGGCGGTTCTAGGGAGTGCCACAGGACACAACTGCGCTTCCAAGCAGCATTTACAAAAATTTCCTCGATGGCTTCAGACTTAGTTCAGTCTATTTCTTCCCCAGTGCTCCAGAGTTAGCATGAGGAGGGAAGATCTGTGTTTCTGGCATCGTGTAAGGAAAAAAAAAAAAACAGTCCAGCAAGATCCCCTGTCTACCTGGGGACCCTCAGAAATTAAGCTGAATTAATTAGGAGTGTGAAGTTAAGGCAAAAGAAACCCCTGTGTGGACAACTCTCACTCTGAAGCCACATCACCTCAATTCAGTTTAGCTTAATCTTCCTGCAAAAGTAATTAGACTAAGTTCTCATTCCCATGGGAATGATAACATCCACCCTAGGATTTAACAGACTTTAACTAAGGTCTGCAGACAACCCCTTAGTCAATAAAAATAAAGCAGGCGCAGGGTGGTTTTGAGAGGCCAGGCCCTCTGACAGCCTTAGGTTGGTGGCTGCTGCCGAGGCACCAGCTGCACTGCCCTCCATTTCTGTTCCTCTTCTAAGTTTAATCACAAATCGTAGGTTATTTTCATCTCTAACTGTAACTACCAGAAATTTCACAACTGTCATTAGCATAGAAGCCAGAGCTACTAAAAGTTTCCCCGTTAGCCACAAGGACAGAAACTGGCCTCAGTTACCCAAAAACACAATTCCCACTATCTCACTTAGAGGTGTTTATTTTTTTTTTTTTTTCTCCCCCCCAAATCGTTATTAACCATATGGACCATGTATTAACCATACAGACCGTGATCTGCCCAGCTGAATCCGGTCAGCAGAGAACATTTCTACATGTCAGCACATTGCAATCATTTGGTGGTCATTTTATTATTTTGCTGCTCTAAGATAAGCACTTGTTTTATGAACGTGATAATAAATCAAAAGAAAGATATTCACACTGAGCTGTTTGAGAAAATAACCCCCATTAAAAGGCATAATTCGATTTTGCTATGGAAAGTGATGCTTGAAGCTGCGTCCTTAACTCGCTAGTGATCTGGCATACATACTACATCAACAAAATTAGATAAAAGCACAACATCAAGGAGAACATTATGATGGCAGAATTAATTTTGTCCCAGGGCATGACAGAGATACTTACCCAAACGTAATTTTTTCTCTTCACATATGGTGCAGACATTAACAGCATAACCACACATTATTTAAATATCGTTATGCCATATTATATCCGTAAGTACAATACCTCTCAGTACTGCGAACCTCTTTATGCGCTACAGACAGAACTTCCCCAAGTCATTCACGAGAAAAGAATTCAGTAAACTGCTCTTACACAACATACTAGAAATTAAATATAAGAGCACATAATAAGACAGAAACGCTGCAGGCATATTTAGGCCACCTAAGTTTTGCAGCTAAAATAGCTCTAAAGTTAACCACTTCGCCCTCTAAAACGTGCTGCTAATGGACAGGGAATGGCATAATACACAGCCACTGACTTGGAAGGGGATGTTTTGCCTAAAAAGCTTAGAGCAGTGGCTTTCAACCGACAGTTCGACTGCAGACCGTGAACTCTTCTTAAGGGGTTCAGGGAAAGTAACTGAGAAAAACAAGATCACTACACAGCAAACTGCATATGAGATATTCCTAAAGGGAACATCACTGGGGCATTCTGAAGGACCCCACCCCGAGAACGGCTGAAAGCTCCTGTGCTAAGCACATCCTTGCTTTATTTGATCCAGGTTACAACAGCGTAACTCTCTTAATGCCAAGGGAGCACCTCCTGATGCATACCAGCAGCTCAGTAAAAATTAATAGAGAATTAGGCACAGGTCAGTTCAGCTGCATGTGGCAGGAACAGGATAATTAAATTGGTGAAAACACAGTGGACTGCAAAAACATGACAAGACGTTTCATACGTGAAGCTATGAGCGTGGAAGACACACAGAGTACATTTGATCATCAGATAAACAGTTTGTGTAATTAAATATCATTTTGTAACTATACACACTGGGAGCAGAATTAATGTTTTGCTTGGCATTAATGACTTTTAGTACTTAATCGCGAAAATGTAATGTTCTCTTAACAGCAAATTTAAAACAGTGCCTCTTGGGTTTAAACGGAGAATACAAGCAAGAAAGGAGCTGCATCTAAGGGAATCATCTACCCACACAGCACAAAAACTGGTCAGATGCCCTGGGCAGCTCGGTGAAGGAAACTGCAGGCAGATGTCCAGCCCTGCAGAACCAAGTGCTGCTCAGCTCCAACCTCACTTAGTATTTCACAGGGGCTCTAGTTCTCCTTGCCTTGCCGCATCACTGCAAAATAAACCCATTTACTTACCTTGCAAGAGAGCTGCGCGTCAGCTCACCATGGCTCAATGACTGACGATGTTGACTTACTATGGAAAACTCAGTCTTAACGCGATGAAAGAAGGAAAAGGAGAGGGGGAGCAGGAAGAGCTAGAGGACGTGGTCCTCACGGGCACCCGTCTTAGAAACTCAGCCATGCCCAAGAGCCGGTGTTCTGCGCGGTTCCCATGGCTGAGCCCAGGCCAGCAATTGTCAGCGCGGAACAAAGCTGTGTTCCCTGCCCCATGCCAAGAGTGCCATCGAATGCCTGTCACGCTTATGCGTGCTGAGCAAGAAACACCATTTAGCTGGGTCTGGTGATGCCCCACTTGGCTGCTAATGGCACCGCATGAGGGTGCTGTGTTCCTCACTCCACACTGTAAGAGGCCACGGCAGGAGCTAGCTGAGCCCTGCCCAGCATCAGCTCTAACTCGGGAACGAGCAGAAGGAAACACTATTTTATATCAGGCAATCAATCACAGCTTAGTTTCTGCTCCTGACGTGCATATAAATATAGCACGAGGGAGGATGCACTCAGAGGGAATGAAACCTTCAGGAAGGTGAGCCCTGAGACACCAGGATCTCCTGCACTGCAGGAACTGGTATGATGAATGGTGGAGGAGCTGAATTAAAAAAAATCAACCACAGAAAAACAGAGCCAGTGCTAACAAAAGTACAAGTGAGAAGAGAAGAAGGGAGACACAAGTCTTTAAATACTACATTTCATCTCTTTTGGTGGACCCAGAATAACACTTAAAACATCAACTTTGCCTTGAGTCAGATTTGGAAGAGTTGGTGATTGTTCCCACTGGGAAGAGAGTTAGCTAAGAAACTTAAGAAAGAGTGCACTAGGACAAGCCAAGTCACAGTCTGTACCAGCACTGGGTCTCCAATAATAGCTAGGCAAGAGTATCCAAAACAGGGCACAAACGAAGTGGCCTTTTTCTTAGTAGTCTGGCTTCTGGTAATCAGTAACTTGGAATTATCTGTGCCTGAGTCTATAACCACAAGAGCGTTAAATAGTAGAGGTGGTAGTATAAACTGTCCTTTTTAATCTCTTAAGAGTCCCTTACTGGAGGTGACACTGACATTATGTAGGATGTTCTTCAGCTTTTCTAATATTTGCATCACTTGCCAATCCTGTCTCCTCTCTCCAAGGACTTTAAAGCGTAGGAACCTGAGGTGCACTTAGAGGGGAAGGCATGAGTGCATCAAGAAATGAAGCAGTGCTAGAGCAAAGGAGAGAAAGGATACATACCGAAGTATATGCAGAAAATAAAAGAGCAAAAAAAAAAATCCATCTGGCTTCTTTCAAGAGCATGGAGGCCTGTCCTCTTCCCAGCTCCACAGCTCCCTACTGTTTTCAGAAGAATCAGTGCTCAGACAAGGAACGCAGTCATTGCTGCTGTGCAGTGCTGCCTTGTTCCTCATCCTCCCTGAGTTTACATGACAAATCCAGTCAATGCTGCCAGCCTTGGGCAGGAGCAGCAGTGGCTTTATCGCAGAATGGCACAGCTTGCACAGGGACAATGTCAAAGGCACTAAGTTCAAGACTCATCTCTTCTTGCGTTGGTCTGATCCTACAACTAGCAGCCGGGACAATGCTCCATGCGTTCCCAGTGGGATGCACAAACCGCAATTAGCAGCTGAACGCGCTGCCTTCCACGGGACTGATGAAAGCACCTCCACCCCTATTGATTGCCAATCAATAGCCACTTCCCAGCTCTCCCTTTCACTTTCAGCAGCACCAAGTGATAGCAATCAAGTAAGAGTGGCAGCCCGATAAGACGCTGTTATCGGCGCAGCAGCAAAACAGCAGTCTAGATCTAATCTCCTGCATCACTTCTCCAATGCTGATTGTTCCATTTAACCTCTCTGAAGACCGAAGTATGGAGTCGCAGCTGGACAGAGAAAACTTTCTGATCTCCATCCAGACAGAGAAAGCCAATGGAAGAGACCCAAATTCCTCCTCTCAGTGAAGAGCAGAGGAAAAGTGGAAACAAATGCAGGAAAGGTCCTTAATGGTAGCTATTACTTCTTTCTTCATCCTCTCATTACTTCCTATCGCACTCCCAAGTTGATGGATGTCACGCAGCAGAAGTGCATGATGCCCTCTTATTTCATATTTAATCAAGAATCACTACCAAAAAAACACTTTTCAGAGAAGCCCTCATTTCTCTGCCTGAGAAATCTTCATCCCTTCTCAGCTAGGAAAAGAAAGTCTTGCCATTCCACGTAGAACTTGTAGGACTTAGCTATTTCAATGCTTGCTTGAATTGCAGTTCTGGCAGATCTTTGTTAAAACCATTCTGGACAGCCTCATAGCTGTTTACTGATACTTTCTCAAGGCACGTGGCCTTCTAGAGATGCTTGGACTGCCTGAGAATGGAAGCTTTAAATAAGTTGCCATGACTAGATAGATTCTGTTCTTCCAGTGATCAGGAAATAGACACTGCAAATATCTGCAAAGAGATGGTTAACAGTTCTCTAGATCTGCTCCTACTGTGGGAGCCTTTCCACTGAATGAAACAAGCCCTTGGAAGACCACTCCCTTTAAAACTGACTGTTAACGG
>VZSV01000001.1:14178382-14208134 GCA_013398735.1 Nothocercus julius | reverse complement strand
ACAGACAGCTCAGTGCTTATTTAGTCTGCACTGACAGGATATTGTTTCTGACGCATTTTTCCTAAACAACACTGCGGTCCTCTTCTGTCTCTACTAAAGAAGATGGAGATATAAATATCAAGCCAACATAATCAAGCTACTGAGCTAAAGAAGAGATGCTTTAATCAGGAGGAAAGACATGTAAAGCAGAGATCATTTAAAGATTTAATTAATTATTGATGGTTCTATCATGCTTTTTTTTTTTTTTTTTTCCTTATAGACCATAAGCAGAGCAGCACAGTAGTCAGGTGGTAAATTTTACAAAGGTGGGACCTGTTCAGCTTGCTTATCTCACACACAGAAGCACAAAAGGTAATTCCTACCACATTTCATTTTAATCACATGCTTTTATACAGAGCACTAAAGAGGCCTAGCAGTAGACAAACCATCTACAACATGTTCATCACAATAGAGCCTTGGCAAGGGCAGGAACAACTTCCCTTGGAAACCCCGTTTGGACAGAGGAACATTAGAGAGGAAAGAAAAAAAAAACACAACAACAAAAAACCTCTTTTCTCACCAACATCATCTATAAACACCAAGGATTTTCAGTGGCCCAAAACAGACACCACAAGAGCAGATCAATAGCTTTTACTTACACGCAGTATAGCATCTCATCCTGGACTCCTGTAACACCGAGGATGCCTGAACACCACCAGCATCTGGAAGGAGCTGCTAAGGGCGAAGGTTTTTCATTATTTCTATCGATTGCTGGCTGAGCAGCAGGTGTGAAATTATTTCTGGCAGCAGAAGGGAAGCGTGGAAGCCGTCATGCACTCCAAGTCCCAAGGGAAAGAGGAGGATCTCCAGGCCCTCCTTTCACCCTGCAGCCAGGAAGCAAAAGAAACCCAAGCGGACTGGGCCATCCAAGAGCAGAACAGCTCCATTGGCCAAGGACTGGCAAGCACTTGGGAAGAAAAGGCTGGCAGGATGCAATCGCCCAGGAAGGGACCATGCAATGCTCCACCTGAGACTGCTCAGGCTCTGCAGCAGCCTAGCGGAGGTTTCCCTTCACCTCGTTAAGAACAGGCCTTCAAACCCACCTGTAAAGGAGTGATCCTAGTTCAAAATCTGAGGTTTAAACTTTCACCTGCTTCTGTTTAGCCCTATCAGGAATGTGCTTAAGGACTCTGGTTCAACAGACTCTAAACTCTCTGTTCCCCTTCAAAAAATGATACATCCATGTTTAACTTCAAAACTTTGATGGGACTCTTGATATGTTAGGAGCCACAAGTGCATCACAGTGATGCTGCAACACCCCCACTTTAGATTAAAAAAGTATATATTTGTGCTGGAGGGATGTCAGGTATGTCAAGCTTTATCCAGATGGGCTAAAAATCCTGCTTTAATAAGATAAATACTTCTATTTCATCTAAAAGAGAACTTGTGTAGCATGAGGTCTTCTCTTTATCTGTACAAATACATACCATCATGGAAACTATTCTAATTTGTTTTCATCCTAAATCCTGAGTATTTAGAAAATTGGTGCTCAAGATCAATTCTGCGCTAGGGTATTTCTACCAGCATACAATAGCAAGTACACTAAAGCAAGCTTCTGGTGTATTATACACCCTATCCAGTTTATCCAGACCAAACAGACACAGACAAAGCATGCTGAATTCGGATATGCATCATGCTAGCAAAAAAAACATACTTTGGCCAAAGGAACTTGTTCTAGCTCCCACACAAAATGAAAGGCAAAGTTTTGTTGACCAAACAGTCTGTATCCAAAACAGGGCTTTTGTCAGGACACAACCTAAGGTTTGCACAGCTGTGCTGGCTACCACTTGAGGTTGGACAGGGAGTAGCCACAAGAGCCTCATTAAATCAGCAGCAGCTGTCCTACCAATCAGTACTGCATGACTTTCGGAAGTATTTCATTCAACTCCAGCCTTTCTTTGCTCAGAGGTATCGTAGTGGCTATCTTCCTAATATTGTACAGATCAGTGGGACATAAAGAGGACTGAAGTATCCTGCTACTTCTCAGGTGAACAACAGTTATCTGAGCCTCACCAAAGATAACATAATACTTCTGTTATTATCTCCATAGAGCAGAGTTGGTGTATGTTGAAACATATTGTGCATCTTACTTCTGTTGTAATGTCAAGGACAACATACCTGCAAATACATCTCAAATGCTAGTCCATCAACCCACTTGCCTTATGCTACTCTTGCACAGATGCAAATTATGCAAAGGAAGTATGATGCTCCACCCTATGTCATATTTAAGTGCCTTTCCTTCTTTCCTCCCTTTGCCTGCTTCTTTCTCTCCTTGGTTATCCAGAGGTAAAGATCAATGTTAACTCTTACCTTTGACATTGAAATGTGAGATGCATAAAACACCAACTCATCTCAGCCCTGCAGCTGCATTATTTGAATAACTACCTTCTCTTCCTCTCTGTAGAGGGGGGACAAACATGATCTCCGCCTTTGCAAAATTGTGTGTAAAGTACATGCTTACAAACTGCTCATTTGCTGAGGTGCTTCATGCAATAACACTCATCCAAGTCATGTTTCATGTCAGTTCACTATAAGCTTGCTTGTTTTTTAACCCCCAAGCCCAGTTGTTCTCTTTGGCAGAGGCAAAAAGAGCAAAATGTGTTTGCTGTCATTAGGAATGTCGCTGCCCTTAACGTTTTGTCCCCAGAACCACTCCACATCAGATTTTGCTGTTAGCTGGGACTACATAGCAGCTCTGCGAGCCGATTGCTACTGCATTCCTCTCTTTTGAGCCAGGGTCTCAGGCTCCCCTTGTTCGATGCTGTTGCATGAGCTCATACAAACGCTTCCCTTGACAGGCAACAAGTCACAGTCCTTCAGACAGGATGTCATTTGTCCTTCTTCACAGACAGATGGCAAGTAACTCCTATCAACTATCTCAGCTATCTGGGAAGGTGAAGGTCAGCTCAGGGCTTCTTTTCTCCCCGGGATGGTCTCACAGGCTCACATTTCTATGAGCTGATTTTACACACGCTCCAGGAACAGGCCCCTGCTGACACCTCATACTAATCCCCCATAGATCACACCACCTAGGACTCCCAAGAGGACTAAAGCAAAAACTCAGAGTATGTATATGCAAAAATAACCTCAGCTAAACTGGAAACTGATACTGTTAAAAATACTAACATGAAAGAGAATTTCAGGGCAAGAACTAAATATAACAGCCCTGCACCACAACATGGTGAAGGAAAGTCTTTTAACTGAGACCAGCCCCAAGACTGTCAATACCAGTGACTGAATCAAGTCCTAGAAAGAACTTGTGGCCTGGGGCAAATGGAGTTCAGATGGACAGGTGGGATAACTAAACATGGGAAATTAAATTGACTGTCTCTTGCCTCTTCAGGAAATCATGACATGAGGTGTTAGAATAGCCTTGGAACTTCTCTGAGGTGAGACTTCAGTGTTCTCCCTACTGCCGCTATCTCCCTTTGGGGACAGATGGTACTATTTTTTCTTAATTTGGATTAAAATAGGAGCTGAGAAATTCTAATTTATGTGAAGAGGCCGGGAGGAAGCCAGAAAGAGCTTTCCCACAGATGATGACAGACTGAAGAAGAGTTTGGAGGTTTCCTTAGAAGCTCAATCCAAAGGGAGCACTACTGGGAAGGAAGAATGCTCCGAGGAAGGAAGGGGAAGGAAACTGCCTAGCACAGCAAATTCTCACTGCCTGGAATCCCATTACTCAGGCTTGATTTTTCAAGGAAGGCTCTACTTCAAGCACAAATTGTTAGGATCAGCAGATAATGAACAAAAGACACTGAACAGGAGTTCAGACTAGATTATAGAAACAGTCCCTTCACCACTTAGGTCATTAATTCCAGTCATCATGGCTAATAAAGCCAAGCCAAGCTCTCCAGATTCAGCACACCTCCACGTTATGTGACCAAAGTTTAATTTAAGAAAATAAGCACCCAAAATCATAACTACTGTTGACGGTTCTGGGGAAGTAGAGAGATATTTAGGCTACTGCCTGTGTCTGTATCAAGCTGCCTCGAGATAGCTGGAGAGTGGTCAATGAATCTGCCTAGATTTAGTGCAGTTTGAAATCATATGAAATTACAAGCTTAATGTAGGCAACCTCTCCTCTGGATAGAAGATTGGCCAGGGGTTCAGGGAGATATTTTTTATTCCCATCTTTGCCTCTTAACTATGGAGTAATCCATAGGTAAGAGAAACTACTTTCTCTGCAATTTTCCCATATTTATAAAATGAGAATAATGACCCTCCATCTCCTTTGCAAAGTTCTGTTAGAGCTACTGATGAGATTCCACACAAAAGAGCTAAATATCATTAACAGCATTCCTCTCAAAATGCCACAGCCATGGCTAGGTAAGTGATCAACTCAAAAAAATTAAGCTGACAGTTTCCTCAAGCACTGAATTGCAAAAAGGAAGAACAATTGTACCAAACTTGAGTACAAACTTCTAATTGTACCAAACTTGAGTACAATGTCCTTCAAACAGGTAACTGCCAGTCACCTTCTCCATTATCACCTTCATCAGAGCTACTGGGGCAAATTAACCAGCGCCATATCCAGGCTGAGCTAGAGGTTAGGGCCCCAAAATTTCTGGGTCCAAGCATGGCTGGAAAAGAAAGAGGAACAGATACTGACCTTCTCACCAAACAAGTGTGGTAACACACCCAAGAGAGAGGGCAGCAGCAGCCAGTGGTGGCTGCATGGGGTAGTTGTCAGCCACCAGACTTGGGGTGTAGCTGCAATCTGGGCTCGAACCAGAGGGATCCACCACCAGCACAGCTCTGGTCTTCATGCCTTTCTCCCACACGCTGCACTTGGAGACGGGACAGGTCCCTGGCCAAAGACCACGTATCCCACAGGCACAGCGATTAAGCAGAGCAACCACAGCCATGCACAACACAGCTCGGGTGCTTCTCTGGAGAACAGCCATGAAAGAAGGCAACATGTAATTTATAGATAACTTGTTCCTCACTCTGAAGGCCAAAGGCAAAAAACATCTCACTGCCTATCAAGGTGCCCTGAATATGTTTGTCTCCAAAAGCATAGGAGTTTGCTCTTCTATCTTCCTTCTACTGAGAGCTCTACATAACATACATAGAGAAACAACTATAGGTTTCCACACATGACCTGAAAGTTCAACTATGATAAATTTGCAAAGAGATTTTGCAGGCTATTCAATACCAGTTTAACACTGGAGCTTCTCTCAGCACCCCATTCCTTCTGAGTCATAGGCAATACTTAGAGAACTATGGACTCATGGCAGATGGCCAGCTACAACTCTAGCCCGCTGCAGATCCCATAAATGTTTGAGAAAATGACAACACTGGCAAGCAACTACGTAGGTCTCTTGGCCTTAGAATATAATTCAGTACAGCTTCAGCAAATGACATTGTAACAGCAGAACTTGGCCCTTTGTCTTCTACCTGGTATATCAATTCACTACTGGTGCCTTCCAGTTCCATACTTACCTATCTTCCTAAAATTTCTAAAGCCAGATATAGATAAACTTCCATATGACTTTAAACAGTTTTCCTCTCCTGACTGGCTGAGAGTTCTTTTTATTATGCAAAAACAAAACGCTTTAAAACCCAACTGACTTTTTGCTGTTGACTCCTCTTGTTTTCTCTATTGCTTGGACATGATAAAGCAGTTAGATCAATCCCTCTTAATTTTTCATACCTCCAAGAACCCAACACTTCTTTCCACCCCAGAGTTTTAGTATGTTTAATGTTTAGTTATCTTGCAAAAAATTTGATCCCTTGAGAGTTTCATTTTAGTGAGCAAGAGAACTAGGACCCACTTCAGCTGCTTAGTTCATATCTCACCCTCACAGGAATTCAGAAATAACAACTATATTAAAAAAGCAGCAGCAGAATCAACTATCTAAGACATGATCAATTCCCTTCTCAAGAGATGGCAGGGTACAGGATTATATGTTGTGATTTATAGCTACCCAACACTCATACACATACACACTCACACACACATACATTGCATAAAACAATATTTCAGTAATAACTGCATTATTTCAAGCCTGCTCAACTCAGTCTGCTTTTCTGGGGTTCCCACCCAAACGTGAGTAAGGAAACTTTGACCATGTTAGTCTAGAAAGGATCACAGAGGTAATAAGCAAGACCCGGTGGCAGGATCCATTTCTCTCTCTTTCTGTAATTTACGCATCAACTCATCTGCTTTTAGTCCCATATTCCTTAGGGAAAGCCTCTTAAAAATCAACTCTTGCATAGTTAATTTTATCTCCCTACATATAAGCCAAGTCTGCTTTGCTGTCATTTTTCAGGGAAAGTGCCCACTCCAAGCATCACCAGAACACTTGCTCTGCGGATTTGGTAGATCACATCTCTCCAATAGCTTAATCTCAAAGCTGCTGTGTAATTTGGTGATCCTCAGATTAATTAAGGAGGTCTACCTAAAAAGTACTTACAGTCTGCTGCTGCAGAATTCAATCTGAAGTTTTCAATGCATGAATGGAGAGTGTAAAGTCTTATCCTTCTTCAGTGCAGGCTCATCAGAGCTATCTTTGTAGCTGCATCTCTGCAGCACACATGCATAACCACCGTACAGCTTAACTCTGTCTTATGCGTTTGCAAGATGGTGTTAATTCAGTTGCTTCCTCCACGAGTCAAGTATCTTTTTAAAAAGGGCTCCATGAGAAGAATGACAGCAAAGGAGGCAAGGAATCCATGTCAAGCATGTGTAAAATATTGCTCTCATATCAGAACAGAAACTACTGCCCAGGTTTCCTCCTTCCTACAGGACCCAATCCCTAGGCTGAAGCAGGGAACACATACTTTTCATTACTTTCCAGGCCTCTGTCCTTCTCATAGTCTACTATTTTAGTCTTCCTGCTTTTCCCTCTCTTCTGTGTTGGATTTTGCGACTCCTCAGTTTTCCCTTTGACATGTATGGGAAGTTAATCCCTTGCAGTGGATTCCCCTCCGTGGCAAAGCATTTAAAAAGTAGGCCCCAAAATATTCAACAAGACAACTCCCAGACTGTTCACTGACCCAGTGTTTTCATGCAGCCTTGTAGTGATACCGTGACTGGTCATTCACGTGTTGCCATCTGCGTCATCACAGACTATCAGTAGCCTATCAGACTAAGCCAAACATGATATCTGCAATTCTTTACAAGGTACAGGTGACCAAAACTAGATATTTATTGTAGGAATAGTGGAATATGGGTCCAAACACCAAACAGGGAACTGAATTGCCTCAATTTTTTTTGTAGCCTGAATATGCTATCAAAATTATTTTTCCTCATTCAGATTTAAAAAAAAAACAACAAAAGAAGGAGGAAGAGATTAAACCCACCCTTCAGTTCTTCCAGTTCTGTATTTGTATCCACCTGCTTCTTGGATAGAGCTTGTAAAGCATAGCAACTAAACAATGTTCACTAAATTTAAGGGACAAAGGATAACTACTGAAAACTTCACATGCTTCTAGCTTAAGACCGCATTCCGAGAAGACCTGGCAAGTTGAAATGAAATTTTGGCATGAATAAAGGCAGCCTGCTGACCTACGTGGTCACACGAGCATGTCTCACCTCCTTGTTAGGCTTATTAGTTTGATTAAGCCCTATGCTCAGCTAACTACACTACTGCTTAGCTAACTATACTACTACTAGTTTCAAAGAAATTCAGGTCTGTTAGCAGCATGGTCTCTATGGTCCCTGTGTCCTAAAGGGTAGAGTACCTCCTCTATAGCTAGGAGGCTTTGTTCCCAAAGGCCTTTTGAAGTAGAAGGGAAATGCATTAGATGTGGGCACAGTTCAAGTACAATACAAAGGCCTCAGCTGTGCTCCAGGACATCCTCTTTGGATCACAAACCACAGCATTAAGCATCCTGCTTGTATCTGTTGTCTGGACCAGCTTTAAGAGTTTGACCTATGAGGATGCTCATGGTTCTACTGAGCATCATTTATTTTTAAAACAAGCAAGACAAGCATAGGGGTGTGTTTGTCAACCTCTTCAAAGTAAAAAGGAAGCCTTCCATGAACAGGAAGATGAAATAAAGGGAGTACAGGTTGGAGTGAAGTGGCTTGTGGGCTTATTCTAGGGTAAGCCAAACCCGCTGGCCTTTCACTGCTGGGATGTAAAGTCTGTTTTCTTGAAGACTTGTCTGGAGCATGGTAGCATTTTAGACAGTCTCCTTACAAGAGACTGTAATCACACAGCTAACATTCGTTTTCCCTTTCTCTAGAGAAATCAGCTTGAGGCTCAATTAAGGAGCCTAACCTGCCTGACCCATCACCCTGGAGAGGCCAGATGAGAAGAGTGGATCCTTTTCCAACTTTGATCATGGCTGAATCCAGCCAAACAGGAACTTCCATTACTTTAATAAGGAAGAATATGCACTAGAATCAAGCATCAGATACTGGATGGATGAAGTGGTTTAGAAATCAAAGGCAGAAGTTGCTATTGAATTAGAACATCTCTATTCCACAGCATTTAAATATTAACGTATTTTGGGGTACCTTATGGGCAGGATTGGTACAGAGATTTCCTTTCTCTGATGCCAGTTGCAAGTCTGCACAATTCTTCCTTTGATGGCTCAAGTGATTAGGTGTTAACAAGAGGAACCTAGGCACTTAACACCAGGGAGTTTTAGCACCAGGTTCACACCCCCTCCCTTTCTCAAGCCTGCAAAGGGATTTTTCTCATTCCCTGCTAATGTTAACAGCAGGTACTTAAAGCAATTAGACATTATCGCCTCTCTGGTCTTTATTACTTCCTACCTGCATATCAGCTACTTTGTAGGCAATAAAAGAGCTGAATTAACAGGCCTAGTTCAGACCTTTCTGCTTCTCTTCTTTATTCTGTATGAAAACACTGGGTCATGGAGCTACATGGACAGCCTGTGAGCTGCAATGCTTTAAAGTATTATTGCCAATTGCCATAGTGCTTTATAAGGGGAAAAAGCCACAGGTAGCAAAAGAACAGACACAGGGATATCATAGAGAAAACGACACAGAAGCCAAAGGGGGGATATGGGTAGACCATTGAGACATAAAGGCTGGAATGACTGTACAAGTCCAGCAGAGCAGCTTGCAACCGTGCCTATCCTATGAATTAGCTACCACATCGACCAGCAAGTTGAGCAGGCAGCCTAGGGAGACAGGTATGATGTGTTGCTCTTGTGAAAAGAAAGCCCTCTGTCTACCAAGCAGCTTTTGCTTGCCTGGGAATAATGGTTGTACACTTTTCATCTGGGGTTATTAAGAAGCTCCAGTGCCCTCTATGCTGGATTTTCAACAACATTTTACTCACATATTTAGAGGCTTTCCCATATAGGCCTAGCCAGGTGAAAGCTTCACCTGTTTTCTTCTCTGACTTTGTTCACAATTAACCCATTATTCTGAGTACAGGATCCCGCAATATTTCTAAGGTTTTGTTTGTTCTTCCCAAGAGGGAAGAGAGAAGAGACTCTAAGCTCTTGAATCCTGCTGTCGGTTCTTGCCTGAAAGAGGTAGTAGGGAAACTAAAGGGGAGCTGAAGGAAGTAGCCTGTCGCTTGTCAGCATTCACCTGTAATGGAGGGAAAATGTGGGATTAAACACCAAAACTAGACCCAGAAACAGAAATTATTGGGGTACTTACACAGTTTCATCATTCTTGAATTCCAATTCCCCATAAGTGTCTTCAAAATCCTCTCCACCTCCTTTTGCTGTCCCTTCTACTGTCCTATATGGTACTATGACTGTACCCCGAGCACCAGATGTCCTTAGGACTTTGACTTCCATCACACCAATGCTCTCACTGACATGTATAACATCACACTCAAATGTGAAGATGCCAGCATGGTCATCATCCAGTATAGTCACTGTGGCCACACAAGGAGAGGCCAGCATGGCCTTTGGGTATGGGGAGTTACTGAGCTCTGGAGGTTCCTCGCTCTCCACCACACGCAGGTTACTGAGCCGCACAAAGAAATGCTCATCCTCCTCAAAGATGTCATCATCGATAATTCCCACAGAGAACTCCTTCTGGGTCTCCCCTGATTTCAGGACAACAGTCCCCTCTGTGAACTCATAGTCGGCACCAGCATTGGCAGAGCCGTCCTCTGTTTTATAGTCCACATAGATGGTCTTGGACACGTCCCCTCCTTTCCGCACCACTGTCAGGAGAACGGCCCCACAGTTCTCAAGACACTGGTAGGAGCACGGGTCAAAATAAACTTTGGAGATGAATTCTTCAGGCTCATCAGGCCGTACCTCATGCAAGCTAGTGCTCTTCTTGGCTTGCTCAGCTGCATGTTTCTTCAGAATATTTCCAGCTCCAGTCATCATTCTGGTAGCCTGAATGCGATAAAAAGCTCTGCTCTTTTGCTGATGAGACAAGGCATAGTAATTAGCCATTTCTACCAACTGGTCCAAGTCCTTTTCTGGGTGTTTCTGCTTCAGGTCCTTAAGGATCCGAATCATCTCTTTGCGAGATTCATCTACCTCCTTCCCCTCCACAGTCACTAGGTTTCCATCCAAAAAGTGGGAGTTCATCATCTTGCCATCCATCTCAATTCCCTTAGGGTGATCACCTTCTGATTCTATGATAATGCCCCTGTGCTTGTCAGTACGGTATTTTTTGTGCATATACTTATAGAAAAGCAGACGTTTATCTGCTATCCAAGCCAGAAGGACACAAAGTGGGAAAAAGAAAAGTGTGAGCAGACCTTCCCAGACCTGAACCACACCTGGAGAGAAGACAGCAAGGATCATGTACAACCAAATATAAGCAAAAATGCTCCACGCAGCTGTGACAAAGAAAACCCTCAGGTGTTTTATCTTTCTGGTTTCCCCATCAGGGATCACATAGACACAGATGGCAATGATGATAAACATATTGAAAGCAGCACTGCCAACAATGGTGGAAGGCCCCAGGTCTCCAGCTATGAATCCATGCCCACATACTTCTATCAGCGATAGAAGGATCTCAGGAGCAGAAGAGCCTAGCGCCATGAGGGTCAAGTTGGAAACAGTTTCATTCCAAATCCGAATGGTGGTTGTTGTGGTCTCTCCATTGGGCTTCCTAATTGTGATTTCTTTCTCTTGTGATGTAATAACCTCTATAGATGCCATGAAACGATCTGCAATGATGGAGACTCCAAGGAACATGTAGATCAGTGCTACAAAGTATACAATAACCCGGGCAATTTTGTCCCCAAGGGATGGGTTTTCTGGGTACCATATTGGCAGGATAACACCCTCCTTGCAGTCAAAAGATCCTGAACACGAACTGTTTTGTACTGAACTTGCTGAGTCTCCCGTCAGGCCAGCGTCCACCTGCAAACCATGCAAAAACAGCACAAAAGTAACCAGCCCAAAATGGAGGAAGGCCGAGGTGAGAGGCTGCAAGCTTAACCACGCCATACACAAGATGCAACTTCCACTGTGTAGATCCAAAAAGGCCGAGAACCTGAAACAAACAAAACAGAGAGGAGGGAGGGAAGCATGAGAGAAAAGGAAGATGCAACATTATGCAACATTTGCCCATACGCGCTTCCATATCTCACCACTGAAGAGGACTGGTAGAGATGTATGGGTTGTCTCTCTGCCACTTTGAAGAATTTATTTACCATTAGTTGGGACCTTACCAAACTGCCGCATTTAGAGGCCTACCAGATGAAGATGAATTGCTAAAAGAGTAGCTCAGAGAAAAATTGTACATAATATCCCATTCTTGGCCTACTGCGTATGCGGCTGGAATACTAAGCACTCAGCTACTAGTCACCTAATGATGCCACGGCGTTGCCCAGAACACAGCTCTTGAACTCTGCAGACAAAATCAAATCTGACGCCTCCCCTGTCTCACACCCAGGGAAACACCGGAAGCACCATCTATGCTCATGAGCAATCTCTAAATCAAACTATTTGTAGGCCATAACTCAATTATGAGGTACCATGGTGCCCAAGGACTTACCAGTCAGCTAAGATTGAGTTTTCAACCCTTCGTATTGTCACGGACCAGACTATTCCCTTTCCTTTATAACCAGATTCCAGAAGAATTTGGCCTCAGTATGTTTTGTGACACCAGGCACAGTCAAGTATCTCACAGCAAACATCAAACTTAATAGTGGTCTCATCTAAAAGATTCAGGAGGTTCAAGGATCTCAGCTCTCACTGTCACTGAGGCCTGCACTCTTAAATCAGTAGGCCTTGGCTTCTCTTCTGCTGTAGCTGTCTAAAACTTCGGCGGTCAGTTAAAAGAAGTCACCTAGGCTCTCTTTGCAGTCAGTGGAAAGTCACTTCCAGGGGACAATCCTTGTGTCCCACCCCTAGATGACATGAAAGATGCAATTAAGACACACATCTCCAGAAGGGATTTAATCCTTTTCCCCCCTTATCCCTTGGTCTACAGAGAGTGCTCCCACAGCCAGTTTAGAGCAGCTGCTTAACCTTCAGTTGTCTACAGTTCAAAGAGATGAACTGGTCCCTGAACACTTGCGAAGGTCCTTCCTCTTCTCCCTTGCACTGTAAGTATTCCAGACAGCATTTTAATGTTATCAGTATTAACAAATGCATCTCAAATGGTTATTTTATCATCATGTTGTGTCACTTGCATCTTCTCAAAAGCAGGTGCAATCTTCCTGATATCAACAAAAATGTTTTCAACTTTCAGATAAAAATCTATAGAGACAAGCAAAACAGGAAGAAAAGCATGAACAAGGACTGCCAATGAACCAAACTGTTTCTGACAAAGCACAGCAGAGGGAAGAGAATTGATTATGCAGTATCAGGATCACAAATCCATATCAAATACCCTTGATATGAAAAATAATACACTTCATGTCACCCGGATTAATTCAAAGGAGATAGATTCTCCCACATTAGCTTTCTCAAATGTCTATTTATCTTCTTTTCCACCCTAGATGTGGAGTTTGAGGGGACTCCCAGGATCTGAGAAACCACAGCCCAGTGAGGGTTGTTAGGCTGCACCAGCACCAGCCCTGCAGCCTTTTTAAAACGCTTTGCTGTCTGCACAGCTCAGGGTGACAGGGAAGACTGAGCTATCTCAATATACAACTTGGGTAGAGTTTTACTCTGCCATGTTGGTTCCCCTTCCTCTTTGCATGATGTTTCACCTAATTTCTGGCAGCAAGATGCTGGGAAATCCCTGAAAAGAGGCCACGATACAGAGGCAAAGTAACTGTATGCAGCAAGCTTGAGACATTTGGGCTTCAAGGTAGATGTGTGCACATGCACAGTAAAGAAGACATGTCCCAGGTGCCTCTGACTTGAGGTACATGCAGAGATGCATGCACACAGTAGCTCCAATACATTCAAGGCACATCAGATCATCCTTTTTTTTTCTTTTTTTTTGTACTGCAATCGCTGGCAGGTATTCACCAACCTCTTGACTCTTCTAGTTCTCCAAGTCTAGTTAACTGTACAGCAGCCAATAGGCATTGTGTCTTCCAAGATAAGCCACGCAGAAACGGCTCTCAGAAAGACAGGAGTAATTTCAAAAACATCTATGTGACTCAAGCACCTAACTTGGATTTCAAAAATGACTTAAGAGTCTAAGTATCACTTAAATTCTGTATCTAGGAAGAGTACAATGACTACACTGCCCTCTGAAATAAATCACTGCTACCACCAACTTTGCCCTGTGGTACAATCACATTTTGTAATTAACACTACCTACCTTAAATAACTCTGTAATCGCTTGTATTGTTAGCCATTCCTCAAAACATTCCAGGCTTTGTCAGTTCTTTCTTAATTTTTGATTTGATTTTAAGCAGAGTGCAAGTCTACATTTGAGATTATTGCTCAAACTAATTGTGCATGATTTCAAAAACAACCTCCACCAGAGGTAGCTTCTTGGAACTCCAAACTCAAGTTATGAGTTGTGGAGTAAAATCCCAGAATTTGGCAGCACATTGTTTCACTGGTTTTCATTTGCTTTAATGAACATCTCAATGCTAAGTGGAGGTCAAATCATTTTCTAATACAATACAATAATCACCTATCCTGCAATTTTTTGACACAGATAAAATTCCCCAGTGAGATCAACAGGAACTTTGCCCATAGAGACACTGCCTGATAAGATTTTAAAATACTTTCAGTAATACAAACAGCATTAACCTAACCAATCTAAAAAACACAGCGGAGCATTCTTATTCCCCCTCTTCCCTTGGGAACTGGTGCAAAATTGCTCTGCAACACAAAATAAGACTATTAGATTTTAACACTGCTGTTAACAAAATATTGAGGTAAGAGTTTTAATACTAAGAAGTCAGAGGATAGAAAAGTTAAAATTCCAGTCTTACTCTAGGTCAGCAATGCTGCTTATATAGTTTTGCTCTCTGATGTATCTACTAAACACAGTCCATAAATTGCTGGAGGGGATCTATGTAGCTTTGGCCACCCCAGAACAAAGCAGAGACATGCCCTGGCCTTCCTTTAAGGAGCAACATTGATCTCAAGAGGGCTAACTGGGGCATGGCCATTCAGCATGAGTCCTGCTCTGAGGATCGAGCCTTCATCCGGCAGGAAGGCTTGAAGCACAGTCCTGCTTCACAGCAAGTCACCCAGGAACAGTTGGGGGTCATTCCTCCTATTTCAATCCAACAAAACAGCAAAACCACGCCAGAAGGAGCCACCCAGGTCCTTACACAGGGAGGTATAAATCCAACTACGTCACTGCCGTGGCTGTATGGGATACAAACAACAGCAGACTGCAGCAATAGTGTAAAGGCAGTTAGCACTGAGTGATCTTCAGCTTGACACTATCAGGCTCTTGAGTCATTGATCTCCACTACCTCGTTCACATCAGGCATCCTCTCACGCAGATCTGTGCCCTCCATCACTACCTCATGAAGCACATGCAAATAAGGGCAGTGGTATTGAGGGATATTTCTCCTCTCTGGTAGGATAAGTCATGAAAGCATTCAATCAATGCAGCAGAGACAAAAAGCTGAAAGCACAGTGTGACAGAACAAGGTAGTGCTCAGGAGGAAGGCTCTGGGGAAGAGGTATAACAGCTATTTTAGCAGGGAGATTGCTTTATTCTACAAGAGTTGACAATGGCCAAGTGATCCATAAATCCATAAATAAAATCCATAAATAGACAGGACCAGTTCTTAAAATACTTTTGGAGACAGTCCAGAAAGTAGCATGGTTTGCGCTTGGGAGACATTGTCACATTAGACCCGAGATAGAAAATGACTTCAAAAACATATCGAGCTAGTTATACCTCTTATGATAGCTGAATTTCAGAACACTGATGTTTTGGCTGCTCTTAGGCTATACAGATGTAGAAAGCTAGAAAGGCTATACATTAAAAATTAGCTTTTCATATACAGCTACCCACATGACTCTAATGGCAGGGATATTTTTGAAAGAAAGTATCCACAATAAGAATTCTAATCAAGAGGTAGGATAACTCACTGATTTCTGTTAACACATACCCTCCATTTACCGAGTTCTGAAAATCACTGTCAATAAATACAAAACCAAAGGCAAAGCACCAAGTCGCTATTCATTTCTTATTTAGGCAAAACTCCCCTTAAGGCACCATCAAAAATAGAACCTTTGGATTTTGCCTGCAAATAAAATCAGGTCATCTGGCTTTTGCCTTGCCTCCTGCTCTCCCTCCCACCCACCAAATAAATCAGAAACACTGAGCGTATTTGTGGTCATGTATACTCTCTCTCCCTGGCTGTAGACTAGCAAGGAAATGCTGCTGATTACATAAGAGTGCTGGGTTAGCCCCACTCAAGCTTGGGTGCTGTGCTAGGTGCAGACACAGACACCCCAGGACCAAGCGTTCTGTCGCTTGACAAGCATCTGTCACACAGCAGGGCAGACACAGTACAGCTATTGGTGGTTACTGCAGCACTCCCCACACCCAGGCTGGAGGAGACAGATATGAGGGTCATCTCCATAACAAGGATGGTCAGAAAAAACAAACAAACAAACAAAAACCCTCACATGCCTCTACTTCAGAGCACACTAATGCTTTCAGATTGAGCACACATTTTTGATAATCATAGCAAAAACTGAAATTATAGCCTTTCTGTCAAAGAACACAAGTAATTTAGCTTTCACAGAAGAGATATTATTCCTAATTCACACTCTTCCCTCCCCCAAAACAAAATCATAACAAAATATTTAATAGGAAACAAAATATATTTTCAGTTGTTTCCATTCAAATGCTGTTTAGCACTTTGCTCATCATTACGACGTACCAAAGTACAAGTTTAAATTTACTCACAATGCAAAAGGCAGAGCAGTGTAATTATATCCATTTTGTTAGACAAATGCAAATTTCCAACCTAGGTCAGGTCTTATACCATCTTGTTGACACAGGCACCTACCTGCTGGGACACAACTGATGACCCCTAAGCTCATTTTACATAAATTATTATACAGCAATGGGTAGTCTTAGTCCCTAGGACCACATCAGCTATATTTCATATGGAGAAAAGCTCCATAACTCATTCCCAGTCCATGATAAATCTCTCTAGTTTGGCTCTGTAGAAAAGTTATAGCAGGGAGCAGCGAGTGCTTGTTTTTTGCTCCACAGTCCAAAAAAAATGGGAATTAAAAAAACCTGGAAATGACAGCAACAGAATTAGCTGCCCACAGAATAAGGCCCTTAATATCTGTCCAAAGCAGACTTATTTCTCTCAACATTGTGCAAAAACCTACTGTAATAAAAAAGGCTCTTGTAGCAAGTCTTAATATTTACAAGTCAGAGTCTCCTATCTACTATGAATACTTCCTACCATTCCAGCAGGCAAATGGGTGTTAATAGACATGAAACCTTAAGACTAATAATTTCTTATGGAACTGCTCTACTGATGGGATGTAGCATCCATCCAGTCGCATTAGGTGGTCCCAGGGGGTGACATAAATAGAGCACAAGTTTATATACAGTTAGAAGCAATCTCCAAACACCCAACTTGCCAGGGGCATTGGTCTGTGATTTTTTTTAGTATTCAAGATGCTCCTGGAAAAGCAGTACCATTAATAGCTAATTTTTATGCCTATAAGTTCTCCCAGTTCTACACACTCTGCACTCGACTGGCTGGGCATTTTATTTCTTCACTCTCACTCCAGCTGGAAAAACCACAGCTGTCTTGGATCTCTTTAGGTGTGCTGCACAGACCAGTGCTGCCAGAGTCTGTGCCTCACCTAAGCACCCAAAAAACAATCCCAAGAGCGAGGACCAGCTGCTGCATAGGCCACACCAGGTGATACGAAGGCTCGGAATGGAAGCCCGCTCCAGGATTGCAGCAGAAGGGTCCTGGCTCGGCCAGGGTCTTGCCCAGCTTCCTACGTACCGGGCTGCGAGCAAGCTTTTGGCCATGCCAGAAGTCAACATGAACAGCATCCGTCAACCTCCACAAACCTCAGGTAGCAAATTTAGGGCACCAGAGGGAATGCCGAGGAGCACAGCCATCCCTAAAATGCCCTTTGTGTCGATACGCATTTATATTTTATAACTGTTGTGCATCCAAGGGAGTAAGGGTTTGTGCTCTGTGCACAGACCTGTAAACAACAGGGAGGCAGACACCGGAGGAAATCTTTGGTGGCCAGGCACAGCCATGCTCCCGAGAACAGCCCTGATTTACAGCACAGCCCATGCTGGGCTCAGCCAGCACCTAGCAGAGCGTGCCTGAGAACCCTATTCTTCACTATCTCAAAAGACCCAGATTGAAAGGGAATTCCAAGTGCATCCTTCAGGCCCACAGTTTTGTGCCTGTGACATGAAAGGCTCAGTTAAGAGGCTGAAGGCTTTTCCTTCGAGATTTAGGACGCCGAGAGAAATAAAGCAAAGTTATGGGGTCACTCGCTCTGTGGCCTCTCTGCTGCCCTGCTAAGGGGCACTTTGCTCACAGGGCAGATGGATGCAACGGAGCAGCCACCCGGCCACACAAAGGACCCGTGCAGGCACCACTTCCTCTGCTTGCCTTCAGCTGCAGCCCTCACGGCACCAGTCTTCCTCGCTCTGCTTTATAAGGAGCAACAGTGTCTTTTTGGGGGAAAGGGGGGCAGTAGGAGGGAAAAAAATGATTCTAGTGGTGTGAGAAAAACTTGTTGTCAGTAAAAGACATTTTATGTAGTGCGTGCAGTAGCTCACAGGGCATGTTATTTACTGCTCCTGTACCAAGGACATATTACATTGCTATCTCAGGTGCCACCATCAGGGTGCAACTTATCATCCAGCGGCTACCAGCAGCCTAGAGGAGAGATGACAGCGGCAACTTGTGACATTTTTCGAGCACTCGGGTGACCAAGATCTGCAACTGCTAAAATTAAAGGTTCTAGGATTTGTTCCCAATAGTGCATTTGTGCTGCAGAGCCAGTAGTTATTTGTACAGAGAGTTGTGCTAAATGATAAATAAAAGAGAATAGAAAACATTGCGCTCATACCTCAGCCTCTTTAGATGCAGGCATGGTTAGGAAAAACACGACTTTGAACAAGTTTTCTGGCAGAAAGCATTGATTTGAGGAAAAGAAAGCCCCTCATGT
Source organism: Nothocercus julius (assembly GCA_013398735.1). Classification (NCBI taxonomy): domain Eukaryota; kingdom Metazoa; phylum Chordata; class Aves; order Tinamiformes; family Tinamidae; genus Nothocercus; species Nothocercus julius. Next base: position 14,189,627 of record VZSV01000001.1, on the reverse strand, counting down.
GATATGTTGAGGTTGATGCAACAAGTAGCTGGGCAGGGAGCCCTTCACCTGGCAGCCAGCAGGCTCCACATGCTACTCCAGTTCTCCTGGGGTCTCAGGGATCTCCCTGGGATCTCCCTCCTCCAAGGAAAAAGAAAAAGTGCATTCCAATTTAATTCTGGTCTGAATACAGCACAATATCTGTTTTACCAGAAATGCCATGTGATGCGCAACAGGAAGTCCAGGCTCTGCACAAGCCCATTCAGAAGGGCTCATCGGTGGCTCAGCGAGGAAGAAGGTGCTGGAACAGAGCGGAGGCCAGAGCACTGCGAGGCGGGCAGGGAAGTCGGGACAGAAGGCAGCGAGGGAGCAGGTGGAGGAGACACTTCAGAAGTCACTTCCCCACTGCAGCAGAGAGCAAGAAGCTTGTCCTTTGCCTGCTTAAGCTGAAGACTCCTGCACTCCTCTGCGCGACAGGCTCAGAGAGGGAGGAGAGTAGAAGTTCTAGCTTACCCCAGTCACCATGGATTTCACAGAATTACTCAGGCCAGAGCCAGAAGAGTTGTCTAGCCCATTCCTAGGGGACTAGTGCTAGATTGTTCCCTTTGTGAACATTATTTTCCAATACTTTGTCCAGCCCCATTTTAAATTACCCAAGCGATGGCATTTCCACAACTTCCCAGAGAGACTCTGCCATGATGTAATTTATCTCAGAGGTTTTAGATGTCTTCCTTATATTCAGGATGAAATTAAGAAAATTTATGCTGCTAGTTCCCATTATACTGTCCTTGGAACACTCCCAACCATTCTCCCCTCTTCCTGAGATTTACATGCTTCAGATACTTGTAAATAGCTCTTCTTCTCCACAGTTATTCTTTGGCCAAACCACACAAACTTATTTTAATCGTCATAAATTAGGCAAGGCAGCCCTTTAATCATTTATCTTGATCGCTTCTCAATTCCTCTAGATGTTGAGAACCAGCCTGGTATCTGTCTTAGCCTCCACTCCCACCAAAATCAGCAGATCTGCCCTGCTCTTTTCGGAGCAGGGAATCAGAACCTGGGAAATGAAGTCACATCTCTCAGATGTCTCTCAGATGTTCTTTTTTATGAAGTGGGTTTTTTTTTTTTTTTTTTTTTTAATGAGGCACTGGACTATTCTGAAAATTAGATTTAAAATGATTTATACCAGTCCACTTTATTTCTCAAATTTCTGAAACTCTCTAAAATCACCATTTTATTGTGTGTCCCAATTTGGGCTTGCCATTAATGGTGGACTGCCATGTTGACTGCAATGCATAAGAAAAAGAAAGAGGTTTCCAGGGTTTCACCCAAAGAGTCAGCTTCTTCAGCTAGAAGAAGTGTAATATACTGTAATACACACACTGCTGTGGATGACAGCATAGCAGGAGACATGAAACATACACTGAGCTATGGGTTACCCTCAAAATATTTCCCACTTTGTTTGGTAGGTGCCAAAATCTGTAAATTCACCCAGGTGAATAAAGTTCTCAGATAAGATTTCAGAGAGCATTCTCACCCTTTTCTGACACAACATCCTTTACTGACAATTTAGATATCTTACTGCTTCAGCATTTATTCAGCTGTTAATTCTGCAATTGCTTTAAAAAAAAAAAAAAAAAAAAAAAAAACCCTCACACCCAGCATGATTAATTCATTCTTCCTAAGTCCAAGCTGTTTATTGCTCTTTGTTCATTTATGCACTAGCTGTTTACAGATTCTCTCTTAATATCAGCTCTGTTATTTGCTAGAGACTCAAGTCATATTTACCATATGGTAATTGCTGAGATCACACGGCCAACAAACAGTGGAAGTTGATCTGTTACAGCAATTACAGTAAGTGGCAGTGCTCTCTAGGCTATTCCCTGCCCCACCTTCATTTCAGCCCTCCCCACCCTGCCGTGGCTTTTCTTGGGGCTGCATAAAGCCATATGCCATTCTGATCTCTCTCGTGTTGAGAGACAGAGATTTATTCTTCACTACAGCATCACCAGACAGGATTATTCACCTGTTTCCCTTTACAAGCCTCTCAACTGCAGGTCTGCTCTCTGTCTGCCCTCCCTGGCAGCCCGCCTCCCCCTGTTCTTTCAATGGTAGATAACCTGAAATACTGTCTGGAGCGAGGCACTGTTACCTGCCTCCTCTTGCACTGTTACAAAACCACCAACAACCTCCTCTGCCTCAGCCACGGTCTCAACGTGCTTTGTCTTGGAGGCTTCACCAAGAGAGTCACAGATTTTCAAAGGCAGCCAGAAGCTTAGCAGAGCAGAACTTTAATCCACTCAGGCATCTTAATCCCACAGAAATCAAGGATCTTCCATTAGACACTAAAATATGTTTTAAAATTTCTGCAGGTAATCAGACAACTCTAAGAGACCACTGGTGTCTTCCTCAAAGACAGACATCACGATTACTTCTTAGCTCCTAACAAGAGCACTGTGGAGGTCCTCCACCCAAAAGCTATAGGACTCAGCCCGGTCAATAAATTATTTTGCTTTTAAGGAGGATAAAACAAATGAACAAACAAAAACTAGGATTTACTACATGTATGCCAATTTAGGAGAGGTATGTACAAGGAGGCACCTTGTTTGGAAAGGATAAGGCTCACCCTGCCATTTCTATTCTATAAAAATATTCCCCTTAATCCCAGCAGATAGCAAGGTTTAACTTTGATACCAAAGCAGCACATTAAGAAACCTAGATGCCAGACAATCAGACAAATTTCCTAGCAAAGTACTGAACAATCATTGTATGATTTATCTCCAAACTGGGAGAAGTACCATTTTGATTATATTCATGGCACTACTTACACCAGCTGCTCTCCTCTGACCCTCCCTTCCAAAACTCTTCTTTTGTGCAAAGTCATCCTAAAAATGAGGACTATCTTTCTAGCTTGGAGAACTTGCATACAATCAAGCTGAAGGCTGTTAGAGTGAAGAGAAAGAGGACCCTTAGGGCCAGATTTTCTTTGGCATAAATCAGCAGAGGTCCAATGATCCCAAGCCAGCAGAGCCAGTTTATTCTCCTGGAAGAGCAAGCCTGAAGAGCTCTGGCAACATCTCACTTAATAAAACACTCCAATAGGAAAGCTTCATTTACTTCCTCTTTGTAATTCATGACACACACATCGGTTTGGGATATCTTCTTGCCTTCCTCATACAAACTGCACTTTTGTCCATCCCACTCCAGCTCCTTCACACCAATGCTCCACGCTGTCCCCAGATTTACTGCACCTAGTCTTGCCAATAGGAGAAGCTGAGTCATGGGAGATGATTGCTTCAGCCAAATGCACTGAAACAAGGGAAGAGAAGGAAAAAAACCTCCTTCTCCCACAACCCAAGACCCATCTTCTAGCAAACAAGGCCTGGATTCTCCCTCCTCCAGCAAGTACTGAGGGTCACCTTGGATTGGCTTCTGAAAGTACCCCCTTCCTGAAGGTACAATGGCAGGAGTCACTGCAGGTGCTTGGAAAATGTGCTTAGCCCACGCTTAGCACCTGCTCTGTTCAAGCTACTGAGGCAAGGAGTCTCTCTTCTGCCGCCCTATTGGTTTTACTGAGGAGTTCAGAGTGCCCTTCAGGCACTGCAGAAAATACCTTTCCATCCATTTCTGCAAGGAGAAGATTAAAACAGAGATGTGCTCTACTTGCTTTAAGCCCAAATCTCTCCTAACACAAGGCTAAGGCAAGGAAATTGCAGGGTCCTTCTTTTACAGTAGAGGACTGACTTGAGCAACAACTAAGGTAGGAATTAGCAAAGGAATTAGTTTGTTTTCACAATCTCACTCCATCACAGGAGACCCCCCCTCCCCTGCTCCCTCACCCCAAATGCCTCCTCCTTCCCCAGCACTTCTGAGGCAGTGCCCACCAGTGCTACGAGCAGGAGTCAGCAGTACAGACAGGTAAAAGAACAACCACAAAAAGAAACCAGTCACTTTTAAAGAACAGCAAAGCTTCAAAACACATCCACTTTGCTGTGGGAGCTCAATGAGCAGCCAACTGAATAAAGCTTGCTTTCCAAGGAATTTGGACCCCACCAAGCCTCCGCTCTTCAATAACCCTTTCTTCTCCCATTCTCCATGCCCTCTGATCTCCTCAGAGACAGGCACACAAATACTGACATCCCCTTGCCCAACTCCTCTCCTGTCACAACCACTGGGGCCCTTCACTTCATGAAGTGTGTTAAGGACGTAACATCCGAGAGCCCCCCACCTCTCTGTCAGAGGGGACCGCAGCCACCCTGCAGTGCCTAATAGCTGTTGGCAACAACTGACAGAGTACTCATAGAAGCCCCATTTTCCTAAGAAAACAGGCTAAGAACATCCCATCCCAACTCTGGAAGCACAAGCTCCACAAAACTTGTTAAATTGTACTCATAGTTCCTTATACCCATTGTTAAAATACATTGCCTTGCTCCCCATCCAGCCGCTGGGACGTGTTCCTCCTTCGTCTCGCGACTGAACACTAACATCATCAGATGTTAGCCCCCACGTAGATACTTGCAAACTATGATCAGGCCATCTCTTAGCATTCTCTTTTCAACATTACGTAGATTAAGCTTCTGGAACCTTATACTACTAGGCCCGTATTTCAATCCTTATGCAACCCCCTCGGCCCGTTGCTCAGCCTTCTCCTGGAAATCAGCTGTGGTCAAAGGGACAGTGCTGGTGAACCTGACAAAAAGAACCAAGAGGGTAAAAAATTACAGGCTCAGAGCTCACAGGCTCAGGGTTATCTTATCTACTGAGAAGTGGAAACTTTTTAAATTCCATGTGGTGTGTTTGTGTAATCTGTGGGACACAATGCCCTAAGAAATAAATTAAGACAAATACCGGAAAGATGAAAGCAAAGCTGCATACGCATGCAAATATTCAAAACATCCAAAACTTCATCAGCCAGGGTTCATCTGCCCTCTTGCTCCGGTGCGTATTCCAACCACTTTTTGTAAAACTCATTACTGTGCTCACCAGAGCTTCTTAACTGAGCATCTGTTTCCTTACTGGGCCAACCAACCACCTGGGCTGGCCCAGCGGCCAAGCCCATGGGCCAGTGGCAGCAAGCTGCACGCACAGGATAAATGAGGGGTTGGTTTGGACAGGTAGGGGATGCTGCTAGAAGGCTGCGAAGCCACAAAGCACACTTGCTTTGTGAAGCAGTGAGTTGGGTCAGTTACTGGAGCAACATGAAGGAACCTATGGATTTAAGAGGGAAGTACAGAGGAGGGGACCAGAGCAGGGGAAAGAAGGGATGGCCGTGACTCACCAGCAGGCAAGTGGCAGAAGAGCATGGAAGCAAGGAGATGGCCCTAGGAAAGCAACAGGTAGGCTGGCAGTTTTCCAGGAAACAACCAAGGCACAGCAAGTGCAGATGAGCATCTCCTCACCGTCAGTCTCTCAGACCAGCTCCCCAGAGGGAAGGCAGCTCCTTCGTGCTCTGAAGGTTAAACTGTGTCTTCTGCCTGGCACAAGAGCACAGTGCAGCTAACGGGTAAAACCGCCTACCTACTTAAAAGCAAGCCCCAACACTGCCAGGAGGGACAGGCTTTATTTTTAGCTGGGACACCAGCAGGGTCACTGCTGGTGCTGCATTTCCCCACCAAAGCCGTGGTTTCACAAAGTGTGCTGTGCGCGCAGGGTCACTGCGGGGGAAACATCTGTCAGGTCAGGTTTGGGGAGATGGATTATTTAAGTTAGGGAAAAGGAAACATTTATTGGAAGAAGTGAACCTGAAACTACTCTACAAGGTTAACACAGAAGGAAAAAATGATGCTTAAAGAGTCAGAGCGGGTGGTAATTTATGTGAGGGCAACTTCTGATGCTCCCATTTCCAAGATGCTCAGTCAAGAGAATTTCCCATGATGTCCAACTCCAGTGGCATCCCCTGCCCTTGCCTGGCACAGTGCAGATTTGAAAGACTCATTCGCACCTGGGAGCTACCAAAACTAAAAGCAACAACACGTTCCTCTCCTCCGCCAAGATGCTTTTTGAAGAAAAGCCCACACAGAGAGGCAGCGCTTGCGTTGCACCTCGAAGGCAACAACACTGGGAATCTGCCTCCCTCCTGGTACCCTGGGCATTGCACAGAGGGCCCAGTTAGCCCCAAGGCAGGCAGCTCCCCTGGGGCTCTCGGCAAAGGCAGCGCAGTGGCACACGCACGGCCCACCGCTGCCCTGTGCGGACAAGCAGGCACGGCCTCCTTGGGGTGTAGTGGGTGCAAACCTGATGAAACCTCTTTGCAAGGCTGGGGAATGTATTCCGGAGGCTTCAGCATGCAGCACGAGTTGCCAGAGGAAAGCAGATGAAGTCACTAGCATGAGGCTTTTGAGCGACTTAAGAGAAGGGGGAAGTTCTTGTTTTGTTCTGCTCTTGAAGACCTTTGAAGACATGTTGCATCTGAGAGAGAGGTTGGCCTAGACCCTTTGTGCTTGATTCTTTATCAGAATCAAACTCTGTGCACATTCTTGGGAAGATCTTATGTTTTAAATGCTTTTACCTTTTTTTTTTTTTTTTTCTCTCCCCTTTCCACTGATTCTTGGGCCTCTTAATAGCTTAAAAGATGCGTTGCAGACCCCATCAGTCTTAGGTTCTTTACAACTAATTTGCATTCATGACTACCCATCTCATCAAGAGGAGACTTAAGGGCTGAGCAAACTCCAAGCTTTAACTCCTTCAGGCAATTCAGGCTTTGTAGGTGGAAGCAGGGCTATTTAAGCCAACAAGAACATTTTCCACAGGTGGTCATTTCATCCCACTCTGCAGTACAACCTACCATGTGGTCACAAATACCGTCATGCCACCTTCCAGAGAAGGACACAAGAGCAGGAAAAATCAGCCAGCTGGGGTTGGAAATCTATAGAAACTACATTACAAATGATGTATCTGGCAGAAGCGTTTGCTGTTGGGGCAGGTTCGCCTCTTGCAGCCATGAATCCTGCAGGGCCTCCTGAAACATTTAATGCTCTTGTCCCACTGTGCAGAGACAAGCGTGCACCATCATTCCCAACCACCATCATTCCAAGTGTGACCCATATGCATCCAAGGGTCACTGCACGACTCCCAGGCAAAGCCATGGAAGAGGATAAAGGCACTTATTAAAGTGGACTTCTAACTCAACATCAAAACGTTACTTCCCATCGCAGAAGGGACATCTGAGGGTGCTAAACCAACATTTTCCAACCTTAATGCCCTGGAACAAGTATTCAAAACAGCAAAGAGAGCAGAGTGTGAGCCAGACAAAGGGTTCTCTGAGTTGCTCTGAGAACCTGCCCATGACCAGCCGGGGTGGGCCTGCAGCACAGGGCAGAAGCAGCGCTGCCTTCCCTTCTTTGGGTGCAGAGAACCACAGTGCCAGGACCTTTGTGGTGGATATCAGAGCCTGCCTGGACCTTGGTGACCAACTGCTCTCTCCTACTGCTACCAGGACCAAAGCAAAGTGGGATCCCTGTAGGAGGAAACCTGCAGCTTCCACCTGCAGGCAGCACATGAACACTTTGGCAGAGTGCCTTGCATCAGCAGCCTTGGAGCCCCACGTTCCCATCAACACAAGCTCAGCACTCAGATCTGCGTCCCTTCTCACGGTTATATTCTGCATCACCACATTTCTCTTGTTTAAAGCCATTCCCTGCTTTGCTGCTGGATAGAGCCACTGTTTGCTGTAAGACGGCCTCCAAGCACCAGCCTAGAAGTGGGTGATGATGAAAGCAGCGGCAACGCAGATTCTTATATGTCTGTGGTTTCTAAACCTCTTTGACACCTCCGTGGATGCAAAACATGCCCAGCAGCATAGGATATTTAGTACTTCTGACTGCTCTTGACCTGCCTGTCTCTGCTGCTGTCCTGAGTTAGGAGGTTTAGGTAAAAAGACAGCAGTGTATACAAAGGAAGCAAACACAGCAAGCCCAGCTTTGCAGCCTTGAAATAATCTTCTAGTGAATGGAAATGCTGAATGAAAACAGAATCCTTTGCCTAAATCTGCATGCTTCTGGTAAAGATCCCTTTTTTATTATGATGGAAAATCCACACTGGAGTGTTTTAGTTAGAAAACAAGCTATCATAAAAGAAATGTTAAGAGCCCTAAGCTCCCCTCTCTCTCATGATGTCAACTGTCAGAGACATCAATGACAGCTCAGCTGTGTGCTCAAAGGCTTCAGCGACCAGATTTAAAGACAGAATTCCCGGAAAATTAAGAGATGGAAGAGTGAATGTGTGTTGAGGGTAGAGAGGATTTTCATCTGTTTATAAATATGTCTTATGGGGTGAACTATTTACTTTATGATGCCTGAATGTATTGCAGGAATGGTGACCCTTGCATCTTCACAATATGACACTGGCCAGACAGGGGATGGTAGTGGTACCTACACAATGGCCTGACTCATCACTGCTGCTCCATACCTTTCTCTACACAGAAATTCTTATGACAGAAATTCAGTCTCCAACCAGCCCAACAGTCCTTACAACCTGCAGGAGACCTGAGATGGTGCCGGGGGTAAGCAGAGCCTGCAATCTCATTTAGTGCCGCAAACCTCTATAACTCCACGTCACTGAAATCAGCTAGTGCAGGACTATGATCTTAGCCACTCAGAAAATGCTTTAATGTTGCCCCAAGAACAGCTGGTGATTCCATGCGTCTCACTATGCATAAAACTCTCCAGGACAGAGACTAACATTTATTAGACACTTGTACAGCACTCACAAACTTGGGACCCCAACTGGGCTGATGCCTTTAGGAGTTACTGTTGGCTAAATATTCAATCAGAATGGTATTAACGTATGCCACAATACCTAAGCACAGTGAGCGATGGTAGACAGAGCACCACAACTGTCAGTTTCCTGCCTTCAGAGATCTTTTTTTTTCCATTTTAACATGAGTGGTTTTTGCTCTGTGTAATTTAATTTAAATACAGAATTAGATATTACTGCCTGATTGGGGAAAAAAAAAAAAGAGAAATTTGGCAGGCAATCAAAGCCATTTTTTAACTGTTGAAGCACATGAAAGGCATCTGAACAGAACAACAACAGCAAAGAACAAGGAACTATTTATCAGTGCTGTTTGGTCATTGGGGACGCTTAGGGGAGGAGAATGATGCTGTTTGCTTAAAACACGCAAACAAAACCCTGACAGACAGACCATTTATCTGTATGGTGCTCGATTTTTAAATAACGATGGGGGGAGCATCCTTTTAATGAGCCTTCTAATCAAAAGTGCTGACACACTCAGTTACGGCACTTCCAGGCCTTGGTGTGGAGACGGCTGCCTCTCTTCTCACCACGCAGGCAAACGGTGCCCCCACCGCCCCGCGACTCTGCCACGGCTACGCAGAGCTTCCCAACAAGCGAGTCAGGTCGAGGTGGAGACCCCAGGAGCACCGCAGCACGAGGATGAGAGCCCGGCGGCGGCCGTGTGTGGATGCACCTTTGCACTCCCATTTGGGGTGCTCACACCTCCTACGCCCACCAGGGCAGCTCAAAGGACTGTTCCTGTGACCATCAGCATCCAAAGTCCCGCATGCCAGGCTCCCGGATGGCACCTTTGCAGAGGAAGAGGGGAATCTGTCTGCAAAAGCGCTACCGAGTCCCTCGAGGATGACTCCAGATCAGGCCTCCCTCGAGCAGGCAGCCACCCCGTGGGCTGCAGCAAACCCATCCTCACCACGTCCCCAAACAGAAAGGAAACATCACGAGCCACCCTGTACGAGTGAGACCCACCGAGACCAAGGGACATGCCCTGCACAGCGCCAGGGGCTTCTCACCAACGCTGGGAGCTACCTGCTTTGCCACAGCCCTCACACAGGACCTCAGCAATGGGATTACCACAACCTGCCATACCATGCGCCTTTGCAAAATGCTTAAATTACCGACTTACTAGAAGACAACTCGTAGTTAGCTTAGGAAGCAACCAAACCAACCAACCCAGACTGGTCATTATACTGCACCTCCTACCTAGAGCCCTGTATCATTCACACCGAATCCTCTTTTTTCACATCTGGTTACTATTTACACCCTTAATATTTGCAAGGGAGGGTGACTGACTTGACCACTAACATGGTCAGATTGAGGACTCCTATGCCACTCTTGCTCTTCCCTAGCCAGCCCTAAGCTGTAGCTGGACATGCTCTTTTTTAACACTACCACTTGTGCGCAGGAAACACAAGTCTTGTTCAGTTGCTCACAGCAGTGGATTGTAAGTCCCAAACAAGAACTACTTTCTCAGCTAAACCATCATCAGGGCAAACAAGTGCATGCAAGAGCACTGCATGGAATAAGATTAGAAGCTCCCTAGAAATGGTTATGCTGCATGAGAGGGATACCTCTCCCCACTGCACCAAACCTACAGAGCATCTTCAAATACACTCAAGCCTTTCCACTGGGGTCCCAGCAGTCCCCCAAAGCCAGCTCTGCTCTTGCTGGCTCCCCCTGGGCTCCCAGAGGGCACAAGGTGAACACTTTGGCATGGGAAGATGCCACTGACTGTTACTTAAGTCCTGCAGCACCGTCCCCTCCAGAAATAAAAAGAAGTTCAACCAAACCACTCTTTTGCTCTGTGAAGAGACATGAGGCTTTGAAAAAATATACATATATAGATAATTTATGTCATACATATACGTATACACATGCAAGAAGGGCAAGATGTGCATATGGCACTCCTTCTCACCCTCATGGTTCCTCCACTGTCTAGCCTTAAATTTAAAGACAATCTTCAGTGCAAAACCCTCAAAACAAGCCTGGGAACAAACCAAAGGGGCAGGGACCCAGTCACTACAGTATAGGGCCACTTCTGGGGGCTCTGGGAGCTGGAGAAGAAATAGCCATATATGCACCCTCCTTTAATAGCACAACCATAAAAAACACTTGCAACAGTTTCACCTCCCCGCCAGGGCGCTACTTTAGACACAGGTGCAACAAAATGCGGCTCGGAAGGAAGGCTGCGCTGGAGGCAGCCTATGCGATCCCTCCACATTTAGGTCAGCCTCCAGGCGCGCGTGTGAGCACGCGGACACGCACACGCGCGTGCCCTCCGCGCACACGCGCCTCTACGCGCAGAGGCCCCGCGGGGAGGCGCGTGGGGGACTGCGGCTCGTCGCGCGGCCCGGGGGCCGCGGCCCCGTGCCCTATTTAGGGCAGAGCCTGGCGCAGCCGCCGTGTTTGCGAGGCGGGTAAACAAGCCCCGCAGCGGTGGACGGAGCGCGACAGCTGCCCGGGACACTCCGCCTGCCCCGCGGCCTGGCCGGGATGGGGGGGGAGCGGGGGG